>OX422210.1:685674470-686064470 GCA_949130495.1 Sambucus nigra
GCAACTGTGTTTTGATTTCTAATATATCATGTTTTTGTTAATGAAGAGTATTTGGGTTTCTCAATTGAGTGGAAATCATTATTGTGTAGGTACATATCGTGTGAATAACTCCGATGGTGCATTACGTTGTTGCGTTGCATCGTTGCTTAGCTAGCAACATATTTCCTGTGTCTCCATAGTTCCTGTATTTCCTGTTGCTGGAATGGTACATGAAACTTTGCATAGGGTGAATAGATAATTGCATTCAGATAATGTCCGCAATCAATCCCACCAATTGCTACGTCCAACTAAAAATAGGTACCTCTTTTCTTTTTATTTTTTATTTTTTATAAATAGATGATGTTTTGAGTAAATGATAGTAACATATGTCCATACTTTCTTTCTTTTACAGGTTAAGTTACCTTCACTTATTGAACCCACAAACACTGATTCTCGCACGCCATCTCCAGCTACAATGTTTCTCGAGGTTTGGATTTAAAAATGTGTAGACGTATTATCTTCTTCATTTTCATCATCTGTGATATTAGTAACTGTTGCATTTTCAAGGTAAATTGGTCTTTCTTCAACCAACATGATGCGCACTACAGACACTAACTCCACATACCACACACAAACCAAGAGGTGGATGAAAAATCCCACTAAATTTGTCGGATTGTCCATTAATTATGGAGCATCCTCTTAAACACGTCCATCCCAAAAGCAGAATCTGATGAACTGAATAAGGCAGTACCCAATTAATTCACCAGTCGCATGACTACTCTTCAAAAATGCTAATTTCTCAAGTTTTGTTTTGCCGAGCGCAGAATCACTTCAAGAAACATATGTGACAAAGGTTAAGGTTCAACTGGTAAGGTTTCGTTGATTTCATATTTATTTAAGTTGATTTTAGGTATATACATACGATCTTTATTCTCCGATCTGTTTTGATAGTAGATACGAAGTGGTATTAGTATTGTGTGCTAATGATTACTTTCAGTTATAACTTATAATGGTATTACCGAGTATAAATAGGATCTTAAATTATTTTAATTGATTTTAGGTATATACATACGATCTTAATTATGTATATACATATGCAATATGCATATATATGCAGATGCATATTCGTATATATGAAATCTGCATATATAAACATATGCAGTTTATATATGCAGATGCATATGCATATATATGCATATGCATATGTCCAAAATCCCCCCCTCCCCCTCCCCCTTACCCACTCACACACACGCATGCACACACGCAGTCACACATGCACACAGTCACACACGCGTGCGCGTGCACACACACACACACTCTGTTTCGAATCACCCTATCGATTTCATTCGAAATTGAATTCGATACCAATTCATCCATAAATTTCTAATTTTATTGAAAGTTCATTTCTTTTTTCATAGGGTGATTTGATGAAGAAAGTTCTTAGAGGAAGTTTTCCTTTATATACATACGATCTTTATTTGTCAATCTGTTTTGATAGTAGATACGAAGTGGTATTAGTATTGTGTGCTAATTATTATTTTCAGTTACAACTTATAATGGTATTACCGAGTATGAATAGGATCTTGAACTATTTTAATTGATTTTAGGTATATATATACGATCTTTATTATGCATATACATATGCAATATGCATATATATGCATATGCATATATATGCAGATGCATATTCGTATATATGCAATTAGCATATATAAGCATATGCAGTTTATATATGCATATGCATATATATGCAGATGCATTTATATGCATATGCGTATGTGCAAAAGCCCCCCTCCCCCTTACCCACTCACACACACGTGCACACACATGCTGTCACACATGCACACAGTCACACACGCGCGCGCGCACACACACACACTCTGTTTCGAATCACCCTTTTGATTTCATTCGAAATTGAATTCGATACCAATTCATCCATAAATTTCTAATTTTATTGAAAGTTCATTTCTTTTTTCATAGGGTGATTTGATGAAAAAAGTTCTTAGAGGAAGTTTTCCTTTATATACATACGATCTTTATTCGCCAATCTGTTTTGATAGTAGATACGAAGTGGTATTAGTATTGTGTGCTAATGATTATTTTCAGTTATAACTTATAATGGTATTACCGAGTATGAATAGAATCTTGAATTATTTAAATATATTTTAGGTATATACATAGATCTTTATTTCCCAATCTGTTTGGACAAGTGGATATATATGCAGATGTGTACGCATATATATATATGCATATGCGTATGTGCAAAAGCCCCTCCCTCCCCCTTCCCCACTCTCACACACGCACACACGTACACACACACGCAGTCCCACACGCACACAATCACACATGCACACACGCGCGCACACACAAACACACTCTGTTTCGAATCACCCTATTGATTGCATTCGAAATTGAATTCGATACCAATTCATCCATAAATTTCTAATTTTATTGAAAGTTCATTTCTTTTTTCGTAGGGTGATTTGACGAAGAAAGTTCTTAGAGGAAGTTTTCCTTTATATACATACAATCTTTATTCGCCAATCTATTTTGATCGTAGATACGAAGTGGTATTAGTATTGTGTGCTAATGATTATTTTCAGTTATAAATTATAATGGTATTACCGAGTATGAATAGAATCTTGAATTATTTAAATTGATTTTAGGTATATACATACGATCTTTATTCGCCAATCTATTTGGATACGTGCATATTTATGCAGATGCATATGCACATATATGCAATCTGCATATATATGCATAAGCTGTTTATATATGCACATGCATATATATGCATATGCGTATGTGCAACCCCTCCCCCTTCCCCACTCACACACACGCACACACACACGCAGTCACACATGCACACACGCGCACAGACTGTTTCGAATCACCTTATTGATTGCATTCGAAATTGAATTCGATACCAATTCATCCATAAATTTCTAATATTATTGAAAGTTCATTTCTTTTTTCATAGGGTTATTTGACGAAGAAAGTTCTTAGAGGAAGTTTTCCTTTATTTGACGAAGAAAGTTCTTAGAGGACGTTTTCCTTTATACACATATGATCTTTCTTCACCAATCTGTTTTGATAGTAGATACGAAGTGGTATTAGTATTGTGTGATAATGATTATTTTCAGTTATAACTTATAATGGTATTACCGAGTATGAATAGGATCTTGAATTATTTAAATTGATTTTAGGCATATACATACGATCTTTATTCGCCAATCTGTTTGGATAAGTGCATATATATGCAGATGCATATGCAATCTGCATATATATACATAAGCTGTTTATATATGCACATGCATATATATGCAGATGCATATGCAATCTGCATATATATGCATATGCGTATGTGCAAAAGTCCTCCCCTCCCCCTTCCCCACTCACACACATGCACACACACACACGCAGTCACACACGCGCACAAATGCGAGCGCACACACACATACATACACACACACACACACACACACACGCACACACTCTGTTTCGAATCACCTTATTGATTGCATTCGAAATTGAATTCAATACCAATTCATCTATAAATTTTTAATTTTTTTGAAAGTTCATTTCTTTTTTCATAGGGTGATTTGACGAAGAAAGTTCTTAGAGGAAATTTTCCTTTATATACATACGATCTTTATTCACCAATCTATTCTGATAGTAGATATGAAGTGGTATTAGTATTTGATATACCCGTTTATACCCTCAGCCTGGATGAGGATTACCTCCTATACGGACGACCCTACGAGGGGCCGACCCTTCACCAGGCCCCAGCTGGCCACCACCAGGTCTAGACGACCCTACGAGAGGCCGACCCTGACCCAGGCTCCGGACGACCCTACGAGGGGCCGACCCTTCCCCCGGCTCCGGACGACCCTACGAGGGTACGACCCCTCACCAGGCTCTGGACGACCCTACGATGGTATGACAGTACGAGGCCAGAATCAAGCTAGACTCCCTACCGGATGAAACTTTGCCCTCGGCCTCGGCTCATAGGCCGAGCGTGACATCATGACAGCGCGTGGTTTGGGACACGCGTGGAACAGTGCGCGTCAGGCTCATATGACACGTGGCAGACCGTTATAACCAAATCACACCCTCACGCGAGGGAATATTATGTCATCATTTGGCATCCACAGGTGTCAACAGGGGATTTGTTAGATCATCATTCACATGCACCATGCTTACTTGGGGGGTACACTACACCCCCCAAGACCTATATATACTTGTCACCTACAACCCTACAAGGGATCGATCCATGAACAATAGCCCTAGCTAAAACTCTGCTTGTACACACACAGTAGAGAGAGAGAGGGTTATGAGCATTGTATCCAAGGCCATTAGTGCCCATACTTAGTGGATCACACACTCACAGTGGATGTAGGCCAAATCGGCTGAACCACTATACATCATTGTCTTATTTCCTCTTATACTCATACCCTTCTACACACTTACATACTTATATACTTGCATCCCTATGGCTGCCATGGCTGCTTCTGCTTGAGCTCACTATCACTTATCTGGTGATGCTAAATCTTAGCATCATCAGTTTGGCGCCGTCTGTGGGAAACGAGAAGACATCTCTTCCTTTGTACAGCTTGACCTCACTGGGCACTCTGGTGGTGAACCAACACTCCCCCTGAGAGGAGGTGTTTCACCATTGAAAGAGACCCACTAAGGTTCCCAAGCTCACCAGTATTTTCTTCAGTTCAACTTTTCATAGCTCAAGCACATGGCACCTGAGATGCCACCGCCACCACTTCCCCCGCCGGATGAGGGGGGAAGACCCAGTTCCAGTTAGCCGCCGCCTCAGTCTGAGATGGCTGATGTGGCAGCAGCCCTAAAGTCTCTGGCAGCAAGCCAGCGGATGATGCAAGAGCAGTTCACAGCTCTGAGCCAGAACATACTGAGACCACCAGGGGTCTCACCTGAGATGATTACTCCGGCAGCAGCCCCAGGACAGCATGAGGCCAGGGGACCACCCCAGGCACCACGCAAAGACTTGCCACCCCCTCAGCGGCGTAGGGATGTTGCTGACCCCAGGCGTTTGCGCCTGGGGAGGCAAGGAAACCCTTGCCCTGAAGACAGGTATGACGATCTGGAGGGGGAGGAGGCCCCAATAGAATGCTGGGAACCATACGAGGTCTCCAACAATACTGTGCGACCTCTCCAGGACAGTAGAGGAAAGTGCGGGAGACCAAACCCTGATGATCGTCCGAGAGGCTCTGCTTTTGACCGCCTGAGAAGGGGGTCGGCCTTCGAGAGGCTGGGCCCAGTAAATGACCTGCGGGATAAGCTGTCCAGGTCGAGAAGTGCTGCGAGATCTAGGAGGGAGGCAGTAGAGGGCCGACCCCAAAGACGGGATGACGGCCAAAGGGAAGTAAACAGCCGACACAGGCCTGCTGCAGTGGAACCCCCCATCCACCTCCAAGAGGCAGCGGGGGATAACATCGGCCACACAGACCCTGTGAGGCCCTGGAATGACTCAATCCAGCGGTTAGAGGATAAGATTGGTGACATACTGAAGAACCGAGACCCTCTTCAGAGGGGATACACCATAGGCTCACCCTTTGTGGCAAAGATAGTCAACTTCCCCACGCCATCAAAGTTCAAGCCTCCTGTGGTCACCCCAAGATACGATGGGAGCACCAACCCTGTCCACTACGTGGAGATGTATCAATCGGCGGCAGACATATACTCTATCTCAGATGAGATGAGGTGTCGTGCCTTCTCTGGTACCCTGACAGGGGCTGCACATGTCTGGTACACGTCTCTTCCAAAAAATTCCATTGAAAACTTCAAGCAGTTGGCAGACCGGTTCATCCACAACTTTTGCTTCGGGGTGAGACCACAGAAGAAGACCACACACTTGCTCTATGTTAAGCAGGGAAAGAATGAGACTCTGAGAGACTACATAGCCAAATTCAATAAAGAGAAGCTGGAGGTGGAAGACTATGAGGAGAGCATAGCTATGACAGCCCTGATTGGAGGGCTCCAAAAGGGGAAGCTATTATGGAAGCTTGCCGAAGACCCTCCGAGGACGATGGCTGAGCTGTTGTCAACAGCAGGGAAGGTGATGAACGCCGAAGAGGCGATGGCCGCAAAACATAAAGACGAAAAAGGAGGTGCAAGCGGCGGCAAATACCCTAAGAAGAACAAAGAAGGGAAGAAGAGGTCCACGGATGATAAGTTCGTTGGTTACACCCCTCTAACGGTCAGCTGTGAACAGATCCTCAATGAGATAAAGAGTGACCGATCCCTGAAGTGGCCTGAGAAGCTGAGGGCAGCCCCCGGCAGGAGGAACAGGAACCTGTGGTGTGAATTTCACCAAGACCATGGTCACGTAACAGACAAATGCTTTGCTCTGAAAGATGAGATTGAGAAGATGCTGAAAGAAGGGAAGCTCAGAAAATACGTGGACCGAGAGGCCTTCAAGAGAGGCCGAGGGGACGACCCCAGAAAAAAGCGAGTTGATGCATGCAAAGAAGGTCCTCAAAAAAGAGGGGACGACCCCTCTGATGATGAGGACGACCCTGACCTCCCGCCGAGAGACGACCACGGTCCTGTCAAGAGGCTCAATATGATCTCGCTCGGTGTAGGAATGATCTCCGGGGGATTAGCAGGAGGAGGGTCTGAGGTCGCTGACAGGAAGGCCCATCTTGCTGAGGCTAAGGCGGTGACGAAGGTGGTGCACTCAACCTCCCTAGAGGTCAAGTCAGAAAAAAGGAAGAAGGTTGACATGGACACTTTGATAGTGGGATTTTCAAGGATGGACTTCAAAGGCCTCTTGGCCCCGCATGATGACCCTCTCGTCATCACTACCAGGGTGCACGGGTGCGAAGTGCCGAGGATCCTGGTAGATGGGGGCTCATCCGCAGATGTGATGTTTTGGCCATGCTTCAAGGCCTTGGGCCTCAGTCGTGCCAGACTTGTCCCATACCATCATCCGTTGATCGGGTTCAGTGGGGAGAAGGTTCACCCCCTGGGAATATATGAGGCTGATGTCAGGATGGGGGACGAATGGCCGAGATGGCTCACCAAGAGGGTCAGTTTCTTTGTGCTGGATGAGCATGTGTTTTCGGCATACAACATCATACTGGGACGTGTGGCCCTCAAGGGGTTTGAAGTTGTGCCGTCCACAGTCCACCAGATGGTTAAGTTCCCTACCCCTTACGGGGTGGGGGAAGTTCAGGGAGACCAGACGACAGCGAGAGAGTGCTACTACAACTCCGCTGAAGAAAGGGAGGCACACAAGAGGGCTACAACCACTTACAACATTGATACCCTAGACCCCAGGGACGAGACGAAGCTCAAAAAAGGAGAGGCCGCTGAGGAGGTAGAACCCATCATCCTCGATGAGGATGACCTGGGAAAAACCGTCCAAGTTGGCAAGTCTCTGGAGCCCAGTATCAAGGAAGACCTCATCAAACTGTTGAGGAGAAGGCGAAGCGTCTTCGCGTGGAGTCATGTAGATATGCCAGGGATCGACCCTGAAATCATGTGCCACAAACTCAATGTGGTAGAGGGAGTGAAGCCGGTAAAGCAGAAGAGGAGGATTTATTCTAGAGAGAAGTACGAGGTCATCAGGGATGAGGTTAAAAAATTAGAAGACACTGAATTTATCAGAGAGGTCATCTACCCTGAATGGCTGTCCAATGCAGTCATTATCCCAAAGGCCAACGGGAAGTGGCGGATGTGTGTGGACTTCACAGACCTCAACAAGCACTGCCCCAAAGACAACTTCCCTCTCCCTCGCATTGAGCAGATGGTAGACGCTACCGTAGGCCATGAGCTCATGAGTTTTATGGATGCCTAATCAGGGTATAACCAGATCTTCATGAACCCTGATGATTCGGAGAGGACTGCCTTCATCACTGATAAGGGGACATACTGCTATAGGGTCATGCCCTTTGGCCTAAAAAATGCAGGGGCAACGTACCAGCGCCTCGTAAACAGAATGTTTGAAGATCAAATTGGGAAGTCTATGGAGGTCTACGTAGACGACATGCTGACTAAGAGTCTGAAGGCAGAGGATCATGTGGCAGACCTGGAGAGGACCTTCGATACGATGGACAAATATCAGATGAAGCTTAACCCGACCAAATGTGTCTTCAGGGTCGGAGCAGGGAAGTTCTTGGGGTTCATTGTCAATCAAAGAGGCATCGAGGCCAATCCTGAAAAGATAAAGGCCCTTATTGAGATGAAGACCCCCAAGTCCATTAAAGACGTTCAGAGGCTCACAGGGAGAGTGGCTTCCTTGAACAGATTTATGTCAAGGGCCACAGACAGGTGTCTACCATTCTTCAAGATCCTCAGGAAGGCCTTTGAATGGAGTAAAGAGTGTGATGAGGCTTTCAAGGAGCTAAAATCATACTTAGGGTCTCCCTTGCTGCTGTCACGGCCCGTGCAGGGTGAACGACTTTACGTGTACCTCGCCGTCTCAGAGTCTGCCATCAGCGCAGCCATTGTGAGAGACGAGGACGGAATACAGAAGCCTGTATATTTTAACAGCAAGGCACTCCAGGGGGAAGAGCAAAGATACCCGAGGATGGAAAAGTTGGCCTACGCCTTGATCCATGCCTCAAGGAAGATGAAACCATACTTCCAGTCCCATACTATGGTCATCCTTACTGACTCTCCTCTTAGGCAGGTCCTACACAAGCCTGAAAAATCAGGAAGGCTAATGACCTGGGCTATAGAGCTAGGGGAGTTCAATATTGTGTATCAGCCTAAGACAGCCATTAAGGGGCAAGCGCTGGCAGACTTCGTGGCTGAGTTTACTTGGGAGAGCGATGAAGCCGAGGGTGAGACCCCCGGGGAGACAGATATCCAACAAAACAGGATCATCGACACGCCTGCAGCCAGGGCTGAGGCAAGCACCGCTAAGAGGAAAGCAACCGAAAACGAAGAGGGAAGATACATCTTTAGACAGGGGTCCCTCTCCGAGGGAAGTTTCTCAGAATAAAAGACCATGTGGAGACTCTTCGTCGACGGGTCTTCTTGCGAAAGTGGGAGCGGAGCTGGACTGATAGTATCAGCACCCGACGGCACAGACATCGAGTACGCCCTGAGGTTCAATTTCAAAGCCTCCAACAATGAGGCTGAGTATGAGGCCTTAATAGCTGGCCTTTCCTTGGCCAAATCTCTTAGTATCGGCCAAATTTTGGTTCACAGTGATTCGAGGCTGGTGGTGAATCAGATACTAGGAGCCTATGAGGCCAAAGACGAGAGGATGGTTAGGTACCTTGAGAAGGTGAGGTCATTGCTGAAGGACTTTAAAGAAGTGAAATTCAAGAGGATACCTAGGCTCGACAATGGCCGTGCTGACGCCCTTGTAAGGTTGGCCTCAGCTACTAGGACATACATAAGGAGGATAGTCCCGGTAGAAATCTTGTTTCGACCAACTATTGAAGACGTCGAGGGAACACTTGGCATTTGCATGAATGTTTCTCAAGAACCGTCATGGATGGATCCTCTGATCAGATACATTAAAGAGGGAGAGATGCCAGAAGCAAGCCAAGAAAGGAAGAAGCTGAGATACAGGGCTGCAAAGTTCACTGTCATCGGAGACACGCTGTACAAAAAGGGGTTCCTACTCCCCTTACTTAGGTGTGTGCATCCCTCAGAAGTCCCTTCCATTCCGCAAGATGTGCATGAAGGGTCGTGCTCAAGCCACATTGGGGGTAGATCCTTAGCGAAGAGGGTGGTCACCCAGGGCTACTGGTGGCCGACCTTGGGGAAAGATGCCGCAGCATATGTAAAGAAGTGTGACAAATGCCAGAGATTTGCCACTATCCCTCACCATCCCCATCAGCCTCTCACCTCCATTACATCCCCATGGCCGTTCGCAGTGTGGGGTATTGATCTGGTAGGACCCTTACCGAGAGCAGTCAATAACTATCGGTTCCTCATCGTAGCAATTGACTACTTTTCAAAGTGGGTAGAGGCCGAACCGATGGTCACGATCACGGAGCAGAAGACCTTCCAGTTTATCTGGAAGAATGTGATATGCAGATATGGTCTACCCAACACCCTCATCTCGGATAACGGGACCCAGCTCAAGAATGCCTCTTTACAGAAGTACTGTGAGAGGGTAAGTATCAAACAATTTTTCTCCACCCCAGGCCGACCTCAGGCCAATGGGCAAACCGAAGTTACGAACAGGACAATCTTAGATGGGATTAAGAAGAGGCTTGAGGAGGCAAAAGGAAGATGGGTCGAGGAGTTATATGCAGTGTTGTGGGCATACAGGACGACAGTAAGGACCTCTACTGGGGAGACCCCCTTCATGTTAGCTTATGGATCAGAAGCAGTCATCCCCACCGAGGTCGAGTTTCCCACTCATAGGGTCCAAATGTACGACCCCCAGGGAAATACGGAAGAGAGGAGACTTGACCTGGATTTGATTGAGGAAAGAAGGGAGGATGCTGAGATAAGGCAAGCTTCCTACCAGTAGAGGACCGCAAGGTTTTACAACCAGAGGGTGAAACAGAGGCCAATCGCAGTAGGAGACTTGGTCCTCAAGAAGACTTGGCAGAAGCCCAATAAACTCCATCCTAATTGGCACGGCCCCTATAGGGTCACCGACGAAGTTGTCCCTGGGACCTATAGACTACAAAGCCTAGAGGGGGAACCTTTTTCCAACCCCTGGAATGCGGATCATTTGAAAAAATACTACCAGTAGTATTGTAAGGTCTTGATAGGACATGGTTGTAATAAGCATTGTTTCGACAGAACACATGAAAAATTAATGAGAAATATCAGTGTTTCCCTCATCCAGTGGTTATCAGTTCTAGCACGCATGGAAATATATACAGAAAACTACCCTCGGCTATAATGAGGATCAGTGGAGGGGACGACCCCACCACAGTCCTCAAGAAAGACGAGGGTAGACTTAAAAACCCATTAATTTGGTAAGATGAACCCTCGGCTATAATGAGGATCAGTGGAGGGGACGACCCCACCACAGTCCTCAAGAAAGACGAGGGTAGACTTTGTTAAAAACCATTAATTTGGTAAGATGAACCCTCGGCTATAATGAGGATCAGTGGAGGGGACGACCCCACCACAATCCTCAAGAAAGACGAGGGTAGACTTTGTTAAAAACCATTAATTTGGTAAGATGAACCCTCGGCTATAATGAGGATCAGTGGAGGGGACGACCCCACCACAGTCCTCAAGAAAGACGAGGGTAGACTTTGTTAAAAACCATTAGTTTGGTAAGATGAACCCTCGGCTATAATGAGGATCAGTGGAGGGGACGACCCCACCACAGTCCTCAAGAAAGACGAGGGTAGACTTTGTTAAAAACCATTAATTTGGTAAGATGAACCCTCGGCTATAATGAGGATCAGTGGAGGGGACGACCCCACCACAGTCCTCAAGAAAGACGAGGGTAGACTTTGTTAAAAACCATTAGTTTAGTAAGATGAACCCTCGGCTATAATGAGGATCAGTGGAGGGGACGACCCCACCACAGTCCTCAAGAAAGACGAGGGTAGACTTTATTAAAAACCATTAATTTGGTAAGTTGAACCCTCGGCTATAATGAGGATCAGTGGAGGGGACGACCCCACCACAGTCCTCAAGAAAGACGAGGGTAAGCTTTGTTAAAAACCATTAATTTGGTAAGTTGAACCCTCGGCTATAATGAGGATCAGTGGAGGGGACGACCCCACCACAGTCCTCAAGAAAGACGAGGGTAGACTTTGTTAAAAACCATTAATTTGGTTAATTGAACCCTCGGCTATAATGAGGATCAGTGGAGGGGACGACCCCACCACAGTCCTCAAGAAAGACGAGGGAGGGGTTAATAGCATCAACAAGGAGCAAACCATAAAAGAATTAAGTATGGAAGACAACAATTATGGAAGAGACTAGTATTAATAAAACATAAGTATCAAGTGTTTTTACAAGGCCTTTGAACAAAAATACAAAAACGAGGGTATGGGCTACAGGCAGCCACCCTATGGGACGACATCAGAGGGCAGGGCCTCAACATCAATGGGAATGGTCTCCTCAGTTACCAGCACCGGATGATCTTCAGATGTACCGACCCCCTCGATCTGGACTTGGGACTCCACCTGGTTGAGGGCCTCGGCAATTAGGGGGTCGTCCAGTTGAACACCCTCCAGTGAAGGGCGAACAGAGGAGACGACATCGCCAAATTTGAGGACGACCCATCGGCAGTCCGTCCTAATCCCCCTTTCTAGCTATTCAAGGTCGAAGCCCTGAAATTCATCTGAGGTCTTGTATGCCTCAACAGCATCAGCCTCGGCTTTCCTGATGGCTGCTTCCAGATCAGTCTTATGCTGGGCCTCCAGGTTGATCAGAGCCTCATCCCTATCCTTGATGATCAAGTCCTTGGCTTGCAAGTCGGCATCGTGCTGCCTCATCAGCTCATCTAGGACCCTAGCATGCTCGGTCCTGGCACTCTCAAGCTCAGCCCTCGCAGTGTCAAGCTCAGTCTTTGCTGTATCTAGCTCTGCCTGCAACTCAGCCTCATGTTGAATGGCCCTCTCAGCTTCGTGAAACTTTTGTTGATTCTCGGCCATCCACTTGGTGGCTGAGGTCAAGGCACAGACAGACTGGAAGAAAAAATGAAGAAATATCAAGGGGGGCCAAGGGAACAGTTAGTGAAATTAAAGAAGGTCAAGACCAATACCTGAGCAAGGGAGTGCAGACCGTAGTCGTACACTTTGGCTGGTGGCATCTTAGCCAAGAACTCGAAGTCAGAGGCCGACGGTGCAGAGAACATCGAGGCCTTGGCTGCCCTCAGGTTGGCAATAAGAGATGAGGGGTCGGCCCTCAGATGGGACAGATTTTGAGACCAGAAGGCCCCCATGCTGGACGAAGAGGTCGTCCCCTCAGAGGATTCGACCCTTGCCCTCGTCCTTGGATCAGGCCGATGCTCAACAGGAGCCTCAGGCTCCTTCCTTTTGTGACTATCGGCTGTCGGCTCCACAACCGTCGGCCCTGAGGCCCTTGTCTTCTTGGGAGCTTGCTGAGGCTCCTTCCCCTTCTTCTTTGACAGACCAGCAAGTAGGCTTGGAGCAGTCATATCCCAGAGGTAATCTGACACACCTGCAGGACGACCTGAAAAGGATACGATGCATCAAAAATACAGAGATAAACGGGAAACACTTCAAAAAAGTAAAAAATAAAAGACGTGCTGTATCACTCACATAATTCCGTCAGAGGGCCGACCCTCAAACCAGCTTCTTTGAGGTACCGGGGGGTCATCAAATCTTCGAACTTTGGGATCTCACCCCCTCTCCCTCGTCCCCTCAGATACTCAACAATATCCCTTTCCTCCAAGCTAAGTCCGGGGTCTGACCTAGCTTTCATTGAGGGATTAGACCATTTGTTAGGGACCCTCGGACCGTCGGCAGAAGGGGACGCCTCGGCAGAGCTCTCCCATGCCCCAGATATGAAGAAGAACCTCTTTTTCCAATCATGATTGGAAGTTTGAGCCACGTGGAGCAGCTTCTTCTCAGACCTTCTCGCCCCTAGATGATAGTATCCGGGCTGTTTAGATGAAGAGGTGATATTGTAGCAGGCCAAGAACACGTCGGACGAGGGCTCATCAGTGAAAGAATTTTTCCACAAAGAGATATACCCCAGTATCATCCTCCAAGAGTTGGGTGGAAGTTGCGAAGGGGAGACGCCCAAAGCCGACAGAATATCTACAATAGCAGGATGGAAAGGAAGTCTGACACCTACTTTGAACATTTGCTCGTAGACTGCAACCTCTCCCTCTTCACCCTAAAAAACCCTCTCAGCCTCAGAGGGAACCCTCATAGTTACCCCAGAGGGCACTCCATAAATATGCCTCCATATCAGAAGGTCCCTATCCCTAACAGAGGAGATAAAAGACGAGGCATGGGAGGTATCAACCTCATCATCTGTATCGTCGTCCTCGTCCTCACCTCCTTCCCCCTCATCACCTGCAGGAGGACCCTGAGGAAAAGCCACTTGGAAGGCATTGGGGGATAGGGTTGTCACAGGGACAGCCTCAGAATGGATCGTACCCTCGGCCTCTCGGGGAGGGCTAAGATCAGACGTGTCCCTTCTACCAGACGTCCCGACACCAGTTGGAGAGAAGGTTCTCTCGTCCATTTCACTTGGGTTGGGTGTCTCGTCCGGACGAGATGACGACCCGCAAGACTCAGAGGGTTCAGATGGTCTTATGGTGGCAAGAGGAATGGGAAAGATGGGTCGTACCCAATTAGGGTCGGCCCCTCGTCTCCTCTCTTCCTCTTCCTCTATTCGTCTGATCTCGGCAAAGAGCTTTTCTCTCAAAGGTGGGAATTCAGACACTAGGTGGTAAAGCCTCCTAAGCATTAAAGGGAAGACCCTACACTTAGAGAAATTATACTAGACTTGGCTAATACAACTACAAACACTTGGGGGATTGACCAGGTTTGACTTTTGGATCAAACCAAGGAACTAAAACGTTTTTCGTCAAGAATGTTCAAGAACTAACAACCGGAGAAGACACCGGAAAAGGCAATGGGGGAACTAGAAAGTGCTGATCTACGACCCTAAAAAAAATACACTGAAATGAAGACAAAAGAAGGCGAGGGGAGAAAAAGGATACCTGATGAGGAGAGAACAAGAGTGCTGCGGGGCCTGACGAAACGAAGGCTGCAAGTGGCGAAGCTTACTGGTTCTAGAGAGAGAATAGACTTGGGCGCGAAGAAGAAGAGGATGGAGAGAGAGAGTTTGAAAATCTCTTAAATACTTTGGTAATGAGTGGACCCATTTACCAAGAAAGGTATAATTAGGGCACAAGGCCCCAAGTGCACTGCGCAGCCGCCATGCCTTGGAAACTGACACAGCAATGAGTATCTGCCCAAGTGTCACTCATCTAACTGATCGTACATGCATCTCATTTAGTACACTATCCCTCAGCCATCTCAGCAGCACCTATGGCTAAGGGCTGGGGGGTGATTGATATACCCGTTTATACCCTCAGCCTGGATGAGGATTACCTCCTATACGGATGACCCTACGAGGGGCCGACCCTTCACCAGGCCCCAGCTGGCCACCACCAGGTCCAGACGACCCTACGAGAGGCCGACCCTTCCCCAGGCTCCGGACGACCCTACGAGGGGCCGACCCTTCCCCAGGCTCCGGACGACCCTACGAGGGTACGACCCCTCCCCAAGCTCTGGACGACCCTACGATGGTACGACAATACGAGGCCAGAATCAAGCCAGACTCCCTACCGGATGAAACTTTTCCCTCGGCCTCGGCTCATAGGCCGAGAGTGACATCATGACAGCGCGTGGTTTGGGACACGCGTGGAACAGTGCGCGTCAGGCTCATATGACACGTGGCAGACCGTTATAACCAAATCACACCCTCACGTGAGGGAATATTATGTCATCATTTGGCATCCACAGGTGTCAACAGGGGATTTGTTAGATCATCATTCACATGCACCGTGCTTACTTGGGGGGTACACTACACCCCCCAAGACCTATATATACTTGTCACCTACAACCCTATAAGGGATCGATCCATAAACAATAGCCCTAGCTAAAACTCTGCTTGTACACACACAGTAGAAAGAGAGAGGGTTATGAGCATTGTATCCAAGGCCATTAGTGCCCATACTTAGTGGATCACACACTCACAGTGGATGTAGGCCAAATTGGCTGAACCACTATACATCATTGTCTTATTTCCTCTTATACTCATCCCCTTCTACACACTTACATACTTATATACTTGTATCCCTATGGCTGCCATGGCTGCTTCTGCTTGAGCTCACTATCACTTATCTGGTGATGCTAAATCTTAGCATCATCAGTATTGTGTGCTAATGATTATTTTCAGTTATAACTTATAATGGTATTACCGAGTATGATTAGGATCTTGAATTATTTAAATTGATTTTAGGTATATACATCGGATCTTTATTCGCCAATCTGTTTGGATAACTGCATATATATGCATATGCAATTATATGCAGATGCATATGCATATATAAGCATATGCAGTTTATATATGCATATGCATATATATGCATATGCATAGACATGCAATCCGCATATACATGCAATCCTCATATATATGCAATCCGCATATATATATATATATATATATATATATGCGTATGTGCAAAAGCCCCCCCTCCCTCTTCCCCACTCACACACACGCACACACACACGCAGTCACACACGCACACAGTCACACACGGACACAGGCGCACACACACACACACTCTATTTCGAATCACCCTATTGATTGCATTCGAAATTGAATTCGATACCAATTCATCAATAAATTTCTAATTTTATTGAAAGTCCATTTCTTATTTCGTAGGGTGATTTGACGAAGAAAGTTCTTAGAGGAAGTTTTCCTTTATATACATACAATCTTTATTCGCCAATCTGTTTTTATCGTAGATACGAAATGGTATTAGTATTGTGTGCTAATGATTATTTTTAGTTATAACTTATAATGGTATTACCGAGTATGAATAGGATCTTGAATTATTTAAATTAATTTTAGGTATATACATACGGTCTTTATTCGCCAATCTATTTGGATAAGTGCATATATATGCCGATGCATATGCATATATATGCAATCTGCATATATATGCATAAGCTGTTTATATATGCATATGCATATATATGGAGATGCATATGCATATATATGCAATCTGCATATATATGCATATGCGTATGTGCAAAAGCCCCCCCTCCCCCTTCCCCACTCAGACACACCCACACACTCACGTAGTCACACACGCGCGCGCACACACACACACACACACACACACACCCATGCACACTCTATTTCGAATCACCCTATTGATTGCATTCGAAATTGAATTCGATACCAATTCATCCCCAAATTTCTAATTTTATTGAAAGTTCATTTCTTTTTTCAGAGGTTGATTTGACGAAGAAAGTTCTTATAAGAAGTATTCCTTTATGGCTTACAGTTGATGACTGCCCAAAGTTGAATTTTTAACATTTTTAGTTGCATTGTAAGTGTTTGGATGAGTGCATAAATATGCATATGCAGTTTATATATGCATATGCATATATATGCAGATGCATATGCTTATATTTGCGATCTGTATATATATGCATATGTGTATGTGCAAAAGTCCCCCCTCCCCCTTCCCCGCTCACACACGCAGTCACACACGCACAGTCGCACATGCACACACGAGCCCACACACACACTCTGTTTCGAATTGCATTTTTTTTCAGTTTTGGTTCAAATTTGGTTGAAGGATGATATTTGGTTTGGTTCAAATTTGCATTTTTTTGAGTTTTGTTTGGTTCAAATTTGTTCTTCTATTAAGATGAAATTTGGTTCAAATTTGTTCTAAGGTGATTAATTTTGCAGGTTTCTCTATTTATTCTCTCTCTTCCAACACCATTCAATGTATCATCTTAGAGGGGTTTCTTTTTAGGTTCGAAATAAGGCTATTTCATGTTCATTGCTTAATTTTTTCTCTATTCAGTGTCATTTCCGATTGATGTTTTGGTTACATTTTTTTCTGCCTGTGATATTTATTGATTGTCATTTACATATTTGGGTGTGAGATTTTTTTATTCAAGTTGCCAATGCCAATAGTGGTTTCGGGTGTATCATGGGTTTACATATTAGGGGAGAGAGTTTATGTTTGGGTGTGTTATGAATGTGTGTGTTGAGGGAGAGAGTAACGAAAAACAGCATGGTGTTTTATGTTTAGGTGTGTTATGAATGTGTTTGATTAAATGCCTATTACCCACTATATGTCTGAAACATCAGAAGAAGTTGTAAGTGACCTTGATTTTCTATTTGATCATTTAATTTTCAATTAAATACATCAAGTATTCCGTTATTAATTCCTGAAATTTAATTTCTCTAATGTAGCCATATGGAACACTTGCGAATGGGTAAATGCGGCAGAGTGTCAGTTCCCAGCTAAGCTCCATTTTCACTCTGAATTAAGCTATTCAGGTTAGTAATTCTTATGATTTATGATACACTACTTAATCATGTACATAACCTAAAATTAACATGACGACACATAGTAATTCTTATGATTCACGATAAGATTCGTATGATTCGATTTCTAGCTATATAGATTGTTAGTTATCTCAACGACATCTGAATTCACTTGCCTCACTCAACAGGGCATAGTTCCCCGCCCCTCTCTGTTATCATATATGCATCCCCCTCCCCCGTCCCCTCCGCAGCCCCCTCCCGCCCCTGGTAAAATCCCTTCCCCCTGCCGCCTTCCCCACACTCACACCCGCACACATAAACACACACACAAACAACTCTCCCTCATCTTCTCCCCCTCCACCGCCCCCTGCCCCGTCCCCGTCCCCTCCCCCTTCCCCACTCACACACGCACACACACGCACACAAAAACACACACGTACACACAGCTCTCCCTCATCTTCTCCTCCTCACCCCCCCCCCCCTTCCCCACTCACACACGCACAGCATATATGCAGCCCCCTCCTGCCCCTGGTAAAATCCCTCCCCCTCCCCCCTTCCCCACTCACACACACGCACACAAGCACATACACACGCACACACACACACACACACATCTCCCCCTGCTCCGCCCCCTCCCCCTTCCCCACTCACACATGCACATCATATATGCGATGCATATATGCAACCCCCTCCCCCCTCCCCTCTTCTCCACTCACACACATGCACACACAAACACACATACACACACAACTCTCCCTCATCTTCTCCCCCTCCCCCTCCACCGCCCCCTGCCACGTCCCCTCCTCCCTTCCCCACTCACACGCACACACGCGCACACACACACACACACACACACACACAGCTCTCCCTCATCTTCTCCCCCTGCCCCGCCCCCTCCTCCTCCCCCTTCCCCACACACACACGCACACACACACAAATCTCACACCCACACATTGTTACCTTCACCTGAAAAAAAGTACCCAACCCCCTCCCCTTCCCCCTTCCCCACTCACACACACGCACACATGCACACACGCAGAAATCTCACACCCAACCAATTTCCTCTTCCCAATAGGATGTTGTTTGTAATTTTTATCGAAGCGGATACAATAGTTTGCTCTCCATTTCTGTTCGATATTGCCACAGTTTGGACTTTTTATCGAACAACATGGCTTGGAAATTACTATTAATTTTTATTGTTACCCACTTTTCATCTTCACTACAATAATCGAATAACATGGCTAGGAAATTACTATAAATCTTCTTTTCCTTGGATGCAAATAGGATTAGGATGAAAAAAGCTCATGTATATTACTGATTGTATATTTACTTATGTGATTGTATATTTGTTCGAGAAAGTGATTAATTATGTTTATTGTTTGTCAAATCGTACAGAAAATAGAGAGGGAGAGAATGATAATGGAGAGAGGTTGGAAGAAGGATGGGAAGACAATAGTAGTATCTCTCACCCCATCCAAGATGGTGGTCAAACACCACGGCACAGACATTTTGAGGAAGTCCCACAGAAAGAATAAATTCATATTCTCCTTTCTCGGCCTTCTAGCTCCTATCTCCGAATTTGGGATTTTTTTATTGTTGGATTTGTTGTTACCCCTTAAATAGGGTGGATAGTTCAATAAACAAAGGTGACTACATCCAATTTTTTAAAAAAATTGACACTTTGTTTTTTTTAGACATAGTGAATTTGATTGATGAATATTGTATATTTCATTTTATATGTGAATTTGTTTGATGAATTTAGACAATTTGGATATTGGACTATTTTTTATTTGTTAACAGGGTGAATAGTTCCATAAACAAAGGAGATTATGCCCAATTTTTAAAAAAATTTGATACTTTGTTTTTTTAGACACAATGTGAATTCGATGGATGGATATTGTATATTTCGTATTATATGTAAATTTATTTGATGAATTTAGACTATTTGAATGTTATTGGACTATTGGTTGTTTGTTAAGCATGGTGAATAGTCCTATAAATAAATGATATTATGGCTCATTGTTTTAAAATTACACTTCAAAAATTTTGCGTTTCGCTATTACGTACTTTGAAAAATTGTCGCCGTTTTGCGATTACGTACTTTGGAAAATTTTATCGTGCCTTCAGGCACGGGCATATGCTAGTATATATATATAATAAGTTACCTTTGTTTTTGAAAATGTACACATTTTCAACGGTCTAGATGTGTGCCACCTCCTTACACATTTTTACACATGTTAATGGTTCAGATCATCTCCCTTTCTTTTTTACCAACCCACCCCTTAATTCTTTGATTTCGTACTCTTTTATACTCACCAAAATTACACTTCAATTAAAAAATGAGGGTATTTTGAAAAATCTGTCTCCCACACACTCTTTTACACACGTATGCGCTCATCTATCTCCCTCATTCTCTCTCTCCAAACCCTACAAACCCACCCCGTCGTCCTCACCTCTCTCCCTCATTCTCTCACTCTAAACCCCCAAACCCACTACCCTCCGCTGCCCTCCGTCTCCCATTCAGGTAGTCTCTCTCTCTCTCTCTCTCTCTCTCTCTCTCTCTCTCTCACACACACACACACACACACACACACACATCTCTGCCTATGCAGCTATGCCTCACACGCACACTCACTCTCACACCCGCACACACACACACACACAAACACACACATGCGCAGATTATAAACTGAAATTGTTTGATTTTATATAAATGAAATTGTTTGTGTGGTTTAGGTTTAGGTTTCCAGTGGAGATTTTGTTGGTTTCAAATTAGATTTCAAGTCGAGATTTTCTTGGTTTCAAATTAGGTTTCAAGTCAAATTGGGTTTAAAATTAGGGCTTCCCCCCTTCCCCCCATTATGGGTGGTTTCGATGGAATCGATTCAATTGGATTCAGAATCTAAGGTTTTAATGTTTTTTTTTATATTTAGGTTTTTGGTTTGATCTAAATCTAGAATTAGTTCTACATATTAAATCCGTATGTTTTGCCGGTTTCCTCCCAGTTGAGCACAACTGCAGTTGTTATGTGGTATAGACTCTTGAACCTTGAGTGGGGTTGCATTCACCCACTTTTCCGTTTTTCTTATATATTATTTTCCAAAAGTCTTCTACTGACAGTAATTCATGGTTTAAAAGGAAAATTCCAAAGTGATTGGCTTTGTGGAAAATCCTGTCTTGTTTACCGAGTATGAATAGGATCTTGAATTTTTGCTTTCAGATTGTTAATAAAGGGCGTGGAGCATAATTTGGTTTGGTTTCTTGCAAATGTGTTTTGATTTCTAATATATCATGTTTTTGTTAATGAAGAGTATTTGGGTTTCTCAATTGAGTGGAAATCATTATTGTGTAGGTACATATCGCGTGAATAACTCCGATGGTGCATTACGTTGTTGCGTTGCATCGTTGCTTAGCTAGCAACATATTTCCAGTGTCTCCATAGTTCCTGTATTTCCTGTTGCTGGAATGGTACATGAAACTTTGCATAGGGTGAATAGATAATTGCATTCAGATAATGTCCGCAATCAATCCCACCAATTGCTACGTCTAATTAAAAATAGGTACCTCTTTTCTTTTTATTTTTTATTTATTTTTTATTTTTTATAAATAGATGATGTTTTGAGTAAATGATAGTAACATATGTTCATACTTTCTTTCTTTTACATGTTAAGTTACCTTCACTTATTGAACCCACAAACACTGATTCTCGCACTCCATCTCCAGCTACAATGTTTCTCGAGGCTTGGATTTAAAAATGTGTAGACGTATTATCTTCTTCATTTTCATCATCTGTGATATTAGTAACTGTTGTGTTTTCAAGGTAAATTGGTCTTTTTTCAACCAACATGATGCGCACTACAGACACTAACTCCACATACCACACACAAACCAAGAGTTGGATGAAAAATCCCACTGAATTTGTCGGATTGTCCATTAATTATGGAGCATCCTCTTAAACACGTCCATCCCAAATGCAGAATCTGATGAACTGAATAAGGCAGTACCCAATTAACTCACCAGTCGCATGACTACTCTTCAAAAATGCTAATTTCTCAAGTTTTGTTTTGCCGAGCGCAGAATCACTTCAAGAAACATATGTGACAAAGGTTAAGGTTCAACTGGTAAGGTTTCGTTGATTTCATATTTATTTAAATTGATTTTAGGTATATACATACGATCTTTATTCTCCGATCTGTTTTGATAGAAGATACGAAGTGGTATTAGTATTGTGTGCTAATGATTACTTTCAGTTATAACTTATAATGGTATTACCGAGTATGAATAGGATCTTGAATTATTTTAATTGATTTTAGGTATATACATACGATCTTAATTATGCATATACATATGCAATATGCATATATATGCAGATGCATATTCGTATATAAGAAATCTGCATATATAAGCATATGCAGTTTATATATGCCTATATATGCAGATGCATATGCATATATATGCATATGCATATGTGCAAAAGCCCCCCTCCCCCTTACCCACTCACACACAGGCGCACACACATGCAGTCACACAGTCACACACGCGCGCACACACACACACACACACACACACACTCTGTTTCGAATCACCCTATTGACTTCATTCGAAATTGAATTAGATACCAATTCATCCATAAATTTCTAATTTTATTGAAAGTTCATTTCTTTTTTCATAGGGTGATTTGATGAAGAAAGTTCGTAGAAGAAGTTTTCCTTTATATACATACGATCTTTATTCGATAATCTGTTTTGATAGTAGATACAAAGTGGTATTAGTATTGTGTGCTAATGATTATTTTCAGTTATAACTTATAATGGTATTATCGAGTATGAATATGATCTTGAATTATTTTAATTGATTTTAGGTATATACATACGATCTTTATTATGCATATACATATGCAATATGTATATATATGCATATGCATATATATGCAGATGCATATTCGTATATATGCAATCTCCATATATAAGCATATGCAGTTTATATATGCATATGCATATATATGCATATGCGTATGTGCAAAAGCCCCCCCTCCCCCTTACCCACTCACACACATGCAGTCACACATGCACACATTCACACACGCGCACGCACAGACACACACACACACTCTGTTTCGAATCACCCTATTGATTCCATTCGAAATTGAATTCGATACCAATTCATCCATAAATTTCTAATTTTATTGAAAGTTCATTTCTTTTTTCATAGGGTGATTTGATGAAGAAAGTTCTTAGAGGAAGTTTTCCTTTATATACATACGATCTTTATTCGCCAATCTGTTTTGATAGTAGATACGAAGTGGTATTAGTATTGTGTGCTAATGATTATTTTCAGTTATAACTTATAATGGTATTACCGAGTATGAATAGGATCTTGAATTATTTAAATATATTTTAGGTATATACATAGATCTTTATTCCCCAATCTATTTGGACAAGTGCATATAAATGCAGATGCGTATGCCTATATATATGCATATGCGTATGTGCAAAATCCCCTACCTCCCCCTTACCCTTCCCCACTCACACAAACGCATACACGCACACACGCAGTCACACACGCACACACGCGCGCACACACTCTGTTTCAAATCACCCTATTGATTGCATTCGAAATTGAATTCGATACCAATTCGTCCATAAATTTCTAATTTTATTGATTGTTCATTTCTTTTTTCGTAGGATGATTTGACGAAGAAAGTTCTTAGAGGAAGTTTTCCTTTATATACATACAATCTTTATTCGCCAATCTGTTTTTATCGTAGATACGAAGTGGTATTAGTATTGTGTGCTAATGATTATATTCAGTTATAACTTATAATGGTATTACCGAGTATGAATAGGATCTTGAATAATTTAAATTGATTTTAGGTATATACATACGATCTTTATTCTCCAATCTATTTGGATACGTGCATATTTATGCAGATGCTTATGCATATATATGCAATCTGCATATATATGCATAAGCTATTTATATATGCACATGCATATATATGTAGAGGCATATGCATATATATGCAATCTGCATATATATGCATATGCTGCATATATATGCATATGCGTATGTGCAAAAGCCCCCCTCCCCCTTCCCCACTCACACACACGCAGTCACACACGCACACACGTGCACAGACTGTTTCGAATCACCTTATTGATTGCATTCAAAATTGAATTCGATACCAATTCATCCATAAATTTCTAATTTTATTGAAAGTTCATTTCTTTTTTCATAGGGTTATTTGACGAAGAAAGTTCTTAGAGGAAGTTTTCCTTTATATACATATGATCTTTCTTCGCCAATCTGTTTTGATAGCAGATACGAAGTGGTATTAGTATTGTGTGCTAATGATTATTTTCAGTTATAACTTATAATGGTATTACTGAGTATGAATAGGATCTTAAATTAGTTACATACGATCTTTATTCGCCAATCTGTTTGGATAAGTGCATATATATGCAGATGCATATGCAATCTGCATATATATGCATATGTGCAAAAGCCCCCCCCCCCCCCCTCCCCCTTCCCCACTCACACACATGCACACACACACGCAGTCACACACGCGTACACATGCGCGCGCGCGCGCGCACACACACACACACTCTCTCTCTGTTTCGAATCAACCTACTGATTCCATTCGAAATTGAATTCGATACCAACTCATCCATAAATTTCTAATTTTATTGAAAGTTCATTTCCTTTTTCATAGGTTGATTTGACGAAGAAAGTTCTTAATGGAAGTTTCCCTTTATATACATACGATCATTATTCGCCAATTTATTTTGATAGTAGATACGAAGTAGTATTAGTATTGTGTGCTAATGATTATTTTCAGTTATAACTTATAATGGTATTACCGAGTATGAATAGGATCTTGAATTATTTAAATTGATTCGGTATATACATACGATCTTTATTCGCCAATCTGTTTGGATAAGTGCATATATATGCAGATGCATATGCAATCTGCATATATATGCATAAGCTGTTTATATATGCAGATGCATATGCATATGCTGCATATATATATGCATATGCGTATGTGCAAAAGCCCCCCTCCCCCTCCCCCTCCCCCTTCCCCACTCACACACACGCACACAAACGCAGTCACACACGCACACAATCACACACACACACACACATACATACACTCTATTTCGAATCACCCTATTGATTGCATTCGAAATTGAATTCGGTACCAATTCATCCATAAATTTCAAATTTTATTGAAAGTTCATTTCTTTTTTCATAGGGTGATTTGACGAAGAAAGTTCTTAGAGGAAGTTTTCCTTTATATACATACGATCTTTATTCGCCAATCTATTTTGATAGTAGATACGAAGTGGTATTAGTATTGTGTGCTAATGATTATTTTCAGTTACAACTTATAATGGTATTACTGAGTATGAATAGGATCTTAAATTATTTAAATTGATTTTAGGTATATACATACGATCTTTATTCGCCAATCTGTTTGGATAACTGCATATATATGCATATGCATTTATATGCCGATGCATATGCATATATAATCTATGCATATGCATATATATGCAGTTTATATATGCATATGCATATATATATATATATGCAGATGCATATGCATATATATGCAATCCGCATATATATGCATATGCGTATGTGCAAAAGCCCCCGCCTTCCCCACTCACACACATGCACACCCACACACGCACACAGTCACACACGCACACACACGTGCACACACACACACTCTCTGTTTCGAATCACCCTATTGATTCCATTCGAAATTTAATTCGATACCAATTCATCCATAAATTTCTAATTTTATTGAAAGTTCATTTCTTTTTTCATAGGTTTATTTGACGAAGAAAGTTCTTAGAGGAAGTTTTCCGTTATTTGACGAAGAAAGTTCTTAGAGGAAGTTTTCCTTTATATACATATGATCTTTCTTCGCCAATCTGTTTTGATAGTAGATACGAAGTGGTATTAATATTGTGTGCTAATGATTATTTTCAGTTATAACTTATAATGGTATTACCGAGTATGAATAGGATCCTGAATTATTTAAATTGATTTTAGGTATATACATACGATCTTTATTCGCCAATCTGTTTGGATAACTGCATATATATGCAGATGGCATAAGCTGTTTATATATGCACATGCATATATATGCAGATGCATATGCAATCTGCATATATATATGCATATGCGTATGTGCAAAAGTCCCCCCCTCCCCCTTCCCCACTCACACACATGCACACACACACACGCAGTCACACACGCACACACACACACACACACACACACACACACACACACACACACACACTCTGTTTCGAATCACCTTATTGATTGCATTCGAAATTGAATTCGATACCAATTCATCTATAAATTTCTAATTTTTTTGAAAGTTCATTTCTTTTTTCTTAGGGTGATTTGACGAAGAAAGTTCTTAAAGGAAGTTTTCCTTTATATACATACGATCTTTATTCGCCAATCTGTTTTGATAGTAGATACGAAGTGGTATTAGTATTGTGTGCTAATGATTATTTTCAGTTATAACTTATAATGGTACTACTGAGTATGAATAGGATCTTGAATTACTTAAATTGATTTTAGGTATATACGTACGATTTTTATACGCCAATCTGTTTGGATAAGTGCATATATATGCAGATGCATATGCAATCTGCATATATATGCATAAGCTTTTTATATATGCAGATGCATATGCCTATATATGCATATGCGTATGTGCAAAAGCTCCCCCTCCCCCTTCCCCACTCACACACATGCACCCACACACACGCAGTCACACACCCACACAATCACACACACACACACGCCCGCACACATACACACACTCTGTTTTGAATCACCCTATTGATTGCATTCGAAATTGAATTCGATACCAATTCATCCATAAATTTCTAATTTTATTGAAATTTCATTTCTTTTTTCATAGGGTGATTTGACGAAGAAAGTTCTTAGAGGAAGTTTTCCTTTATGGCTTACAGTTGTTGACTGCCCATGGTTGAATTTTTAACATTTTTAGTTGCATTGTAAGTTTTTGGATAAGTGCTGATATATGCATATGCATATATTTTTGAGATGCATATGCATATTTATGCAATATGCATATATATGCATATGCAGTTTATATGTGCATATGCATATATATGCATATGCGTATGTGCAAAAGCCTCCCCTCCCCCTTCCCCACTCCCACACGCACACACACATGCAGTCGCACACGCACAGTCAAACCGCACACACGTGCACACACACACATGCACACTCTGTTTCGAATTGCATTTTTTTTGCAGTTTTGGTTCAAATTTGGTTGAAGGATGATATTTGTTTTGGTTCAAATTTGCATTTTGTTGAGTTTTGTTTGGTTCAAATTTGTTCTTCTGTTAAGATGAAATTTGGTTCAAATTTGTTCTAAGGCGATTAATTTTGCAGGTTTCTCTGTTGATTATCTCTCTTCCACCACCATTCAATGTATCATCTTAGATGGGTTTCTTTTTAGGTTCGAAATAAGGCTATTTCATGTTTATTGCTTAATTTTTTCTCTATTCAGTGTCATTTTTGATTGATGTTTTGGTTACATTTTTTTCTGCCTGTGATATTCATTGATTGTCGTTTACATATTTGGGTGTGAGATTTTTTTATTCAAGTTGCCAATGCCAATAATGGTTTTAGATGTATCATGTGTTTACATATTATGGGAGAGAGTTTATGTTTAGGTGTGTTATGAATATGTGTGTTGAGGGAGAGAGTAACGAAAAACAACATGGTGTTTTATGTTTAGGTGTGTTATGAATGTGTTTGATTAAATGCTTATTACCCACTATATGTCCGAAACATCAGAAGAAGTTATAAGTGACCTTTCTTTTCTATTTGATCATTTCATTTTCAACAAAATACATCAAGTATTCCGTTATTAATTCCTGAAATTTAATTTCTCTAATGTAGCCATATGGAACACTTGCGAATGGGTAAATGCGGCAGAGTGTCAGTTCCCAGCTAAGCTCCATTTGCACTCTGAATTAAGCTATTCAGGTTAGTAATTCTTAAGATTTATGATACATTACTTAATCATGTACATAACCTAAAATTAACATGATGACACATAGTAATTCTTATGATTCACGATAAGATTCTTACTATTCGATTGTTAGCTATATGGATTGTTAGTTATCTCAACGATATCTGACTTCACTTGCCTCACTCAACAGGGAAGATTCCCCCATCCCCCCTCTCTATGTTATCATATATTCATCCCCCTACCCCGACCCCTCCGCAGCCCCCTCCCGCCCCTGGTAAAATCCCTTCCCCCTCCCGCCTTCTCCACACGCACACCCGCACACACAAACACACACACATAACTCTCCCTCATCTTCCCTCCTCCATCGCCCCCTGCCCCGTTCCCTCCCCCCTTCCCCACTCACACACGCACACACGCGCACATAAAAACACACACGCACACACATCTCTCCCTCATCTTCTCCCCCTCACCCGCCCCCCTTCCCCACTCACACACGCACAACATATATGAGATGCAAATATGCAATCTGCATATATGCAGCCCCCTCCCGCCCCTTGTAAAATCCCTCCCCCTTCCCCCATCCCCACTCACACACACGCACACAAACACACACACACACAGATCTCCCTCATCTTCTCCCCCTGTGCCTCCCCCTCCCCCCTTCCCCACTCACACACGCACATCATATATGCGATGCATATATGCAATCTGCATATATTCATATTGCATATATGAAGTCCCCTCCCCCGCCCCTCCCCCCTTCTCCACTCACACGCACGCACACATAAACACACACACACAACTCTCCCTCATCTTCTCCCCCTCCACCGCCCCCTGCCCCGTCCCCTCCTCCCTTCCCCACTCACATGCACACACCCGCGCACACACACACACACACACAGCTCTCCCTCGTCTTCTCCCCCTGCCCCGCCCTCCCCCTCCCCCTTCCCCACACACACACACAAATCTCACACCCACACATTGTTACCTTCAACTGAAAAAAAGTACCCAACCCTTGCCCCCTCCCCCTCCCCCTTCCCCACTCACACACACGCACACATGCACACACGCACAAATCTCACACCCAACCAATTTCCTCTTCCCAATAGGATGTTGTTTGTAATTTTTATCGAAGCGGATACAATAGTTTGCTCTACATTTCTGTTCGATATTGCCACAGTTTGGACTTTTTATCGAACAACATGGCTAGGAAATTACTATTAATTTTTATTGTTACCCACTTTTCATCTTCACTACAATAATCGAATAACATGGCTAGGAAATTACTATAAATCTTCTTTTCCTTGAATGCAAATAAGATTAGGATGAAAAAAGCTCATGTATGTTACTGATTGTATATTTACTTATGTGATTGTATATTTGTTCGAGAAAGTGATTAATTATGTTTATTGTTTGTCAAATCGTACAGAAAATAGAGAGGGATAGAATGATAATGGAGAGAGGTTGGAAGAAGGATGGGAAGACAATAGTAGTAGCTCTCACCCCATCCAAGATGGTGGTCAAGCACCACGGCACAAACATTTTGAGGAAGTCCCACAGAAAGAATAAATTCATATTCTCCTTTCTCGGCCTTCTAGCTCCTATCTCCGAATTTGGGACTTTTTTTATTGTTGGATTTGTTGTTACCCCTTAAATAGGGTGGATAGTTCAATAAACAAAGGCGACTACGTCCAATTTTTAAAAAAAATTGACACTTTGTTTTTTTTAGACATAGTGAATTTGATTGATGAATATTGTATATTTCATTTTATATGTGAATTTGTTTGATGAATTTAGACAATTTGGATATTGGACTATTTTTTATTTGTTAACAGGGTGAATAGTTCCATAAACAAAGGAGATTATGCCCAATTTTTAAAAAAATTTGATACTTTGTTTTTTTAGACACAATGTGAATTCGATGGATGAATATTGTATATTTCGTATTATATCTAAATTTATTTGATGAATTTAGACTATTTGAATGTTATTGGACTATTTTTTGTTTGTTAAGCATGGTGAATAGTCCTATAAATAAAGGATATTATGGCCCATTGTTTTAAAAGCGTTTCGCTATTATGTACTTTGAAAAATTATCGCCGTTTTGTGATTATGTACTTTGGAAAATTTTGTCGTGGTTTCAGACACGGGCATACGCTAGTGTTTATATATATATATATATAAGTGGGATGTGAAAAAGAGCTAACTATACAAGTGTGGTAGAGTGAGAAAATATGTAAAGGTGGCACTAAGCATGGATTGTATACAAGTGAACAAAGCATGGAAATATATACAAGGTGTGAACCATGTTGATATACACAAGTGAGATGGACATATATACAAAGTGGGAGTAACATGGGGATATGTGTAAGCAAAGATAACGTGGAGATGTGTGCAAGGGAAGCGAAATATATACACGAATTATATGATATATACAAGTGCGTGAAGCATGTGAATATGTGCAAGTGAGGATATATATATAAGTGAGGATAAGCATGTGATTTCGTTTCTTATATTTTTGTTTGGTTTATTTTCATTTCTTTAGGAATGACAGTTTTGGGTTTTGCATTTTTTGTTTTTATGAATCCTTTTTTTTAATCTTTTTAAGTTTTCAATATATCCTATTTTTAGTGCAAAGCTTTTATGATTCAACAATAAAATGGCTAAAGATAAGTTAGGTGTAAGTGTATTTTAGGGTTTTAACATGAAATAAATATTGACTAACTTTTATTTAACCAATTAACAGATTATGTCTAAATTAGGGTGTCAATGGTGCATTGTTTTTCTTTTTTCTTTTTTTTAGGGGGGGGGGGGGGGGGGAGAATCCCCAAACACTGATAACTAATGGGTATCTTAGCCCAACTAACCCATTTTAAATAAAATAATAAAAGTTCTCAATCGTCCTCTCCTTAGTCAGGATCAAGAGAGCCACCCTTAGGACATATCTACAAACTTTTAGGGTTCGTATTATTGTTGTGCATTTGTTTTCCAATAACTTTACCCTTAGGACATCTCTACAACCTTGAAGTATTCAATCAAATATAGTCACCGCATAATTAACATGATTGAATTCATCCCACGTAACATTAGTCATGTTTTCCTTGGTTAAGATTAATTAGCTGTGACAGTGATGTGGGAAATAGCAGGCCTCGATGTGTTGAGTGTCAAATTCATCGTCGCTTAGATGGCCATTACCGCATAGATCATCATTGTCATCTATACGCAATAAATTGTGTAAGTCACAACATGCGAGGATGAGTTTCTCTTGCGTTTCAATGTCATGGAAAGGTTAGTGCCTAAGTTAAGTAAATTAAATAATCAATCTATGTAGATTCTCCTATCGGAAATATTACCATCCGTTGTCCCAAGACAAGCAAGCCAGTACTTCCTCTTTCGAAGGTATCCCCCCATTCCATTTCTTCCTCCTATCAGAAATGGGGGGGGCTTCCTCTCGTGTCTTGTTTGAGCTAACAGACTGACTGGTAGATTCTCCGATCGGGGATATTACCATCTGTTCTGCCAAGGGTATGATAGCACGCATTATGATACAATGAGGAAACTTGGGACAGAGGCGAACCCCACATCAACAAGATAGTATCAACCCATTATTATAAGGAGTTATTAGTACAAAGTGGCATTTAAGTTACGAGAACTTAGGAAAAATGGGAGATGTCTGACATAACAAAAGGAACTTTAACCTAGGTCCTTCTCGAAAGTCTGTACTCCTTAGCAATCGACCATCATGTGAGGACCTCTTTATATTGGCAAGAACATATGCGAACTTCAAATCATATTTACATACCACCACAATGTTTTAGAAATGACATGTTTTCTATTGCTATATCCACAATGTTCCTTTGGTGGGACGTTTGCAGCGACGTGAGTACCATCAATGTTACCCCCAACATCCTACAAGGTATATAATTTATTTTAATACTCAAAGTCAAATGTTTAAATAAATATATGAATTAATTAATACAAAATTTTTAGTAATAAAAATCTAACCTGGTTGTAAGGGAACAAGGTTATCGTATTTTAAACAGTGGCATTTGTGGCAACATCCCTATATAGCATAAAACATGCATTTAACACATCATGAGAATAATGACCTATGGTTTAGGTAGACATAAAAAATGTAAAAAGTTTCAACTATGTTGTGATAATCGTGGCAAAACTATGTTTAAGCGTTTGGAAACGTAGCCATTTTCTCTTCAACACGCATAAATTGACTAACCTATATGTACATAAGCGATTACATAACCTGTTAAATATGTTTATTTTCATCCTAGTTTTGTGAAAAATTCCATTGTTGGATTTGAAAATGCTCTATAGTCCAAACTCTAAAATTAGTGTGGGAGACCCAGTGAGATGTCAAATATGATGGTAACTCCTCATAGTAAAATAGATCGCCAGTGTTTGCATGACCATCATCGAAACAAAGACCACTCGCTCGGTGCTCTCGACATTCTAATAATAAAAAAATCAGTCCATATGAGAAATGTAGGTGACTTTACCCAAAATTCAATAATTGTTTATCATTAGATCAAGCACAATCAATATAATATCAATATACAAACAAACACACCCTACAAGCTCTATTGAGAATTTTCACATACAACTCGTGAGCAGCATGCCTAAAAACCTTAGTTGAGCATTTTCGCATATCCCTCTTATACATAATATGCAAACCTTTTACATCATATTATTATCGACCAATATAGTGTATCAATGTGGAAATACAAAGCGGTAATTAAACTCGATAACATAATGGGTTACTTTAATAAAAATGGTTACACAAGCAATTTCCACTTGTCAAGACCTCGAACGTGGGATGAACATTCAGGTAGTGGATGTAGGGGCGTGAGTGCAGCTAGGCGAAAACATTTGAATGGGTAACCACCCATCAGTTACAGTACTAGTTGCATGGCAAAGGACTCGATAAATAACCAGTTAAAGGATGAAAGAAAATAGGACTCCCTAACAAAAAACTACATTTACTTGCTTAAATTTTTTTTCCTTTTATTTCTTCTTCTTTTTTTTTTAATTTATTTACAGTTTTTCTTCTTCTTCAAAGTAGTTTGTAAGGTATATTTTTTGTTATTATCTTTACATTTTATGAAAAGTTCCTTTGCCTTAACATTTAAACTTGCTTTACTTTTCTTAATGTAAATTGCATACATTCCTTAGTATTAATTGCTTTCTTTTAGTATGTTTATTTTACTTTAGTGTTTTATTTATTTCAAACCTTATTTTCACTTTTAGTTCTGTACTTGAAATTCCTTAGATTTTAGATTTTTAGATTTAATTAGCACTCACTGTTGAGTCTCCTCAAAGTAGAGCATAAGTATTCTCAATTGAATCATTGGAGGATAAACAATCACTTGATTAATCGCAACGCTAAGACAATCAATTAGTTGGTAAGACCATAACCTTGCCTGGCACGCTCTAACACAATCAAAACATATAAGAGAAAATATGTTTGGTATTCCCAATGGGACCCTAGTGATATATAATTGTTTATCATGGCTAGAAAAATAAGGAGCGATGATGGTACAAAGAATGTTGGTGAAATTGGTTCAACTATCCAACTTGTTACCACCACAAAGCAACCAATGGTTGGAACGAGTCAAAAGTAAAGACCAACTTCTCAAAATGATGATTTGAACATGACAAAGCCTCTAAGGGCCGACAATCCAAGTGCAACACTTGTTATTGGTGTGACTTCAAACTCCCATAACCAATTAATACATCAATTAAACCTGGTACTTGACCATCTCGAGAATATAATGCATAATATTAGTACAGTGATCATAATAGTAACTAGTAGGTTGCTTTATTATGCCATTCCAATATATAATGATCAAGGCTATGCACCATAAATTGGTATAAATGCAACCACACAAACCAATCCTTTTCACCCTGTGTATTACACACCCATTAATGAGGAAACTAATTTTGGAACAATCCTAAGGATGGGAAACTACACTACTGGTTTAGGAGTGAATAACCCAGTATAGGGTTTGGAAACATCTAACACTTACCTACATATGGGTTATAACAACCCAATAGGGAGAATGTCTGCCTCAAAAGTAGGAAGGACTAGATCATACTATAATGATCCCATCATACTATAATGATCCCAATTTGGGTTTTCTAAGGACTTGTAACTAAGGAGTAGTCATTAATCCAATGTTCGAATAAGAACTCGAGGGCTGGGAAACAAAAATAGATTTGGTAACAAGCCCTTCTAAAGAAAAGATAACCAAATTCCAACCACTGACTTTCTAAACACAACAGAATGCTCGTCCTCATACCCCACCTCCATTAGTACAACCAATACCAGTGATAAACCAAGCAGTTTCCCAACCAAAAAGGCAATTACTTATGGGAGTTGGTAGGAATGAAATTGTCTATACATCATTTTTTTTTACCAATGGATCGGGGGTATAGACTCCAATATATAGGAAGCCATACCCTAAATGGGTAGATAGAATCAAACTTCCAAATGTCTTTAGGTGTCACACCCCAAATTATAGAACATGGTAATAATATAAAATCAATACTATAATTTGAATAAGTGATGGTGCACTTAAAAAGTTGTCAGATATAAATAATAAACCGAAATTTTTTTATAAAAATCGGATATAACATGCTGTCAGAATTTTTAACACGGAATTTTCAGAATTATAGACTACACTTCAAAAATTCATAGCTCACTCATTTCTTACCCAAAAATTACGATTTTAATGTCCAAAGAAAGATAATTTTATGCTCATCCAGGAAAAATATAAAGAAATTAAAAAAAGTTTTACTTAGGTCGAAATTCAAAATACAACTCGTCATATTACTAACTTTAAAAAAAATAGATAACTTAGATGGGGCTGAAATTTTAATATGTCGGTTCTCATTATCTTAGGGTAATAAATTATTTATTTAAGAATTTTTAGAGTTAGAATGGGTGAATTTTATATTTTCTCTCTCCAAGTAGACATTGAAGCTTCAGTGGATCTTCCATGGTTACCCATTACTAAAACTATACTTAAAGAAGATGAGTTTAAAGTAGAAGATAATTCTCACCTCGAAGAAGAAGTAACTTGCTGAAAATTTTAAGTTAAAGTCCCTTTCTACTTTCATTGGCCTTTATTTTTTCTCCTTCTTATTCTCCTTCTCTCTCCCTTTTTTTTATTTGTTAGAGTATATTAGGAAATACTTTGTTTTGGTTGATAAAAGAGGCTTAATACTTAGCCAAAACTAAGAGCTTTATGGTTGTTTTGCATGGGTGGTTTAAACATGGGATGGACACTTATCCTAGATGCTAGACACTTGCACTCATCTTTTTTATTTTCTATTTTCTATTTAATTGTACAATTTTCAATTATGGCATTCAACTTTGAATTAATTCAAAATGTGCCACTACTAATTATATATGTTTATTTTATTTTTATTTTTATTTTTTAAAGAAACTTTAGTACAATTTTATTTATTTATTAATAATATGTGATTAAATTCAATGTTTTAATAAATATGTCACATCACTAATATTATAAATAAAAAAGAATTTAATAATATTCAATTATTTTGGAGTCGGGTCACTACATTCTACCCCCTTAAAAGGATTTCGTCCACGAAACTTACGTTTCTAGTTATTGAAGAGATGTGGATATCTCTTTTGCATTTCTGACTCAAGTTCCCACGAAGCCTCGCTTTCATTATGATGACTCCAGTGCACTTTAACCAACACAATCTCCTTCATTCGTAGCTTCTTCATCCTTCTATCAAGGGTGCAAACTGGTTTCTCAATGTGTTTCACATCTTCATTTAGCTTGATATCATTGAAATTAATAGCTTGGGACATACTGTGCAAGTATTTTTTTCAATATGGAGATGTGGAAAACATTATGTATCCTTAACAATGTAGGAGGTAGTGCGAGTCGATACGCCACCTTACCGACTCTCTCTAAGATCTCGAATGGTCCGATCAACCTCAATGATAAATTTCCTCTCTTCTTCCCAAAGCCCACTATTCCATGAGTTAGTGAAAGCTCTAGCAACACTTTATCACCAACCTCAAATTTTTGGTCCCTTCTCCCACAATATGCATAGCTCTTTTGTCTGCTCTATGTTGTAAGCAAACGATCCCTTATAATTATAACTTTTTGAGTAGTTTCACGAACTAAGTCAGGCCCAAGTAGTTCCCCAACTCTGACTTCTGCCCGATAAACTGGCGATCGACACAGTCTTCCATATAAAGCTTCAAACAGAGCCATGTCGATACTAGAATGGAACCTATTATTATAGGCTAATTTGATTAATGGCCAATGAGTCTCCCACATGTTCTCAAAATCTAAAACACATGCCCATAAGATGTTTTACAAAATTTAATTTACCCGATCGGTTTGTCCGTCTGATTGTGGGTGAAAAGAAGTACTGAGATTCAATGATGTACTGAATGCCTCTTGGAAACTTGCCCAAAAGTGAGAAGTGAAATGTCGATCACGATCTTAAACGATAGAAATAGGTATCCCATTAAGTCTCACTATTTTCTGAATTTATAACCTACTCATACGATCGGAGGTGTACGTAACACAGTAAGGAATGAAATGAGCTGACTTTGTTAAACGATCAACAATAACCCATATTACATCATGACCCTGCCTCAATCTTGGAAGTATGATGATGAAGTCCATAGTCACATGCTCCCACTTCCACTTTGGAATCTGAAGTGGTTGTAGAAGTCCTGCGGGTCTCTGGAGTTCCGCCTTCACTTGTTGGCACGTATAACACTTTGACACATATATAGCTATGTTACGCTTCATACCTTCCCACCAATCATGCCTCTTAAGATCCATTTACATCTTTATGCTATCGGGATGGATTGTATATCTTAAATGGCGTGACTCCTTCAGAACCTATTTCTTTAAGTCATCCAGTTCGGTAACATAGCATCTTCCACAAAATCTAAATCCTCCATCACTTCTAACGCTCCAACTAGTTGGTTCCTGTGCAGCTATTTTTACGAATTTCAATTGTAATTTCTCGCCTTGGCCTTTTTCTTGTAGGATTTTGCTGATAAATGTTAGTTGAAGCATAAGGTTACAAAGATAATCCCTATTTATATATATCGATGGTTGAATGTCGAATTCTGCTAGAGTTTCAATCATACGCCATTCTTCCACCATCAGAAGGGCGACAATACCACACGGCTTATGACTCAAGGCATTAGCTACTACATTAGTCTTTCTTGGATGATAATGGAGGGTGAAGTCATAGTCTTTTAGACGCTCCATCCACCTTTGTTGCCTCATATTCAACTCCTTTTGAAAAAATAATTACTTTACACTTTTATGGTCGGAGAAAAGATCAAACTTTTTCCCATACAAATAGTGTCGCCATAACTTTAGGGAAAAGATTATGGCCGTAAGTTCCAAATCATGAGTGGGGTAATTATGTTCATGTGTATTGAGTTATCGTGAACCATAAGCAACTACCTTCCCATATTTCATCAAGAAACATCCTAAACCTTGGTAAGAGGTATTAGTGTAAATGATAAACTCCATGCCAGTCTTTGAGATAGTGAGGACTGGTGCACTCAATAATCTTCTTTTTAGCACCTTAAAGCCTCTCTTACAACCATCGTCCCAAATAAACTTTACATCCTTACGGGTTAGGCAGGTGAATGGTTAAGCTATACGAGAAAAACCTTCAATAAATCTTTGGTGGTATCCTGCTAAACCAAGGAAGCTTCGGATGTCCGTAGGTGTCTATTGTCTCCACTTTAAGACAACTTCAACCTTGGAAGGATCCATCGAAATACCATCTTTCGACACCATGTGACCAAGAAATTTTACTTGGGGCAACCAAAACTCACACTTTTCTAGCTTAGCATATAGATAATTCTTTCGTAACGTCTAAAGTGTATGCGAAGATGGAGCTCGTGGTCCTCCCTTTATTTTGAGTAAATTAAAATATCATCAATTAAGACAATAATGAATTGGTTTAGGTTGGGGCAAAATATTTGATTCATCAAATCCATAAAAGTAACTGAAGCATTTGTCACTCTGAAAGGCGTAACTAAAATTAATAATGTCCATATCGTTTTTCGAACGCCGTCTTCAAATTGTCCTCTTCCCTAACTAAGAATTGATGGTACCCAAACCTTAAATCAATCTTTGAAAATAGTTTTGAACCTTGAAGTTGGTCAAATAGGTCATCAATTCTCAACAACTTGTACTCGTTTTTTCATGCATGTTGGTTGTTCATAAAACTCTAGTTTCCCCGTTGCAATGTTTTTCCCTTGTTCTTGGCCTCTATTTATTTCTTGTATTCTAGATTGTCAACCTCAGGGTTTAGAGATTCATTGACTATTTCCTCATATATCTTTAGACTATTTTCGATCACCATTCATTGAATTACTTGTGTTAATCCCCGTGCAAACTTACAGGCACGTCGTTCTAGAGTATTAATTAATTCTGGTGAAACTCTTTCAAGGGCTTCAAACTTGTTCTGGTATTCAACAACTACCATTAGTCCTTTCTTTAATTCGATAAATTCCATTTCTCTCTTCTCTTTCTCTGTGTCTGGGAAGTACTTAGCCAATAATTTCTCCTGACACATAGTCTAGGTCATGGTATTTGTAGTCTCAGTTCCCACTGTAGTCTTCACCAACTTCTGCCAATTCTTTGCCTCCGCAGATAATTGAAATACTACCAACTTCTATTTTTCAATTTCTAAACACTCCATAACCTCAAAGATATCTTCCAGCTGTTGGATCCACCCTTCCGTAGTGACCGGGTACGTCGTGCCTTCAAACTTGCCTAGTTCTATTTTCTTAAATTAATCTAAAAGACTTGTTAGCCTGTCGTCATCTACCACATGGCCAGCTTATTGGGAATTCATTAGTTCCATATGTTGAACAAACTCCCTTAAGAAAATGTTTTGGTCTCCCATACTAGTTCCCTCTACCATTATCTTAAATCAAAAGAAAGAAAGAGTTAAGGCGGACGTCTTTATGTTTCCTCTATAACAACCCATTATAAATATTATATTGTTGGTTATTAATAGTTTTTTTTATAAGGTAAACACATGACAAAAAAGTAGGATCGTGTAATGCTCGATTGTATCATATAAGAAAATGCACATAATTATAGGAGTTAATTTACAATGAGTTGCTCATACAATATGAAATAAAAAAAAGATACATGGGAACCCTAGGTCAAATATAAATATAGGCCCCTCCATATAACCTAAACAAATTAGATCAACCTAGAAAAAATGTGGAAATTCTATACTAACTCCGCAAAAATACATTAAAAAGAAGAAGAGAACCACTATCACGTCGACCCTTATTCCCCCCTGACTTTAACCCAAAGGACTAGTTGCGAACTCCTCTGTATGTCTTGAGGATGCGTAATAAACAAAAATGGTTGGCTCTAGAGAATCACTCGGGTGGATCGGTACATCTGGCTGCATTGGCTCGGGTGAACCAACATGAACAACTGACTCAGATGGTACATCAGGACCAACCGGTGGAATTGGGCCAACTGGAGCAAGTGCCCATACTGGGGGGCAACAGTTGACCACCCTCACCTACGATTCTCTTCAGTACGCCCTGGTATCGAGATGGGGTACTGATAAGGGTAAGCGTCGATGAAGCAACCCTCATGAGTGACATAGTAGGGTGATATACTAATACCCGTTGCATCTCAGTGTGACACCCCGCCTAATTAAATATCGGGCGATCACTCCTTTATTAAATTAAAAATCAAGGTGAACAGTTGGATCATTCTTAGCATCACTGTCGTGAAAATAATTTTTCCAATTTAAACACCTTAATTAATTAAGCTAAGTGTCAAAACCATTTTAGACATTACTTTCCAAATTTTATTTATAATAATCCACATTTAAAACTTTACATAATTCATAATTAAAGAATCGCACAACAATTATACTGGAACAAACAATCCAAAAATTAAATATCCAACAACTAGATTCCAACATTTAAACTAAAAGGAAAAACATCCTGACAACAATAAATCCCAAAGTGAAAATACTGGGAATAAATGGATCACAATGTCAAATAAAACAACTGAATAATGGAAAAGGGCGACACATGCCCAACTGAATAAAATGCTAGGAGTGGAATCAAATAAATGAGGTCGTCTAAGCAAGAGGCCTGCAACTCCCACCTAAGCTGTAGCACGTTCCTTCCAAAGGATCCTATGCAAGACGCCCCTGTGGCTGGGCACCTGTAATATATACATACATATACAAGAGAGAAAAGAAAATGCAAATGGGTCAGAGCCCGATTGTAAAAAGGATTTAAAATTTGTTTAGCAAGTATTTAAAATGTTTACTGGCCAATGCAACAACATATTAGTGCGGCACTCCCTTGAGAAATTCTCACCTCTCTTCTAATGTGCACACCTATCGCACTAACCTGCCCAACGGTTTAACTTATCTTATCTTAGTTTGCTCGTAAGATTTAAACTGGCGGTTCAACTGCTTAAGAAGTAAATTCCATTTAATAACAAAACTCTCATTTTAACTTTATTCGCTAAAGTTTCCCAGTATCTTATTATACTTTTCAAAACAAGTATTTCCAAATTGAAATCATTATTCATTTCTTACTTACCATAAACACAGTAGGAAGTTCCAAATTTCAGAATTAAATATATATATTAAATATTCGTATAATATATATATTCTAACAGCACCCCACATAAAAATTATGGTGCGGGCATACTCTGCTATTCAATCCCCGTCTCACTCGTAATAAGGGAAATACAAGTTCAGAATCACTCTCAAACTGTATTAACACATACACAAACAATATTGAGGCGAAGCATAGATTCCAAGTCTCTAAGAGGTCGGTACATACCCTCACATCTCTTAGGACCGTCTGACCATCTATCAGATAGCCTGTACCAAGGATATCTATCTCCTAGGGTACGAGTCAATATCCCCCATAAAGGCACATCGAGATAAGACTGTCCCAGCGCAGTAACCTCAGGGATAACAAGTCGCGCGGGCATGATTTTCACACGTATATAGTATATGCATAAACATAGTCATATAAATATACCACTATTACCATATCTCTTTAGGTACCTTTCATCACCCATAATACAATATTTATCCTTATTTCTCAATCTTTAGTTATCACGTATAACGGTTCGTATCTTACTTTAATTGAGGGATTAATCCAACTTACTACGTAACACTCAAGGACTCTATCCTCCCAAGTGTAGAATTCAGTAGGTACTCATCTATTTTTCCAACGTAACTATTTTACGCGTCTCTCCCTTTAATACACAACCCCATCGTCCCTTATGTGTAAGCATCCCAAAAATGTAAATCTCGTCTTAGATTAAAGGTCTCATAGTTATTAATAAGTCCTACTGGTCTCCTTTACCTTCCAAAATATTTTAATAAGGATGTCCAAAGATTTTTACTCATTTAATTTGAATTCAACAATTTAAAAGGAGAAACAAGAGTCTGCCAGGAGGGGTCGATCGATCGATCGATGGGTCGATCGATCGACACTCCTGGTTCGATCGATCGATCAAACAGGTATGGCGAATTCTGCAGATTAACAGTTACGAGTTCTAACATCCAACCTCAACCAAATCAAGATTTTTAACACCCAAACTCCCAGAAATTCGTATTACAAACATTAATAAACCAAACCAACAATCTTCTACGTAAAGCATGTGAATTTTCATCAATAACTATGGATTAAAAGGGGCAAAACTTATATAAACTTCATGAACCCTAGAATTTTCTTTAACTTTGTTCTAATCAGTCTTTCTCAAGAATTTCTACTCCTAATACATCATAAATCCGTGGTTCAACCTCTACATACGAAGGGGATTTCCAGATTTCCATTTTTATCATTACTACATGCAATTTCCTATCTCCAACATGGGTTTTCTTCTATAAAATGCATCCTAATAAATCCTAGACTAACATGAATGATGCATTAACAAATTTAAGCAAGAAAAATACTTGCCTGGGAATTTCAGAGTTCTGATTTGTGAACGAATTTGGTGTGGTTGCGCTCCCCGTCGCGCGATCTACGCGTTGGTGGCGGTGGCGGTGCAACCGGGTGAATTTTCGACCTAGAACACCTTGGCAAGCTCTCTCCTTTCCTCTCCTATGGCCGTCATTTGTCTTTGGTTGTGTTAACCCTAGAAGACAACCTTAGACATCTGATATAACCCTTGAAAATTCGTGGGTTTAATTGCCCAAAATTACTAAATGTCCAAAATGCCCTCCCGGGACGCTAAATAAGCCTAAAAACGCCCCGAGACCCAAACTAAACCCCCGAGTACACTTTTCTGAATATCTCGACCCTTCTGGACACTTTGGCGCACTCAAAACGACCATATAAGAAACTTATAATTTATTCACTTTTATTAATCAATATTTAGTCCCGACGCGACACGGGCGCGTCCCGACTCAAATTTTCAAAATTGTCATTTTGTTCACTATTGACATTTAATAGAACAAATATTATATATTACTCTACTCATTAGTAATATTCAACAAGTTTCCCATAATTACTAACTCACATCACGTTAATAATTATAAAGTAATTAATTTCCGAATTTATATTAAATTAATAACTCACATTAAATTTAATAAATTCCAAAATATATAAAGCATAAAAATACGGGGTATTACATACTTCTCCCCTAATAACGGAATTTCGTCCCGAAATTCAGAAAATAAGGCCTACCAGGTAGCACAATTTTGGATATCCTTTTCAGTACGCAAACTATTTACATAGTAAGGCGTTTAAGCACTATAGCCCCTGCCTCACAGGAAGCTTGATTGACATTCTCATTGGAGACACTTCACATGGTGCTCCCAACTGACAATATTCGCATAGGTCACGCCTATACATTATAAATTTCCATTATCTCACTATTATTGGGAGGTCGCACCTCACTACATGTCAACCACTCGGATTATTAGTATCCAAAACTCCCATTCTGAGAAAAAACGAACATTTGACTACTCTTGTTCGCCTAAAACAGTCGTGGAATTCCACCATAGTTATCAGATTATTCTCGACCGATCCAAAATTTTGATTATCCACTCACCTCTAAACATACGGAAGGAGAATGGTCGAGGTTCTCCCACACCAATACTTTAATAAGCACCTCGTACGTGACAAACAGGTGCGAGTGCTTCTACAGAGCACTCCTGAAATCATCGTACCAAGATTCCAAAACTTCCTTCACGTGGCTCAACTAATTTTTAATCACCGTGCTCCTATTCCCTGGCTAAGGGTGATACATCCTACTCGAAATGAAACCTTCTCTTCGCTGGTCCCTGAAATCCCATATCAAATATGGGATTCACAAATCTCATCCCGATTCAAAAATTAATATTGTGCCAGACTATGTACTGGCACGATCCTTCCTTTCAAAGGAAGTCTGGGGCACACTAGTTAACATGGTAAATCACCCCAAAGGAATATCAATCACTTCCTTCTCGGGCGACTTAAATCACATGTCCGAATCAACCCTTGATTGTGTTTTGAGGATGGTAATCCATCCAAGAACTTTACCGACTTTACCGAACTCTTCCAATTTCAGGAATTGTCGATAAACACAAAATTCTCTGGTTGATTCTCCTCTTCCAACCGAACCTTACCTATGGGCGGTGCATGTAGAGACTATTCACTATGTCCCGCTAATTCTCGATTTTCCTTTGAAATGTCTCACATTAAGTGACACGGAATACTCCCCTTCCTTCCTCGGTGTATGCCGAAAGTTTTGACCCGTGCTCTTTCCTCCGCGGTGCGCACTTCTGGATCTTTTTGACCATGCTAACATCACCACTCTTTGTACGCTCAAGTCGCTCTCACACTTGACTACTAACAACTCCACTCCGAGTGTTCTTTATAAAAATTTAATTCTGCTCCATTCAAGGAATACCCCTTCTTAAATTGCTTCCCACAGCCTTCTAATAAAATTAGGATGTGCTATTCTAATTACACAGTTATGTATGGACTATCGCCCCTCATGTGGCGTTTAATCCACTCTATCACTTCTACTTCGTTATACTAGTCCCACAAACATATATCTCACACGTCTATTACCACGTCCCTTCAACACGGACTATTTTAACAGCAGCTAACCCAGATGCCCACATTTTTGCAACACCCCGACCGCCCTGGGAGAGCGAACGGCGTTCTACTCATCTGTAGAACTAACTAAATCCAACGAAATAGAAGGAATAAGGCATTCAAATTCCATGACCATAAAAGAGGAATAACAAATCTCAACCTTCTTCAGATAAGTACAATAATTTTCCCAAATAGGTACAACAACCAAAATAAATCACTAACGCTCTATTCATTAAAATAATTACAGATCATCTCTTTTGTATAATAAAGTTCTTTCCAGATAATCCATGCAAAAAAAAAATCCTTCCAACTCTTTATTCACCTTGTGTTCTGAACGTGGTTACAACATTTGGGTACTCTCAATCACCCTAGAAATCAAAATTTTAATTCCTCCTTATCATCGTTCCACCCCTCAACTCGTGGAGATAACTTTCAATGCTTTCTTACCACAAAATCCGGCTCTAGAGGTTTTAAAACAAAATTCAACTTCCAACTTACATACATAATTTCTTGATCCCATTTCGATTGGGTACCGAACTCATGGAATAGTGACCAAACGTCTCCCTATTTCCAACCTTACGCTAAGTTTCATGCGTGAGATGTCTCGCAAAGCGAAATCCAAACAAGGAACCCCCCCGATACACTACTACCTAGCATTTTTGATTATTGAAATCCGTTAGGTCCTCCGTCCATAGCATGTACCCTTTTATTCCGTCTCTTGATGGAGAAATTTCAATCCCTCCCGTAATTTCACTTAACAAAGAACGTTTCACAAATTTCACTATCGTTCAGTACTGGTTGGTGGTAATTGCATTTCACAAACCTCGAATACATACAATCGGAATTCTTAAAATCCCTTTCTCTAATAATAGGGGTATAACTCTTAATTTTCACATCTCTAGAGGATAGATATTACAATGCACTCTTCCTATCACCAAATTCTGAGTGCTCAACATAATACTAAATCAAATCTTTTCGCTCAACCGTAAACCCGATACATACTGAATCATACTGACAGAGTTTATACATACATTAGCATCGAATATCTCGAACCCACGATCCCCTCCGAAGTCTCTAGGATAGATAATATAAGTGCGAGTCCGACCTTCTTGCAGGTGAAACCTCGCCAGAACAAAAACATGTTGCACTAATGCAACCACTCCGATAGCCTTGCAATAATTGCCCACTATCGTCCTAACCATTTCTATAACGTTTTAACAAAGATAATATCATACTCGCGTATCACATCACTACAATGAGTAACCTCAATAAGGTACATAACACTGTTAATGTACTCATCCAACCTTCGCGGATAGCACTAAAGAAAAATCCCGCTACACTTAGGGAAAAATATTCGCATAATAATAACGTTATAATTATATGCATTAAACTCGTCTCACATGCTAATCTAGCAATGAACAAATTATGGTGACTCGCTCGTGTCACATAAACACGTCGCATCCTCTGAGGATACAACTTATACTTCCACTTTGCCAATTGTCTTGACTGCGCAAATGGTTTTCGAAAGTAACACGTCTACTCAAACCAAATAAAATTACGTTAATCGTTGTCTTTTACAAGGCACCGTATTCTTATCCCTTTTCTCACTTCAAAACATATTAATGTGAGCGATCTCACTCCGCACAAAAATACCTCAACACATAATTCACTTATCACCTGTCCTACTAACCAAGTTAGGACTGTCCTTCTCTTGGACTTTAGTAGACTCTATTCCTATTGGCTGCCTCGGTTATACCCTTAGCCTTTTAGCCCCTAAAGATCATGTCACTGTCTATAATAGTACTTACTAAATTTACCATCACTTGGTAAGAATTCAACTATCCGAATCATTTAAATGGGTCCCCTGATGTGTATCGACATCCCGTTGTGGTACTACACCACCACCGTTGTATTCGGTCTTATTCCCGACTAAATTCTTCGATTCTCTTAGCTTCCCCCACAAAGCAGCGTTATCATCTATATTGACAAAATATGACATTGTCAACCTCTGAATCGGTCGTCCATCAGAAATTCCTCCTTGAGTGTTATCAACTATTATTACGAGTTGGTCTCCCACTTGGAGTCGTTTCCTTCACTTGTATCTACATCTTCCGATAGAAAATTTGCTAACGGTTAAGATTCATATTCACAAATGGACCCCTGTCATGCCCTCCCGCGATGAGTTCAGAACCACGTTCGCTTCTAATCCTGAACAGTTGAGGAAGGAACATATGGTCAACACTGTACCTAAAGTTCTCCTATAGACATAGCATTCCACTTCTAAAATTGGTGGTTAACTCCCATCATTATAACTTCGTCCTGAAAGCCAAGAAAAATTTTCTCTAAATTTTTACTTTCAGTTAGCAACACTCCGTCCTATATCTAAACCTTTGGATACTTTACCTCCTTTGGTAAACACACATAATTTTCGCATTTCTAGAATTTCCCACTGACAGTTCTCTACACGTTTTGTAATACGTTGGGTGAGTTTACCCATCGCACCTCATTCGACTATATCAGCATTTTGGAAATCATGGCTGCACCTTATTCACCTTTCTAGTCATGGCTTCTCGTGCCCTAATGGAGGTGACCTCAACTACGGTCATCATCCTCGAATATATTATACCACCACAACTGAGCTCGGCCTCCTGAGGTCCACTTAACGGTCCTCTTCTGACATCCGTCATCGTTCGGCACACGCACACATCCGAACGTAATAGAATTCACTAAGACACATACGTTATAGCAGGAGAATGAAATCTCGTCAAAGAAATCGACAATCCTAAACATAGGGCTCTATATCAAACAAGCAACGTTGAAAGCATAATAAGCCGTACAGATCCTAAAGGACACTAGAACATGATGCTCTGATTCCACCTATGACACCCCGCCTAATTAAATTCCGGGCGATCACTCATTTATTAAATTAAAAATCAAGCTGAACAGTTGGATCATTCTTAGCATCACTGTCGTGAAAATAATTTTTTCAATTTAAACACCTTAATTAATTAAGCTAAGTGTCAAAACCATTTTAGACATTACTTTCCAAATTTTATTTATAAAAACCCACATTTAAAACTTTACATAATTCATAATTAAAGAATCGCACAACAATTATACTGGAACAAACAATCCAATAATTAAACATCCAACAACTAGATTCCAACATTTAAACTTAAAGGAAAAACATCCTGACAACAATAAATCCCAAAGTGAAAATACTGGGAATAAATGGATCACAATGTCAAATAAAACAACTGAATAATGGAAAAGGGCGACACATGCCCAACTGAATAAAATGCTAGGAGTGGAATTAAATAAATGAGGTCGTCTAAGCAAGAGGCCTGCAACTCCCACCTAAGCTGCATCCCGTTCCTTCCAAAGGATCCTATGCAAGACGCCCCTGTGGCTGGGCACCTGTAATATATACATACATATACAAGAGAGAAAAGAAAATGGAAATGGGTCAGAGCCCGATTGTAAAAAGGATTTAAAATTTGTTTAGCAATTATTTAAAATGTATACAGGCCAATGCAACAACATATTAGTGCGACACTCCCTTGAGAAATTCTCACCTCTCTTCTAATGTTCACACCTATCGCACTAACCTTCCCAACGGTTTAACGTATCTTATCTTAGTTTGCTCGTAAGATTTAAATTGGCAGTTCAACTGCTTAAGAAGTAAATTCCATTTAATAACAAAACTCTCATTTTAACTTTATTCGCTAATAAAGTTTCCCAGTATCATATTATACTTTTCAAAATAAGTATTTCCAAATTGAAATCATTATTCATTTCTTACTTACCATAAACACAGTAGGAAGTTCCAAATATCATAATTAGATATATATATTAAATACTCGTATAATATATATATTCTAACAGCACCCCAAATAAAAATTATGGTGCGGGCATACTCTGCTATCCAATCCCCGTATCACTCGTAATAAGGGAAATACAAGTTCGGAATCACTCTCAAACTGTATTAAAACATACACAAACAATATTGAGGCGAAGCATAGATTCCAAGTCTCTAAGAGGTCAGTACATACCCTCATGTCTCTTAGGAATGTCTGACCATCTATCAGATAGCCTGTACCAAGGATATCTATCTCCTAGGGTACGAGTCAATATCCCCCATAAAGGCACATCGAGATAAGACTGTCCCAGCGCAGTAACCTCAGGGATAACAAGTCGCGCAGGCATGATTTTCACACGTATATAGTATATGCATAAACATAGTCATATAAATATACCACTATTACCATATCTCTTTAGGTACCTTTCATCACCCATAATACAATATTTATCCTTATTTCTCAATCTTTAGTTATCACGTATAACGGTTCGTATCTTACTTTAATTGAGGGATTAATCCAACTTACTACGTAACACTCAAGGACTCTATCCTCCCAAGTGTAGAATTCAGTAGGTACTCATCTATTTTTCCAACGTAACTATTTTACGCGTCTCTCCCTTTAATACACAACCCCATCGTCCCTTATGTGTAAGCATCCCAAAAATGTAAATCTCGTCTTAGATTAAAGGTCTCATAGTTATTAATAAGTCCTACTGGTCTCCTTTACCTTCCAAAATATTTTAATAAGGATGTCCAAAGATTTTTACTCATTTAATTTGAATTCAACAATTTAAAAGGAGAAACAAGAGTCTGCCAGGAGGGGTCGATCGATCGATCGATGGGTCGATCGATCGACACTCCTGGTTCGATCGATCGATCAAACAGGTATGGCGAATTCTGCAGATTAACAGTTACGGGTTCTAACATCCAACCTCAACCAAATCAAGATTTTTAACATCCAAACTCCCAGAAATTCGTATTACAAACATTAATAAACCAAACCAACAATCTTCTACGTAAAGCATGTGAATTTTCATCAATAACTATGGATTAAAAGGGGCAAAACTTATATAAACTTCATGAACCCTAGAATTTTCTTTAACTTTGTTCTAATCAGTCTTTCTCAAGAATTTCTACTCCTAATACATCATAAATCCGTGGTTCAACCTCTACATACGAAGGGGATTTCCAGATTTCCATTTTTATCATTACTACATGCAATTTCCTATCTCCAACATGGGTTTTCTTCTATAAAATGCATCCTAATAAATCCTAGACTAACATGAATGATGCATTAACAAATTTAAGCAAGAAAAATACTTGCCTGGGAATTTCAGAGTTCTGATTTGTGAACGAATTTGGTGTGGTTGCGCTCCCCGTCGCGCGATCTACGCGTTGGTGGCGGTGGCGGTGCAACCGGGTGAATTTTCGACCTAGAACACCTTGGCAAGCTCTCTCCTTTCCTCTCCTATGGCCGTCATTTGTCTTTGGTTGTGTTAACCCTAGAAGAAAACCTTAGACATCTGATATAACCCTTGAAAATTCGTGGGTTTAATTGCCCAAAATTACAAAATGTCCAAAATGCCCTCCCGAGGCGCTAAATAAGCCTAAAACGCCCCGAGACCCAAACTAAACCCCCGGGTACACTTTTCTGACTATCTCGACCCGTCCGGACACTTTGGCGCACTCAAAACGACCATACGAGAAACTTATAATTTATTCACTTTTATTAATCAATATTTAGTCCCGACGCGACACGGGCGCGTCCCGACTCAAATTTTTAAAATTGTCATTTTATTCACTATTGACATTTAATAGAACAAATATTATATATTACTCTACTCATTAGTAATATTCAACAAGTTTCCCATAATTACTAACTCACATCACGTTAATAATTATAAAGTAATTAATTGTCGAATTTATATTAAATTAATAACTCACATTAAATTTAATAAATTCCCAAATATATAAAGCATAAAAATACGGGGTATTACATACTTCCCCCCTAATAGAGGAATTTCGTCCCGAAATTCAGAAAATAAAGCCTACCAGGTAGCACAATTTTGGATATCCTTTTCAGTACGCAAACTATCTACATAGTAAGGCGTTTAAGCACTATAGCCCCTACCTCACAGCAAGCTTGATTGACATTCTCATTGGAGACACTTCACATGGTGCTCCCAACTGACAACATTCGCATAGGTCACGCATATAGATTATAAATTTCCATTATCTCACTATTATTGGGAGGTCGCACCTCACTACATGTCAACCACTCAGATTATTAGTATCCAAAACTCCCATTCTGAGAAAAAATGAACATTTGACTACTCTTGTTCGCCTAAAACAATCGTGGAATTCCACCATAGTTATTGGATTATTCTCGACCGATCCAAAATTTTGATTATCCACTCACCTCTAAACATATGGAAGGAGAATGGTCGAGGTTCTCCCACACCAATACTTTAATAAGCACCTCGTACGCGACAAACAGGTGCGAGTGCTTCTACAGAGCACTCCTGAAATCATCGTACCAAGATTCCAAAACTTCCTTCACGTGGCTCCACTAATTTTTAATCACCGTGCGCCTATTCCCTGGCTAAGGGTGATACATACTACTCGAAATGAAACCTTCTCTTCGCTGGTCCCTGAAATCCCATATCAAATGTGGGATTCACAAATCTCATCCCGATTCAAAAATTAATACTGTGCCGGACTATGTACTGGCACGATCCTTCCTTTCAAAGGAAGTCTGGGGCACACTAGTTAACATTGTAAATCACCCCAAAGGAATATCAATCACTTCCTTCTCGGGCGACTTAAATCACATGTCCGAATCAACCCTTGATTGTGTTTTGAGGATGGTAATCCATCCAAGAACTTTACCGACTTTACCGACCTCTTCCAATTTCAGGAATTGTCGATAAACACAAAATTCTCTGGTTGATTCTCCTCTTCCAACCGAACCTTACGTATGGGCGGTGCATATAGAGACTACTCACTACGTCCCACTAATTCTCGATTTTCCTTTGAAATGTCTCACATTAAGTGACACGGAATACTCCCCTTCCTTCCTCGGTGTATGCCGAAAGTTTCGACCCGTGCTCTTTCCTCCGTGGTGCGCACTTCTGGATCTTTTTGAGCATGCTAACATCACCACTCTTTGTACACTCAAACCGCTCTCACACTTGACTACTAACAACTCCGCTCCGAGTGTTCTTCATAAAAATTTAATTCTGCTCCATTCAAGGAATACCCCTTCTTAAATGGCTTCCCACAACCTTCTAATAAAATTAGGGTGTGCTATTCTAATTGCACACTTATGTATGGAGTATCGCCCCTCATGTGACGTTTAATCCACTCTATCACTTCTACTTGGTTATACTAGTCCCACAAACATATATCTCACACGTTTATTACACGTCCCTTCAACACGGACTATTTTAACAGCAGCTAACCCAGATGCCCACATTTTTGCAACACCCCGACCGCCCTAGGAGAGCGAACGGCGTGCTACTCATCTGTAGAAGTAACTAAATCCAACGAAATAGAAGGAATAGGGCATTCAAATTCCATGACCATAAAAGAGGAATAACAAATCTCAACCTTCTTCAGATAAGTACAATAATTTTCCCAAATAGGTACAACAACCAAAATAAATCACTAACGCTCTATTCATCAAAATAATTACAGATCGTCTCTTTTGTATAATAAAGTTCTTTCCAGATAATCCATGCAAAAAAAAAATCTTTCCAACTCTTTATTCACCTTGTGTTATGAACGCGGTTACGACATTTGGGTACTCGCAATCACCCTAGAAATCAAAAATTTAATTCCTCCTTATCATCGTTCCACCCCTCAACTCGTGGAGATAACTTTCAATGCTTTCTTACCACAAAATCCGGCTCTAGAGGCTTTAAAACAAAATTCAACTTCCAACTTACATACATAATTAGTTGATCCCATTTCGATTGGGTACCGAACTCATCGAATAGTGACCGAACGCCTCCCTATTTCCAACCTTACGCTAAGTTTCATGCGTGGGATGTCTCGCAAAGCGAAATCCAAACAAGGAACCCCCCCGATACACTACTACCTAGTATTTTCGATTATTGAAATCCGCTAGGTCCTCCGTCCATAGCATGTACGCTTTTATTCCATCTCTTGACGGAGAAATTTCTATCCTTCCCGTAATTTCACTTAACAAAGAACGTTTCACAAATTTCACTATCGTTCAGTACTGGTTGGTGGTAATTGCATTCCACAAACCTCGAATACATACAATCGGAATTCTCAAAATCCCTTTCTCTAATAATATGGGTATAACTCTTAATTTTCACATCTCTAGAGGATAGATATTACAATGCACTCTTCCTATCACCAAGTCCTGAGTGCTCAACATAATACTAAATCAAATCTTTTCGCTCAACCGTAAACCCGATACATACTGAATCATACTGACAGAGTTTATACATACATTGGAATCGAATATCTCGAACCCACTATCCCCTCCGAAGTATCTAGGATAGATAATATAAGTGCGAGTCTGACCTTCTTGCAAGTGAAACCTCGCCAGAACAAAAACATGTTGCACTAATGCAACCACTCCGATAGCCTTGCAATAATTGCCCACTATCGTCCTAACCATTTCTATAACATTTTAACAAAGATAATATCATACTCGCGTATCACATCACTACAACGAGTAACCTCAATAAGGTATATAACACTGTTAATCTACTCATCCATCCTTCCCGGATAGCACTAAAGAAAAATCCCGCTACACTTAGGGAAAAATATTCGCATAATAATAACGTTATAATTATATGCATTAAACTCGTCTCACATGCTAATCTAGCAATGGACAAATTATGGTGACTCGCTCGTGTCACATAAACACGCCGCATCCTCTGAGGATGCAACTTATACTTCCACTTTGCCAATTGTCTTGACTGCGCAAATGGTTTTCGAACGTAACACGTCTACTCAAACCAAATAAAATTACTTTAATCGTTGTCTTTTACTAGGCACCGTATTCTTGTCCCTTTTCTCACTTCGGAACATATTAATGTGAGCGATCTCACTCCGCACAAAAATACCTCAACACATAATTCACTTATCACCTGTCCTACTAACCTAGTTAGGATTTTCCTTCTCTTGGACTTTAGTAGACTCTATTCCTATTGGCTGCCTCGGTTATACCCTTAGCCTTTTAGCCCCTAAAGATCATGTCACTGTCTATAATAGTACTTACTAAATTTACCATCACTTGGTAAGAATTCAACTATCCGAATCATTTAAATGGGTCCCCTGATGTGTATCGACATCCCTTTGTGGTACTACACCACCACCGTTGTATTCGGTCTTATTCCTGACTAAATTCTTCGATTCTCTTAGCTTCTCCCACAAAGAAGCGTTATCATCTATATTGACAAAATACGACATTGTCAACCTCTGAATCGGTCGTCCATCAGAAATTCCTCCTTGAGTGTTATCAACTATTATTACGAGTTGGTCTCCCACTTGGAGTTGCTTCCTCCACTTGTATCTACATCTTCCGATAGAAAATTTGCTAACGGTTAAGATTCATATTCACAAATGGACCCCTGTCATGCCCTCCCGCGATGAGTTTAGAACCACGTTCGCTTCTAATCCTGAACAGTTGAGGAAGGAACATACGGTCAACACTGTACCTAAAGTTCTCCTATAGACATAGCATTCCACTTCTAAAATTGGTGGTTAACTCCCATCATTATAACTTCGTCCTAAAAGCCAAGAAAAATTTTCTCTAAATTTTTACTTTCAGTTAGCAACACTCCGTCCTATATCTAAACCTTTGGATACTTTACCTCCTTTGGTAAACACACATAATTTCCGCATTTCTAGAATTTCCCACTGACAGTTCTCTACACGTTTTGTAATACGTTGGGTGAGTTTACCCATCGCACCTCATTCGACTATATCAGCATTTTGGAAATCATGGCTTCTCGTGCCCTAATGGAGGTGACCTCAACTACGGTCACCATCCTCGAATATATTATACCACCACAACTGAGCCCGACCTCCCGAGGTCCACTTAACGGTCCTCTTCTGACATCCGTCATCGCTCGGCACACGCACACATCCGAACGCAATAGAATTCACTAAGACACATACGTTATAGCAGGAGAATGAAATCTCGTCAAAGAAATCGACAATCCTAAACATAGGGCTCTATATCAAACAAGCAACGCTGAAAGCATAATAAGCCGTACAGATCCTAAAGGACACTAGAATATGATGCTCTGATTCCACCTATGACACCCCGCCTAATTAAATTCCGGGCGATCACTCATTTATTAAATTAAAAATCAAGTTGAACAGTTGGATCATTCTTAGCATCACTGTCGTGAAAATAATTTTTTCAATTTAAACACCTTAATTAATTAAGCTAAGTGTCAAAACCATTTTAGACATTACTTTCCAAATTTTATTTATAAAAACCCACATTTAAAACTTTACATAATTCATAATTAAAGAATCTCACAACAATTATACTGGAACAAACAATCCAATAATTAAACATCCAACAACTAGATTCCAACATTTAAACTTAAAGGAAAAACATCCTTACAACAATAAATCCCAAAGTGAAAATACTGGGAATAAATGGATCACAATGTCAAATAAAACAACTGAATAATGGAAAAGGGCGACACATGCCCAACTGAATAAAATGCTAGGAGTGGAATTAAATAAATGAGGTCGTCTAAGCAAGAGGCCTGCAACTCCCACCTAAGCTGCAGCACGTTCCTTCCAAAGGATCCTATGCAAGACACCCCTGTGGCTGGGCACTTGTAATATATACATACATATACAAGAGAGAAAAGAAAATGGAAACAGGTCAGAGCCCGATTGTAAAAAAGATTTAAAATTTGTTTAGCAATTATTTAAAATGTTTACAGGCCAATGCAACAACATATTAGTGCGGCACTCCCTTGAGAAATTCTCACCTCTCTTCTAATGTTCACACCTATCACACTAACCTTCTCAACGGTTTAACTTATCTTATCTTAGTTTGCTCGTAAGATTTAAATTGGCAGTTCAACTGCTTAAGAAGTAAATTCCATTTAATAACAAAACTCTCATTTTAACTTTATTCGCTAATAAAGTTTCCCAGTATCATATTATACTTTTCAAAACAAGTATTTCCAAATTGAAATCATTATTCATTTCTTACTTACCATAAACACAGTAGGAAGTTCCAAATTTCAGAATTAAATATATATATTAAATACTCGTATAATATATATATTCTAACAGCACCCCACATAAAAATTATGGTGCGGGCATACTCTGCTATCCAATCCCCGTATCACTCGTAATAAGGTAAATACAAGTTCGGAATCACTCTCAAACTGTATTAACACATACACAAACAATATTGAGGCGAAGCATAGATTCCAAGTCTCTAAGAGGCCAATACATACCCTCACGTCTCTTAGGACCGTCTGACCATCTATCAGATAGCCTGTACCAAGGATATCTATCTCCTAGGGTGCGAGTCAATATCCCCCATAAAGGCACATCAAGATAAGACTGTCCCAGCGCGGTAATCTCAGGGATAGCAAGTAGCGCGGACATGATTTTCACACGTATATAGTATATGCATAAACACAGTCCTATAAATATACCACTATTACCATATCTCTTTAGGTACCTTTCATCACCCATAATATAATATTTATCCTTATTTCTCAATCTTTAGTTATCACGTATAACGGTTCGTCTCTTACTTTAATTGAGGGATTAATACAACTTACTACGTAACACTCATGGACTCTATCCTCCCAAGTGTAGAATTCAGTAGGTACTCATCTATTTTTCAAACGTAACTATTTTACGCGTCTCTCCCTTTAATACACAACCCCATCGTCCCTTATGTGTAAGCATCCCAAAAATGTAAATCTCGTCTTAGATTAAAGGTCTCATAGTTATTAATAAGTCCTACTGGTCTCCTTTACCTTCCAAAACATTTTAATAAGGATGTCCAAAGATTTTTACTCATTTAATTTGAATTCAACAATTTAAAAGGGGAAACATGAGTCTGCCAGGAGGGGTCGATCGATCTATGGTAGGAGCTCTATCGATCGATGCGTCGACCGATAGACACTCCTGGTTCGATCGATCGATCAAACAGGTATGGCGAATTCTGCAGATTAACAGTTACGGGTTCTAACATCCAACATCAACCAAATCAATATTTTTAACACCTAAACTCCCAGAAATTCGTATTACAAACATTAATAACCCAAACCAACAATCTTCTACGTAAAGCATGTGAATTTTCATCAATAACCATGGATTAAAAGGGGCAAAACTTATATAAACTTCATGAACCCTAGAATTTTCTTTAACTTTGTTCTAATCAGTCTTTTTCCAGAATTTTTACTCCTAATACATCATAAATCCGTGGTTCAACCTCTACATACGAAGGGGATTTCCAGATTTCCATTTATATCATTACTACATGCAATTTCCTATCTACAACATGGGTTTTCTTCTATAAAATACATCCTAATCAATCCTAGACTAACATGAATGATGCATTAACGAATTTAAGCAAGATAAATACTTTCCTGGGAATTTTAGAGTTCTAATTTGTGAACGAATTTGGTGTGGTTGCGTTCCCCGTCACGCGATCTACGCGTTGGTGGTGGTGGCGGCGGTGCAACCGGGTGAATTTTCGGCCTAGAACACCTTGGCAAGCTCTCTCCCTTCCTCTCCTATGGCCGTCATTTTTCTTTGGTTGTGTTAACCCTAGAAGAAAACCTTAGACATCTGATATAACCCTTGAAAATTCGTGGGTTTAATTGCCCAAAATTACAAAATGTCCAAAATGCCCTCCCGAGGCGCTAAATAAGCCTAAAAACGCCCCGAGACCCAAACTAAACCCCCGGGTACACTTTTCTGACTATCTCGACCCGTCCGGACACTTTGGCGCACTCAAAACGACCATACGAGAAACTTATAATTTATTCACTTTTATTAATCAATATTTAGTCCCGACGCGACACGGGCTCATCCCGACTCAAATTTCCAAAATTGTCATTTTATTCACTATTGACATTTAATAGAACAAATATTATATATTACTTTACTCATTAGTAATATTCAACAAGTTTCCCATAATTACTAACTCACATCACGTTAATAATTATAAAGTAATTAATTTCCGAATTTATATTAAATTAATAACTCACATTAAATTTAATAAATCCCCAAATATATAAAGCATAAAAATACGGGGTATTACACTCGGGTGTATAATGCAACCAAGTATTGCCCACATCAAGGGCGTTTTGAAATACCCTCCACTTGGCTTGCCAATCTTCCAAGTCAAGGTAAGCACCCATATCTCGAGGCTGAAGGCTAAATGCTGTATGGACTAGATCATTATTCCACAATTCTAGATCCATAAGTCCTTGCACGTATCGGGAATGAAGGATCAAATGTGAATCAATTTCTAAGGCAATCTTACTCGATCTAAAACTAACCCAATAAGAAAACCTGACAATTCTATGACAAACCTAGGCTCTGATATCGAGTCTGTCACACCCCAAATTATAGAAAATGGTGATAATTTATAAGCAATACTATAATTTGGATATGTGATGGTGCACTCAAAAAGTTGTCAGATATAAATAATAAGCCTAAAAAATTTTAAAAATTCGGATATAACATGCTGTCAGAATTTTTAGAATTATAGACTAAACTTCAAAAATTCATATCTCACTCATTTCTTATCCAAAAATTATGATTTTGGTGTTTAAAGAAAGATAATTTTATGCTCTATCCAGGAAAAATATAAAGAAATTAAAAAAAATGGTTTACTTAGGTCAAAATTTAAAATACAACTCGTCATATTCCTAATTTAAAAAAAATTAGATAACTTAGATGGTGCTGAAATTTTAGTATGTTGGTTCTCATTATCTTAGGGTATTAAATTAATTATTTAAGAATATTTAGAGTTAGAATGGGTGGGTTTTATATTTTCTCTCTCTAAGTAGCCATTGAAGCTTTAATCGAGCTTCCATGATTACCCATTACTAAAACTATACTTAAAGAAGATGAGTTTAAAGTAGAAAATAATTCTCACCTAGAAAAAGAAGTAACTTGTTGAAAATTGTAAATTAAAGTCTCTCTCTACTATCTTTGGCCCTCATTTCTTCTCCTTCTTCTTCTCTCTTCCCTTTTCTTTTATTTATTAGAGTATATTAGGAATTATTTTGTTTTTGCTGATAAAAGAGGCTTAATAATTAGCCAAAACCATAAGCTTTATGGTTATTTTACATTGGTTGTTTTAACATGGGTTGGACACTTATCTTCAAAGCTAAACACTTGTACTCATCTTTTATAATTTCTTTTTCTATTTTTTTTTGTACAAATTTTTAATTATGATACTCAACTTTGAATTAATTCAAAATGTGCCACTACTGATTATATATATTTATTTTTATTTTTTTTATTTTTTCAGATAAACTTTAGTACAATTTTATTTATTTATTTATTAATAGTATGTGATTAAATTCAAGGTTTTACTAAATATGTCACGTCACTAATGTTATAAATAAAAATAATTTAATAATATTCTATTATTTCGGAGTTGGGTCACTACATCAGGTTCCTAACCCTCTCTCTTTTCTCAAGATACGAGAGTCAATCCACAAAGGAACATATAGCAAGGCTCAGTAGTCAATAAGCTGATACAAGAACTAATGATTACCTCAAACTACTTTTGTTCTCAAGTTCCCTCACTGAAACAACCTTCTCTTGGTTCATAATCCTACCACCTAAATTTTTCCAAACTTGACAATAAATTGAGGATATGTTTCATGCCTAATATTTCCAAATTAAACCAGAAGTATATATGGGTGACTTGGCTAGACTAAGACAAATGTTAGATGAAAAAACCATTAGCTTCATAAATAGATATAAAAGATATAGAAATAAGTTCAAGATATTGTTACTTGAATTTGAGTCCGTCAAATTGGCCCAAGATAGGCTAGAATTCAGGCTTCAAAAGAAGTTTGACGCAACTAAATTTAGAGACTTGGTGGAATTAACTGCCAAAGTGTCCAAATATAAAGCTCTATTATAAGAGGAGCATAAAAGAAACATTTTTCTTTCAAAATATATTATAAAGACCCGAGTCTAGAGATAGAGGATGTTGACCTGATTGGAGCTGAATCTGAAGTCTGTGAACCTTAATTAGAAAAAATACAGCAGCCAAGTCATATGCACCAAAGTCAAGAGTGATAAATAAATAATACTCTTTTGACATCTCTAAGTCTGAAGAAATATTTAATTACCTATTAAAAGTAAAAAAATGTTAAAACTTCCTGATGGTGTGAAAATTTTAAGTGTGAATGAAGCTAAAGGAAAGAATTATTGTAAGTGGCATAATGTTATCTCTCACTCAACTAATGCTTGTTTTTTTTCATGATAAGATTCAAGAGTTGATTAAGAAATAGATAATCGAATTCCCTAGGAAAGAGGCAAATACTATTAAGGTTGATGAAGACCCATTTTACAATGTAAAAGAAATAGGAACCAATATGCAGCCCATATAATTACTAAGGAATAAAGGGTACATTGAGTTCAAAATGAAGACAAAAGTCGATTCCAAGGCTTCGAAGCTTGAACTAATTGTTGACCTATATCAAACGATCTTGAAACACCTGTGTGTTATATATGGTGAGAAGTACTCTTAAATGTGCCAATTTGTTTCTACAAAAGGTAAGCAATAATAAAAGTCCAGCAAGAATGGAGATGATGATTATATTGTCAAGACTCGAGAATTTCAAAATCAGGAGTATTTCTAAGGGTTTTTCCCAAAGGAAATTAGTCCATTTAATAAGCTCCCATCATCCTCGAAAAAATCCTAAGACACCAAGGAGTTTCCAATACGTCATACCAGACTTCAATGAAGCAAAATCTCAACAGGACATGGAAATTCCAAGGCCCATGAGAAATCCTAAATCAATGTCTATGGTTAAGGGGTACCAGATTCGATCGTGGTTCAAGACTGAAAGGTTTTCTGACAGTTCAATGACATGTCCAAGAGGAAAAGGGCTATAAATCCTCAACACATGGCTCCAAAAATGTGGCATTTAGTGCAGCCATAGAAATTAAAGAAAATAGAGAGAAATTATGATCTCTCTCACCCAGCAAAGGTGAATCCAAAGAAAATATAGGGCCTGACAAGAGGCCTAAGAGATGTCGCGTCCATTTGGATCAGAAGATATTTCATCTTCATCTTCGAATTCAAATCTAAGATTCCATAAAAAATAAGAAGTAAGTCAATCTTTTTTATACATTCTAGTGGAGAAGATTAAGTAATTGGAAATAGCTATGAGTGTGGATAAGGGTAGCACATTTGAAGATAGTTCTTCTAAAGAAGGATAAAAAGAGTAAACTATAGTGGTAGATGCAATAATACCTACTTAAGGGACTACTCAATAGTAATTCATCCAATTTGGATCTCTTCCTTAGCACATGAAAATCAACATGGTAGTGATCCTCCTAAAGAGGTTAAAAGCTGAAGAAGGACTAGAAGTCCCAAAAATAGAGATGGATGAAGACGATCATTACGAGGTATGCAACTTTGATCTGTTTATATCTTCTTTAGATATCATATATGGGTTGAAAGAGCCTACTAAAGATATGACCCATCACATTAAGCATTTGTTTATAAATGCTTGGGTGAATGAAGTATTAATAAATAAAATATTGGCAGACAATGGTGCTACAGTTAACATAATGCCATACTCCGTGTTTTCTAGAATAGATTTAAAAAATGACAAATTGGTCTATACTCAAATCATAATCTATGGTTTTACCGAAGATAAAAAGTCGACCAAAGGTAAACTACAAGTAGATATTAGATCTATTCTAACATCCATTCTTCCATGCATCAGAAACTACTGTTGATGAAGGAGGATGGGAATGTGGAGGAGGTATGTACTATCCTGCCCTAGTAAATTAATTAAATTATATATTGATTATAATTGAGGAGGAGTTAATTATAACAATGGAAGAATTGTGGGTAAAAACTTGGAGAAAAATAAAAAGAATAAGAAATATGGTCTTTCAAATTACATGGGGCTGTCGTTCGAATGACAGTACACAGGCCGCGAGATGGGTCATTAGAAGTAGGGATTCTAACGATGTGCTATTGAATTACAGTAGTTGGTCGCGTGAAGGGTCGCGCGAAGCTGGGAAGGAATGATATAGCATAAGTCGTTCGATATTAATCGAGATTTTAGATCAGATTGCCCTTATACGTTGTCACAATTTGGAGCGTTGATTTTGTGTGTTGTCGAGCCCAGATCATCCCAGAAAGTGTAAAACGGGATTTTTGCTGTTAATGGAGATTTTATAAGTGTTTGTTTGGTGTATTTGGAGTTTATTGTGTTTGGAGAAGATGGAAGAAGGAGAGAGAGAATGAGAGAGGTGGGTGGTCTTCCACTACCAAACCACCACTCCTCCACCGTAGACACCCCATAAACCATCGCTTTCAAGATGTATTTCTCCACATTTGGAAAAGATATACCCATTTTCACCATGGACAAAGAAGAACTTCAAATTTTAGGAAGAGTATAGGGGGATTTTGGAGAAGAATAAAGTGGATTTTAATGGAATTGAAGTGGGTCTTACTTTGGAGCTTTGGAGGAGGCATTTGGTAACCCCTTGAGGCCACCTTTGGAGGTAGGGGTTGCTCCTCCTATACTAACACCACCATTAGAGCCATTAGAGGTGGGTAAATCTTACTCTTAGTGTAAGAATGTTATCGTTGCACTGTAGTCATGTATTTAGACTATATATGAGTAGGGTGTATTTAGTTTAATGGTATAATTGTTGTGTAGAAAACAATAAACATTTTATATTATAAAAATATTGGAAAATGTTATTTTGTTCAAAATAAGGAATGATATTATTTCAAGGTTTTGAAATAGTAAAAGTTGATGTTTTATGAAAATGGTGTATTTTCTAGAAATATTGATAAAATGTTTTATGAAAATGGTGTATTTTCTAGAAATATTGATAAAAACATTTTGTGAAATAAAATCTTTGAAGATAATGACATATTTTAGTAACCATTGATGAAGTAATGTTCTTGCAAAAATTATGATTTTATAAAAATAGACAATTGTTAAGTTTGAAGAAAATAAATGTCTTTTATGTCTTGAAAATATAATTTTTTAAGTGTTATGAAATTCTAGAATGAAAAATATGTTTAAACCATGTAGTAGGATTTTTGGGTTTAAATTCCATTTTCTCATGTATATGAACTTGTAGTATTTTGGCACTAAATGTATAAACAAGTTTAAAGAAGATTTTTATTGGGTTTAAACATGAAATAAGAAAATTTAGAATTTAGTCTTCAAAGTGTGTGAAATTGGGACTAAAAGATATGATAACATGAGATTATAAGACTACACTTGTTTATAAAAATATTTACTAAGTGTTAATGGGTAAACATGGTAAAGTTAGTGTGTAACTTAGTAATATTGTAAAGAATTAACACTTATGGAATTAAAAATGGATTAAAGGTGTAAAAGTATTTCAAATTTTGAAGAATATTACTCCAAGTGTAAGTGTCAAAAACTTAAAAAGTTGGTATGAATAACTTGATAGTGTCTTTGGAAAAATTAACACTTGTGAAAATGGCATAAAAGGTGATTTTAGAAACAAATGGATATAATGATAATTTAACTTAAAATGGAATATTTTTATGAAATAAAAATATTGGAATAGGTGTTACACAAGGTGGTCATAAACTAATATGATTTTTGAAATAAAATCAAGGTTAAAGTGTAAAGGACATGAAAAAATAAAGTTTTAAAGTGTAACACAAGTTGGGGGGGTAAAATTTCAAATTTTGGCTTCGGCCAGGTAAAAAGAAAAAGTGGAATAATGTGGGCATTTATAAAAAGTTGAAACATAGAAAGAAAACTCGGATGACACTGGGATTAATCAAGAAGGGCTCAGAGCCCTTGGGTGAAAATCCCTAAACCACTTGCCAGATCATATGGTGGCGTCACCAGTGGTGTGGAACCCGTTATAGTACGTGGGTATTGGAAGATTCCGAGAAAAGATAAAGAGAATTTGGAAGATGCAAGAAATGGGTTGTGTGGTCAAATGTGTTAATACAACTTAACTTGAATGAATGTAATAAATGTTCCGGTAGAGGTGAAATGGACAAATAAATGCGTAAATCTATTAATGTCCATAAGATAAGGTAAAAAGGGTAAAGTAAGTGAGTAAATGGGCGATTAAGCAACCAAGTTGTTAAAATCATAATTTGCATAAGTATGTATTGAAAAGTTTTTCAAATGACAAATAAGTATTTTTTAACACGGTGAATGCGTGTGTCGAAATGGCGCTTTTCAATGAAAATACTAAGTGTGATGAAATCAATAAAAGGGGCGATTCCAGTAAAGGAATGAGTTGGATAAATCAAGTGTAGTGGTTTCAAGTGTTGAACCAGGTGCGTTAAATAAAGTGAGAAATGTTAACTATGAATAAAGGAAGTCTTTACTAGATTAAGGTAAATTGATCTGGATAAGTAAGGTTTCGAAAGTAAAACCGTTAATGCATTGGAATATATATTTTCAAAGGTGTATGTATATATATGTAGATACATATATATTTTCGCATGCATATTGTTTTAACGTGTGAGTATCCTTTCTGCCGTTCGTTTTTATATTGTTGTATATTCCCACTGGGCATAGAATCACACCCTCGCTTTGTTACGGCAGGTTGGGAGAGGTTTCATATTTTGAGGGAGTTATACAAGTAAGTACTTTATTTATTCTACATTAGTAGCTATGTTTACTTGGGCTTTGGGGTGGGATCCATGGGGCCCTCACGTAGCGTATTTTGAAACTCGAATCGCATGCTAACAACTAAAATGTTAACTAAAATAAAATGAACTAGCAATATTATGTAGGTTGTTCCATTGCACTTCACACCTAATGCTCGAGTCGGACCGGGTTGACTCACGGGTAACCCATAAATCGGGGTCGGGGTGTTACAAGGTAGAAGTAGATTCTCTACACTAGCTTTAGTTATGTTAAAGATGAACTCTACCAAGAAAATGTGGGTCATGTCCGGGTAGGATCATTGATACGTGAGGCATAAGAAGGAGAAGTGTAGGATGAAGCTTAGGAATAACTAAAGTTTGGTTTGATGGGGACAAACGAAAAAAATAGTTGATTAATGGGTATCACACCTATTGATTTAGAAAAGGCTAATGAAACTTTGACCATTGGGTTATATAAATTCAGAGAGAAAAATCAAACAATCATCCAAAAAGCAGGTAAACAAGATCAAATATAATAACTTACTGCAACCTACTCTGATACCAATTTGTGAGGCCCTTTTTGTGTGTCCTTTAGGTGAAAATAATTTTTTCAAAAACTTTTTCCAATTTAAATATGCACCAATGTTGTGAACCAATTTTAAATAATCTAATTTATCTTCTTAGTCCTTAAACATGCATCTAGTGATATAAGTAAGATAAAGTAAAGAATGCTCACAAAACACGCCGATGTACGAGGAAACACCTAAGGCAAAAAACCTCAGACGGCCATGGCCAGACAATCACTATGATACGATTTTACAAAGGAAGATTACAGTCTTACTCAACTGCTCGATCCCCCACAAGTCTTGACTCTCTTCTATCTTCAACCACTCCTCTACAGTGCAACGCATGAGTCCACCTACACAAAGTCCACAACACATGAGTCCATGTGTGTCTCGATATCCACCGATGCAGCTTGACAACCGTATATAATTCAGTACACGAAGTCCATCACTTCTTCACCGCAATCAGCACATACGGAGTCCACCGCACGAAAACAAGTTCTTCTTATGATGGAAGAAATAAAATGGTGCCCAAAAAAGATCTCAAAGTATATGAGTTATGAATATTGGATCTTGTAAACAAAAGGGTGAAACTTTTGGAGTTGAAACTTTTGAAAGCAGGTCTGATTTTCATTTCTGTCAAAAGTTCGTCTCTCAAAATAAAACCACAGTCTGAAAAACCTTTAATAGAAAAGTTAAAGTGTCACATCATTCGAATGATTTACTGATGTCATTTGAACGAGATAGAGATCTCATTTGAACGAAATTCAAACTCGCTACTAACGACCTCAACGAAAACCAAAACACTAAGCTTCGTTTGAAACAGGGATCGAACGACCTCAATAAGTCATTTGAACGACATGGACATGTCGTTTAAACGACAAAAATGAAAAATCAAAGATTTTAAAAACTCTGCCTACAAGTATTTTAGAAAACATATTTTCGAAAAAATTATGTTCCAATCAGTTTTAAAAACAGAACACCCTTATAAAATATTCTAAGGACTCATAAAAAAAATATACGTTCATACCTGCGCGATCCTCGGCAATGTAAAGACAAACATGGCACTGTAAACACATATTAGAATATGTACTCTTCGAAGCTTTGTCATTACATCTTCATCAAATAACATCATAGGATCATGGGATCACAAACTTAAAGTCTATCCTATGACTATAACGTTTTGTTCGAAATTAAGCCAATTACGTACAAATTAACTCGATTGGAAATTTGTCCTTACAGTTATGTACGCTGAAAAGTTAATCAAAAGAGGGGTTGATTGAATGATCCTAGAGTTCCAAAGCAAAGAGGGAATTTTATGTGACACCCCGCCTAATTAAATACCGGGTGATCAGTCCTTTATAAAATTAAATCAGAATATCCAGTTGGTTCAGAATGTGCATCACTGTCGCAAACTTTATTATTAACACTAACCACCTAATATTTAAAAAGGTTGATGTAAAAAAAATTTCTTTTAATTAATATAAACCAAATTAACGCATAACTAAACATTCACCATTCAAAACAATCTCAAATTAAATAAGATAAATGGAATAATAATGTGACTGGAGTGACACTTCCAGCCTAAACACTAAATACAATAATCCAAAGAAATGATCCAACAACTGAAAGGAGTAAAATGTCTAAATCCACAATCTCTAAATGCCTAAATAGAAAAGGGGAAACATGCCCTAACTGAAGTAAATAACTCAAGATGAATAAATAATAATCATGGAGGCGTTTACTAACGAGGCCCTGTAACTTCCACAACAGCTACAACACGTCAAATGAATGGAACTCCTATGCTTGGTGCCCTTGTGCCTGGGCACCTAAATAATTTAACAAAAGGAAGAAGATTTACAATAAACGGGTCAGATCCCGAGTGTAAAGTATTTAAAAAATTTAGCAAGTATTTAAAAATTGCAGTAAAGCAAAATATTATGTGCATGATAGATTTCCGAGCACTCACTTGAGATTTTTACCTCTTAACTAATGTGCACGCCTAACGCACCTATAAACCCATTCTAATTATTCTATTATGCTTAACTAGACTATAGACATAATCCTTCCAATTACAACCCACAATACCAACTCGTACTTCCCATGCAATACCATGTTAAACGTTTATACAACTATTATCTCAATTTGGGAAGTATTCACAAATCAAGTTAAGTATTCATTTACTTAAGTTATTCAGGAATTTTCATTATATTTATTATCCACATACGATCACCCATATGTAAGTAACATTACATGTGTGTGTGTGTATATATATATATATATATATACTAAAAATTCACCTCTAGGCTCAGTTATTGTGCCCTCATACTTTGCTATCAGGTTTGATACATCTCACACTGAATAAGGACAATGGGTTCGGAATCTCCCACAAGCCATAAATTACAAAACATACGTATTGGAGGCGAACATTGTTCCAAGCCTATGGGCTACGCAAATACCTACACACCAATGTGACCTTCATCACTATCATTCTCACAGATAGTCCGTACCTATGTTCCATGCTCTGAGGCACAAGTCAAATATCCCCCCAAAGGCTCCTAAAGATAGGACAGTCCCCTTTTTAAAACCTCCCATGATAGCAATTATGGTAGGTATGTCATACACATAATAAATATCACTATAGGCATTCACACAACCTACCAAGTTCATTAGGTATACACACAACCCAAATATTTAATTTATACATAGTATTACTCTCGTTACTACTGCCATTATACTTACTAAATTATGAATACTCTCTCGCTCATAATTTCCAAGGATAGCTCGTTACTCCAATTATCATAAAGTATTATACCCATTTTATTTCCCAATAATCCTGCACTAACCTGAAATCCAGTTCATACTGCCAATCATCGCCCTAGATAAACATGCTGCCCAGATTTAAACAGAAGAAAATTCCCAGAAACTGAGAATGTCATTCGAACCAGAAGCTATCTCGTTTGAACGAGATAACACGTCATTAGAATGATGTCATCGCGCTACATGCCATCTCGTTAGAACAAGATTACGTTGTATCGTCCCCGGCCTCCACCTACTGCATTTTTCATCCATTAACACCCTAAAAACCTCTACAATTCAGTCCCAAAATCCCCCCCAGTCGATTCCAATCTATATTTCCCCATCGGGGGGATGATTCTTACTATCCTAAAAGCATTAAATCTTGAATAATTAACCCTTAATTCCAAAATCCCCAAATTCAGATTCATAGAACCCTAATTCATAAATTTTCATAATTAAACCTTCTAATCCCAGATTTAATCATCAATTATCATCATAAATTCGACGTTATTCTACTCACTACATGAATAATTAATCTCTGTGTCAAATCAGCACTAATATAATCTTTAATCATAAAATTTTCATGAATTTATATGTTATTCAAAGGGGGTCACTACTTACAAAAACCTGAACATATTTAATGCTAAAAGAAAGAAAGATTTAAGCACTTGCCTTACGAAAGACGGTCTGATCCTTTGGTGACGTTGGTATGGTTGCGGCCCTCGTCCTCCGATCTACACGATGGTGGTCTCGGTGGTGGAAAAGGTGCACTCGTGGTGGCTCTTCCTTAGAACTTCTCTTCCTCTTCTCCCCTTTTTGGTCTCTTGCTGTGTCTCACTATTTATCACGGCTGATAACATATTATAACCCATGTAGGAGACCTTTTATTTCTCTAATTTTCTTCCTTTATTTTACACCAAATATACGAATTACCAAAACGCCCTCCCGGGATGCCGATTCGGCCTAAAACTGCTCTGAAACCCAAATTAAACCCCCGAGTAGACTTTTCTTACTATCTCGACCCTTTTGGACACAATGGTGCACTCGAAATGACAATTTGAGATACTTATAAATAATTTTCTTTTATTTTGATTAATTAAATCCCGACATGACTGACACGCGCTTCCCAACTTAATTTTCATAACTGTCGTATTTTTCACTCACGACAACTTTAATATTTTCATAATCATATATTAATTTACTCATTAAGTAATATTCAATATAATTCTCACCAATAAATACTAACTCACATCACGCTAGTAATTATTTAATTAAATTCAGATTAATTATAAATAAATTTCCCATTTAAATTAATTAATCCCATAATGAAAATAAAATCTCTCAAAGATACGGAGTATTACAAACTTCCCCCCTAATAACGGAATTTCGTCCCATAATTCGGAAAAGAATAAAAATAAAGGTATACCTGGTAGGAATAACTCTGGATATTTGTCTCGCATATCATCCTCACGCTCCCAAGTAGACTCCTCAGCATTATGATGCCGCCACTCCACTCGTACTAACGGCACTAATTTTGACCTCAGTTTCCTCTCTCTACGATGTAGGATTGCAACTGGCCCCTCCTCGCAGGAACTATCGGGCTGTAGGTCAATCTCCTCTAAAGCAATATGAGTGTGGGCCAAGTCATCCCGAAGATATCTCCTCAGCGAAGAAATATGGAACACGTCATGAATCCTATGCAAGTGATCCGATAACCTAAGTTTGTAAGCTACTGGCCCAATCCGCCCTCGGTGCCAACTTTCCATTTTTTCCCAAACCGCATTATCCCTTTCATAGGAGATACTCGAAATAATACCTGATCCCCCACACTGAACTCCCTGAAGAATCTCTTGGCATCGGCGTAGCTCTTCTATCTATCCTGAGCAACCCGAATACGGCTCCGAATCAACTACGGCTCCGAATCAACTCAATCTTTGTTGAGGTGTCCTGGATCACCTCTTGTCCAAGTAACTTATTATACCCCACCTCGATTCAACATGCTGGAGAACGAAAAGGTCTACATATAGCGCCTTAAATGGAGCCATGCCAATAGTAAACTGATAGGAGTTATTATAAGAAAACTTTACCAGTGGGAGGTACTGCTCCCAAGCCCCGCCAAAATCAGGGGTACACATCTGCAACATATCCTCTAGCATCTAATTTGTCTGCTATGTCTATCCATTCGTCTACGGGTGATAGGCTGAACTCAATTATAACTCCGTACCCATGGCCTCCTGGAAGCTCTCCCAAAATCTGGTAACAAAAATCTTGTCTCGGTCGGACATAATATCAAGGGACACTCTATGGAGTTTCACTATCTCATAAATGAAGATCTGAGCGTACTGCCCCGTAGTATAGTCGGCCCGAACTGTAAAAAATTGAGTGAACTTGGTCAACTATTCCACAATCATCCATATGGAATCATGACCCCTCTGCGATTTAGGCATCCCTATGATGAAATCCATGGAAATGCTCTCCCATTTTCACACAGGGATCTCTAACGACTGTAGGAGCCCTGGCGATCTCTGGGGGTTCACTTTTACCAACTGACAAATGGCACATTTCGAGACAAACTCAGTGATGTCCTTCTTCATTCCACTCCACCAGTACTATCACCGCATATCCCGGTACATCTTATCCCATTCGGGATGTACCGCAAATCGTGAACCATGCGACTCCGCCATCACCGCATGTCGTAACTCCTCCCCCTCTGGAACTACTAGTCTGTCATTGAAGCGTAAGCCCCCATTTGAGCTCACGGAATACGACTTAATTAATTAATCCCATAATGAAAATAAAATCTTTTAAAGATACGGGGTATTACATACTTCCCCCCTAATAATGGAATTTCGTCCCGAAATTCGAAAAAGAATAAAAATAAAGGTATACCTTGTAGGAATAACTCTGGATATTTATCTCGCATATCATCCTCACGCTCCCAGGTATACTCCTCGGCATTATTATTCCGACACTGCACTCATACTAACGGTACTAACTTTGACCTCAGTTTCCTCTCGCTACAGTCTAGGATAGCAACTGGATCCTCCTCGTAGGAACTATCGGCCTGTAGGTCAATCTCCTCTAAAGCAGTATGAGCATGGGCCAAGTCATCCCAAAGATATATCCTCAACGAACAAATATGGAACACGTCATGAATGTTGTTCAAGTGCTCCGGTAACCCAAGTCTGTAAGCTACTGGCCCAATCCGCTCAATAATAGGGAATGGCCCTACGCACCTCGGCGCCAACTTCCCTTTTTTTCCCAAACTTCATTATCCCCTTTATAGGAGATACTCATAATAATACCTGATCCCCATACTGAACTCCCTAAAGAATCTCTTGGCATCGGTGTAGCTCTTCTGTCTATCCTGAGCAACCCAAATACGACTCCAAATCAACTCAATCTTAGCCGAGGTGTCCTGGATCACGTCTGACCCAAGTAATTTTTTTTCCCCCACCTCGAGCCAACACGCTTGAGAATGACAAGGTCTACATATAGCACCTTAAATGGATCCATGCCAATAGTAAACTGGTAGGAGTTATTATAAGCAAACTCCCCGAGTGGGAGGTGCTGCTCCCAACCCCCGCTAAAATCAAGGATCCACATCCGCAACATATCCTCTAACATTTGATTTGTCCGCTCTATCTATCCATTCGTCTGCGGGTGATAGGCTGAACTCAATCCTAACTCTGTACCGATAGCCTCTTGGAAGCTCTCCCAAAATCTGGATACGAAAATCTTGTCCCGGTCAGACACAATATCAAGGGACACCCCATGGAGTCTCACTATCTCGAAAATGAAGATCTGAGCGTACTTCCCCGTAGTATAGTCGGTCCGGACTGGCAAAAAATGAGCTACCTTGGTCAATCGGTCCAAAATCACCCATATGGAATCATGACCCCTCTGCGTTCTAGGCAGCCTTATGATGAAATCTATGGAAATTCTCTCTCATTTCCAAATAGGGATCTCTAACGGCTGTAGGAGCCCTGGTGATCTCTGGTGGTCCACTTTTACCTGCTGACAAGTGGCACATTTCGAAACAAACTCGACGATGTCCTTTTTCATTCCACTCCACTAGTATTGTCGCCTCATATCCTGGTACATCTTATCCCCTTCGGGATGTACCGTAAATTGTGAACCATGCGACTCCTCCATCACCGCATGTCGTAACTACTCCCCCTATGGAACTACTAGTCTGCCATTGAAGCGTAAGCCCCCATCTGAGCTCACGAAATACTGATTAGGCATAAATTCTTCCAAATTTATCCCTTTAATTTAGTTGCTTTTAGCACCTCGATCAGCATAATCGATTTAATTTTATCTCATAATCTTGCTACTGACTTATTCCAACGAGTACCTCGAGTTTCTGGTATTTTGTACTAATTTTGCAGGTATTTGATGTCAATAAAGAAAGAAAGAATTTGAAAGAATCGAGAAAGAAAAGAAGGAAAGTCAAAAGGGAAAAGTTGTAATTTTTACCCTGAATTCGAATGAGGCATCTAAAGAAAAGTTGAAGATCTTTCAATTACAAGAACATAGGAAGAAAATTCACCTCAATTGGAGTCCCGGTGTGAAAGTTATGAGCAGTCAAAGATAGAAGAAAAAGTCAAATGAATCTCGGACCGATCCGAATGTCACTTTCCAGAGAACCTCGGACCGAAGACAGATTAAAACTGAAGAAATATAAATAAATTGATCCGTACCGAATAAATCAGGCCAGAAATAAAAAGAACCGATCCGGATCCCAGTCGAACCGAATCGAAGGAGGACCGGACCGGTCCGATTGTCGAATTTTTATTTTTTACTCTTCCTCTAATGGAGAGTCCTAGTTCAGCTAAAACTCTTGAAGTCTTGTAGGGTATTTAAACCCGATTTATTATCATTCTGAAGGACGAAAAAATTAACTAATTTTCCCCTTTTCTTTTAAACCCTAGTTTAAGGATTTATTGCAAATTGAATTCCAAGATTGAAGTTTGTTCAGTTTTCCTTGATTACAAGTAATTTTAGTTGACGATTTCAGTGCTTTGGTAATGTAGTTGATTGTTTTCTTCTATTTAATCTTCATTTGACATCATTCCTCAATTCTCCCTTAGAGTAATTATGATTTCCTTCAATTCAATAATCGTTTTCATTACTTTCATCATGGTAGGCTAGACTTTTAAGGGTCGGGATGCATGAACCCAACCCGATGTGGTAGTTACATGTGTATAAAATTAATCCTCTAAATTTAATGGATTATTATGACCGTATTGTGTAGAAACATGACAATTATAGATCTTTGGATCTCGTTTGCTTCAGGGTAACCGGGATGCTTTAGAATGCAATTCGAATGTAACTATTGCAATACCGATTTACTAGTCCTCTAATTAAGTATGGTGCGGGCTTCAACCTCATATACGTAATTCTTGGGAGTACTAAATTCTGGGTCTAATTAATCACTTAAATTTAAGATTAGTTTTATACCAGCAATATACTAGGTTGAGGGATTGTATTCCCGTCCTGTTTTCTTCATCATATAGTTCAAGTTTTAAATCATTCATCATCAGTATTTTAGGTAATTTAGAATAATTGCATTCCATTCATTCTTTAGTTCATTAGTTAATTATTTTCAAAATTGCATTTAATGTAGTTATTCCTCCAATCAAATCATCTTTTCCTTTCTTTTTAGAGTCAGAATTAGGATTTCTTTGTCTACCCAACGTCGTTACCATTCCATTATCCTATTTCCCTGAGGATCGATACCCGACTTATCAGATTATTACTTGAGCGACAGGCTTGCACTAGAGCCTAGAGAGTACGCACTTCTGAGACACATTCTGAGTCGCGTCAAGTTTTTGGCGCCGTTGCCGGGGAATTAGGCAAACTTAGGATTAGATCGAGTCAATCTAAAACTTTGACCAAAAATTTCCAAAAATCCAAAAACATATAAAAATTTGAAAAAGCACAAAAAGATTCATCATCATCTCTCATAAGTTGTTAATGCAAAATTCGGAACTCACTCCAACTCCCCATAATACTCCAACCCACATTCACTAAAATCCAATAGTTGAGTACGACCCCGATAGCCCTCACACTCCTAACGCTCCACAATTCTGGGTTCCACCTCCCACACCGTCACACTCAATCTCAAATAACACTCCTTTTTCCTTCTTAGGACACACTTCAGAGCAAGCCCCGAGCATACCAAGTGAGGATACCGAGTCATTAAGAGAGAGAGACATGTCGCAACACGGTAGTGCAGCCGCCGGTGAGGAAGAGGCCCCGTACTGCCCGTTGAGAGAAATCTTATATCCCGAGCGCACTGTCTCTCCGGGATGCATTATACTCCCGTATAATACAAGGCAATTTCATTTTAAAAATGGGATGATCCAGATGCTACCCCACTACCATGGTATGGATTCTGAAAATCCATATCTCCACATCAGGTAATTTGAGGATGTGTGTGAAACCCTCAATGATCAAACTTGCACACAAGAGGTGATCCGCCTCAAACTCTTCCCATTCTCGCTAAAAGATAAGGCTAAGACCTGACTATGGTCATTACCTCCAAGCTCGATTGCATCCTGGAATGAGTTGCAATCTAAATTTCTCAAGAAATTATTTCCCACGCATCGAAAAATCTCCATAAAGGCTCAAATTCAAGATTTCAGACAATTGGAAAATGAGCCATTTCATCGATGTTACGAGCGTTTCAATGAGTTAATTACTTCGTGCCCCCATCATGGATTTGATACACCGCAAATCATTTCCTTCCTCTATAATGGGCGGAACCTTAATTCCAAGCAAATCGTTGAAACCATGGGTAGTGGTCCATTTATCGATTTAGATGCCCACGATGATGAGCTGCACTTGAGGTATGCCGCCGAGACTACCCAATTCTGGGATATATCTGACCCTAATGCTCAAAATCTGTGATACCCCGCCCTAGAAAAAAAATATTGAATAATAAATTGATGATTTTATTCGAAGGAAAAATTTTAGGAATAAATATATAAGGGAATTACGCTTACATGGCACGAAAAGTAATTAAGAAAAAAAGAATCTCCACGTTGTATGATTCGTAAGGATACGCATTTAAGTCCAAATAGTCCTAGTACGTATGTTGGTCAAGTTTGATGCAAAAATTACAATGAATGATTGTGACACGATCATGTTTAATATAACGCGACTTTTGTCAGCATGTGTCGCACAGGATGCGGACTTGCGTGATTTTTCTAGGACGTTTTATTGAGGTTAAAAATAACTGGACCATATTTATGGGATTCTAAAAATAGGCTTAAGAGTGTCATGGGGTCAAAAGTCATAAAATGAATAAATAAATAAAATATTATAATTTTTTGTCAAATAATACAAGTGCTCAGAAAATTATGAAAAATTCACGATTGACTTGAAATTTAATTTTGAGCAACTTTTTCTCCTTTGACATCTTCAAAAAACATCATTTAGACATGTTTTAGAGCTATTTTAAGTTGTAAACATAGTAAAAAATAAAATGAAATAAGAATTTATGGAGTGGTTGGCGGGTTGTATTAATGGAGTGGTTGGTGAGAATGGTTGGTGAGAGTGGTTGGTGGGAATGGTTGGTGGCACACCATCTCAACCATTCAATCTTGTTTTGATCCAACGGTCATGGTGACTCCCAAACAACTATAAATGGGCCTTGAATTCTCTCATTGTAAACACACCAAAAATATATCAAACACAAAGAATAGTTAGAGAGTGAGCTAGAGTTGAAGTTTTGAGAAATTTCCTGGACCTTGAAGAAGGAGTTTCTAGAACACATATAGAGCTCTCATGGAGGATGCATTTGGTAACCCCTCGAGGCCACTTTTGAAGGTGGGTGTTGCACTTCCTACACCACCATTTTGGAGTCTTAAGAGGTGGGAAAATCTTAATTTGATTGAGGTTTAGAGTTTGATAATTTTTAGAATAATATTTACATATATTAGACTTGATATGTGTAGTATTTTAGCCAATTTACAACTTTATGTTGTTTAGTCATCATATCATCATTTGGTGTGTAGAAATAAGTTTTTAAGAAGTAATTTTGATGGGTTCAAAAGGTGAATAAATTCCAGAATATTAGCCTTAAATATTTTATGAAATAAAATGTGTCAAAATGATCTTTCAAAGGTAAATAATGTAATTTCATGTTTAGAAAAATATTGGGCTAATATAGGCCATTTTAACGAAATAAAAATGGGACTTTCTTACCAAAATGATGAAGTAGAAGAAGAAATTGGACTTTTACTTAAATGTGTGTTTTTGAGATGCATAAACTCATAATAAGAAATATTTGGGGTTGATATGTAAATAATCAAAGTATAAATTGCTTACTTTTAAATTGATACTTAAGTGTAATTAAATAAAGTAAAGAAGTCAAATGTGTTAATAGTGACCAAATGGGTATTTAAAGTACTTATTTTGGAAACATAAATAGAAATAAAGTCTTTTTATAAAATTTGGAATTTATTACTGAAATTATGTTGGAAATATCATAAATATACTTCGAGAAGTTATAAATTGATTTTTGGCAAAATTTGTATGTTTAAAACGATTTAAAAGTATAATATTTGTGTGAAATAAATAGTAGTGGCATTGTCGTAAATACAGTGAATAGTGTGCTGTCAAGAAAATATTTGGCAATTAAATGTATTAATTAAGTTTGATAAAAGGAGATTAATGATATATTTTTGCTAAGTGAAAATAATGAGTTTCACTAAAATGATAAGTGTGAAATATGGGTAAAAATATAGTTTTTGACAAGTGTTAAGTGGTTAAAAGTGTTTTGAGAATTAAGTTGGAAATTAGTAACAATTTTGGGAACAACACTTGTTAAATGGCTAAATGCGTATTTGATAAGAAATGGATAAATTGGTAAATTTACGTAAAGCGAAACATTTTTATGAAATAAAAATGTCAATGAATTGTTTGAAAGAAAAAGGGAAGAATTGATTTTCCAAGTGAGAATAAATGTGAACATTGAGAATAATGTTGAAACACACGAAAAAATATAAGAAATGATACTTGCATGATGCCAAGAATTAAGGAGGGTATGACGTCCCTAGTGGTGAAAGACCCCAAAGCCCTGTACAAATGGGCATATTGCGACTGGAGACCGATGGTGTAGAACCCGTGAAATCCAGGAATAATGGCTAAACTCCAAGGCAAATATCGATAATTCTTGTAATAAGAAATGAAGAATGAGAATATTCTTAAAATTAATATGAACAAATATTTGAGATTTGCAAAAGGTTGAAAATGGAAAATAAACAAGTTTTCGTGAAACAATAAATATTTTGTATCGTGTGGAGTATAAGTTTCTCAATGAAAATAAATATTTTCCAAACACGAGGTGTGCGGGTCATAAAGATTGTTTTAATGAGAATATTAAAATAATGGCAAAGTAACTCTAGCGTGAGTTAATAAACGTCGAATAGATGAATATTTCCAAGAAAAGAAAGGTTTTTCTTATAAATGATTAACCATGTGCGTTAATGGAAAAGAATGTGATTTTAAAGAAAGATTATCCAAAATGACACTTTTGGGAAAGACAAAGAGGATGAACGGGGATAAATATATTTTTGGAATAAAATGATTTAATACATCGGAGCATGTATTTTCAAAAGTATATATGTAGATATATACATATTTTCATGAGCATATAGTGAGTGAGTATTCTTTTGTGCCGTTCGTTTCTATGTTGCATTTGTATAAATCCCACTGAGCCTTTCGTTTACTCCCTGCTCTTTGTTACGGCAGGTTGTATGTGGTTCCATACTTTGAGAGCGTTATACAGGTAATATTTACTTGCATTAACGTTAGTAGCTCTGTTTACTTGGCCTTGGGGGCACTTCCCTTAGGTCCCGCACGTAGTTTATTTTATATTGAAATCGCATGCTAAGAAAAGCGTAATCTTATTTAATAATAAAACTGGAATATTAACATTATTTAGGTTATTCATTGCACCCCACATTTGACACTCGGATCGGATCAGGGTCGATCCTATAATAACCCTTAAATCCGGTTCGGGGCGTCACAAGTTGGTATCAGAGCTTTAGGTTCACTGTTTCTTTCGGGTGTGACGTGGTGAGGTCGGTAGTGGATCTTTCGACGTCAATGTTGGTTTGGGCCGGTCACGCTAGTTTGGTGACAGTTTATATCCTCGCCAATAAAGTCAAAGAGGTTAGCATGACAAGCAAGTTGGTACCATGTGGCACACAATCAGGTTGATAGTTATAAATCGCTTCTGCATTCGTAATATAGATGTGTTAGTAATTATGGGTGTCAGCTTAAGCTAATGGCGGCAACATCGTAGTTCTTTTGTGTGAGATTTGTAATGTGTATTAATTATAATGGTTACAAAGAATAAGAGAAGTTAATGCACCTAATAGTGTGAGCTAAATTGTAGCTAGAAATATTGGTTGAGTTTAACTTTGGAGATTAGGTGACTTTAGTGTATATTATAAGTGTTGACTTTGTAATAAGAGTGTATTAAATTCAAGACTCGGATTAATGTATTTGGGTGTATATCTTGGGTAGTATATTTGTGAGTATTGATCTTGTGATGAGAAATTAGTAGGTCCCTTTGTTGAGGACTGAGGTTTATTATATCGTGATGTGTATATTTTGGTTATAATGTAGAATTAGATAATCATTATGACTTAAGGTAACCTTGGAGTTAAATAAAATTGTCCTTGTTGAACAATGTTGATGACGGTATCAATTTGATAATTTTGGGAGATTATAATAATATGGTATTGAGGAATAGGATCTCTTGTAATGTTTGCGGTATGGTCTTGGATGTTTATAATCAATGCCCGTCGTCCCGTATCCTACCCCGGTCTTTAGTAAATAACAACGAATGATTTATTGTGTGGTGTGATGATAACATATTAGAGATAAGCCACATCTATGATTAAACCTCAAAAATCTAGTGATTTTTACTACGGGTTAGCAATTTGATAAGTTTGCAATTCCATGATAATTGCTCTTAGGAGTAAGTGCTAAGGTTATTTGAGAAAAGTAGTAATGCAAGTAATTAGAATTTCGAGGCGATTTGTATATCTTAGATACAACTAAGGTTGATTAGTGTTCCTCAGTGATAGCTATGTTATTTACTTGCGTAGAAATGGAAAATTAAGGTGACACAAGAATATGTCCTGAGTGATTTCCTAGTATATGATAAGAGATAATTGGTGTGACATTAGAAGAATCAAATCAATGACTACCACATAAAGATATTGAAGATTAATGACCTTAATCAAATCGTTATGATAAAAAATTGGGTTGACTTGAGCAAAGTGTTTTTGGGACATTAATACGATAAGCTCCTGTCGTGACAAAATAATAATTGTACTTGGTCGCATATGATGGTTTTGGAAATGGCTAAATATGATGTTTTTACCATAAATCTTGGGAGAATTATTGCGTTGAGGATTTCATAAAATAATGATAGGTCATTAGTGACTAAATAATGTTGACGTGGAGAAAATGCCTTAGAATTGGTGACAATAAGATGAATTATTTGTGAACACATGTCTTGATATAAATCTTGGAGAAATATAATTTGGTAATTATATTCGAATTTTGTGAGAAGCACTTGGATGGGCTTAATTATCATTTATTTCAAAGATATCGAGTAGGACAAGATTTTAGTTTGACATACAACTCTTACACTTGATTGTGTATTCACCTTTAGAGAAATTTATAAGTTTACGAAAGATATACATAAAACCTTGGATAATCTGGGTGTTATCGATTGTTTAGGTGTTGATGAATCATTATCATACATGTTGACTTGTGGCAATACCTTAGAGATTAGCACCATGAATCGTAAAACTTAGCTTAATGTGACCTTTGAGGGTTGTGTTGTAAACAAGACGGTGAGCACTAAGTTATACACTTGGGAGAATTTAGAGCACCTAAATAATTGCCGCAATGTTTTTAGGAAGCATTCTTAGAATGAGGCAATAGGCTTAATCATAGCACCCTGTTGTGCTACCGATGCGTTTGGAGTAACTCTAGTAAACAGAAATCATTATTCAACTATAGAAATATTTAGTGATAAGATAAGGTGACCAAAGATCCTACCTCTGAGATTAGAAGCGCCAGCTTCGACTAAAGTGTGATATTCAGGATTGCAGAGGATGTTGCTAAGAGTTAGAAAGTTATTTGTAAATTCAGATGTTTGAAACTGTGCATATGTGTTGAACTTGAAAATTGAGGTTAGATACCACATATTGAAATTTGGAGACCTCGGTAAGATGGATCGGCTATTTATGATAAAAGATGAGAAGGGTGATCTCGCGTGAATTAGCACAATCCGTACAAATATAAAAGTGTAACCCATAACATTAGTCCTAGGAAACCTTATGTTTTAACTTCCTGAAAGGATTAGTTTATACTTCAATGAGAATGGAAAATTTGCGTCGGATCAGTCAATGTACATAGGAGGAATATTGGTTATAAGTTGTGGTCCTTAAGAGCAGTTATGGGTTCGTACTTTGTGAAGAACAATTCGATGCCAAAATTCTATTGTTATCCTTTGGCTTGGTATTTCACTTAATTCGTTGTGATTCCATATGTTTCATTTGATCCTAGTAATGGGAAGTTGTTATTCGATTGTGATATGGGTGTGAGACTACATAAGCTCAGTAGTGGCATGAGTTAGGCCGATTGTGGATGATGCATCACAGTAAATTAGTGCTCAATTTGTTAGAAGCACCCTAATCTTTTGATTAGTTTATGTGTGCGCATGGTCTCGCGATTTGTTACTCGTAGTTTGTATGTCTAAATCAGTTATTTTAGGTTAACGACCTTATTAGTTGATCGATAAAACTAGTTACAGTTTGGAGTTACAGTATAGCTAGTTACTTTTGAGTCATAGGTTCAAGAATAGATTTTAGGATTTATGTTGATATCAAACTTAATGAGACCTTAAGTGAAAATTTTACACTCCAAATTGAGGATATAGTTACTCATATGTATAATTTGGATTATGATGTCTAGGATGCTTCGAGGCTAATATGAAGATTTCATGGGAGGTTTCGGTCATTCATGCCAATGTGATAAAGTAACTCTTTTAATATTGATGATATGAATAACTAGGAAGTGTTATAAGTGTATTAACCTAGTCTTGACGTGATTCAAAATTTGAGAAAACATAGGTTTGCAAATCCTAACTTGTGATGATGAATTCATTAATGATGGCATGATGTTTGAGGAATACCGATTGTTTCGGAAAAAAAAATTGTTGGGATGAATAAGTTAGGCATGCTTGGGTATTATTAATGAAAAACCCTAACATGATCGGGTTAACTTGATGATGATTAACGTGGATGGAATCTTTGAGTTTTAACTGCAAAAAGATCAGGTTACTCCGGAATTAGAAATGGTTTGCTTAGATGACTGAATGATTAAGATTGATGGGTTAACAATTTCGAGGACGAAATTTCTTAAGGAGGGAAGAATGTGATACCCTGCCCTAGAAAAGAAATATTGAATAATAAATTGATGATTTTATTTGAAGAAATTTTTTTAGGAATATATATATAAGGGAATTACGCCAAAATGGCACGAAAAGTAATTAAGAAAAAAAAAAGAATCTCCACGTTGTATGGTTCGTATGGATACGCATTTAAGTCCTAATAGTCCTAGTAAGTATGTTGGTCAAGTTTGATGCAAAAATTCCAATGAATGATTGTGACACGGTCATGTTTAATATAACGCGAATTTTGTCAGCATGTGTCACGCAGGATGCGGACTTGCGTGATTTTTGTAGGACATTTTATTGAGGCTAAAAATAATTGTGCCATATTTATGGGATGATAAAAATAGGCTTAAGAGTGCCATGGGGTCAAAAATCATAAAATGAATAAATAAATAAAATATTATTATTTTTCGTCAAAAAATACAAATGCTCAGAAAATTCTGAAAAATTCACGATTGACTTGAAATTTAATTTTGAGGAACTTTCTCTCCTTTGACATCTCCAAAAAATATCATTTAGACATGTTTTAGAGTTATTTTAAGTTGTAAACATAGTAAAAAATAAAATGAAATAAGAATTTATGGAGTGATTGGCAGGTTGCATTAATGGAGTGGTTGGTGGGAATGGTTGGTGGCACACCATCTCAACCATTCAATCTTGTTTTGATCCAACGGTCATAGTGACTCTCAAACAACTATAAATAGGCCTTGAATTCTCTCATTGTAAACACACCAACAAAAATATCAAACACAAAGAAGAGTTAGAAAGTGAGCTAGAGTTGGAGTTTTGGAAAATTTCCTGGAGCTTGAAGAAGGAGTTTCCAGAGCACATATAGAGCTCTCATGGAGGATGCATTTGGTAACCCCTTGAGGCCACCTTTGAAGGTGGGGTTGCTCCTCCTACACCACCATTTTGGAGTCTTAAGAGGTGAAAAAATCTTAATTTGATTGAGGTTTAGAGTTTGATAATTTTTAGAATGATATTTACATATATTAGACTTGATACGTGTAGTATTTTAGCTAATTTACAACTTTATGTTGTTTAGTCATCATATTATCATTTGGTGTGTAGAAATAAGTTTTTAAGAAGTAATTTTGATGGGTTTAAAAGGTGAATAAATTCCAGAATATTAGCCTTGAATATTTTATGAAATAAAATGTGTCAAAATGATCTTTCAAAGGTAAATAATGTAATTTCATGTTTAGAAAAATATTGGGCTAATATAGGCCATTTTTACGAAATAAAAATGGGACTTTCTTATCAAAATGATGAAGTAGAAGAAGAAATTGGACTTTTACTTAAATGGGTGTTTTTGAGATGCATAAACTCATAATAAGAAATATTTGGGGTTGATATGTAAATAATCAAAGTATAAAATGCTTACTTTTAAATTGATACTTAAGTGTAATTAAATAAAGTAAAGAAGTCAAATGTGTTAATAGTGACCAAATGGGTATTTAAAGTACTTATTTTGGAAACATAAATAGAAATAAAGTCTTTTTATAAAATTTGGAATTTATTACTGAAATTATGTTGGAAATATCATAAATATACTTCGAGAAGTTATAAATTGGTTTTTGGCAAAATTAGTATGTTTAAAACGATTTCAAAGTATAATATTTGTGTGAAATAAATAGTAGTGGCATTGTCGTAAATACAGTGAATAGTGTGCTATCAAGAAAATATTTGACAATTAAATGTATTAATTAAGTTTGATAAAAGGAGATTAATGATATATTTTTGCTAAGTGAAAATACTGAGTTTCACTAAAATGATAAGTGTGAAATATGGGTAAAAATATAGTTTTTGACAAGTGTTAAGTGGTTAAAAATGTTTTGAGAATTAAGTTGGAAATTAGTAACTATTTTGGGAACAACACTTGTTAAATGGCTAAATACGTATTTGATAAGAAATGGATAAATTGGTAAATTTACGTAAAGCGAAACATTTTTATGAAATAAAAATGTCAATGAATTGTTTGAAAGAAAAATGGAAGAATTGATTTTCCAAGTGAGAATAAATGTGAACATTGAGAATAATGTTGAAACACACGAAAAAATATAAGAAATGATACTTGCATGATGCCAAGAATTAAGGAGGGCATGACGTCCCTAATGGTGAAAGACCCCAAAGCCCTATACAAATGATCATATGGCGACTGGAGACCGATGGTGTAGAGCCCGTGAAATCCAGGAATAATGGCTAGACTCCAAGGCAAATATTGATAATTCTTGTTATAAGAAATGAAGAATGAGAATATTCTTAAAATTAATGTGAACAAATCTTTGAGATTTGCAAAAGGTTGAAAATGGGAAATAAACAAGTTTTCGTGAAACAATAAATATTTTGTATCGTGTGGAGTATAAAACTCTCAATGAAAATAAATATTTTCCAAACACGAGGTGTGCGGGTCATAAAGATTGTTTTAATGAGAATATTAAAATAATGGCAAAGTAACTCTAGCGTGAGTTAATAAACGTCGAATAGATGAATATTTTCAAGAAAAGAAAGGTTTTTCTTATAAATGATTAACCGTGTGCGTTAATGGAAAAGAATGTGATTTTAAAGAAAGATTATCCAAAATGACACTTTTGGGAAAGACAAAGAGAATGAACGGGGATAAATATATTTTTGGAATAAAATGATTTAATACATCGGAGCATGTATTTTCAAAAGTATATATGTAGATATATACATATTTTCATGAGCATATAGTGAGTGAGTATTCTTTTGTGCCGTTCGTTTCTATGTTGCATTTGTATAAATCCCACTGAGCCTTTCGTTTACTCCCTCCTCTTTGTTACGGCAGATTGTATGCGGTTCCGTACTTTGAGAGCGTTATACAGGTAATATTTACTTGCATTAACGTTAGTAGCTCTGTTTACTTGGACTTGGGGGAACTTCCCTTGGGTCCCGCACGTAGTTTATTTTATATTGGAATCGCATGCTAAGAAAAGCGTAATCTTATTTAATAATAAAACTAGAATAGTAACATTATTTAGGTTATTCATTGCACCCCACACTTGACACTCGGATCGGATCAAGGTCGATCCTATAATAACCCTTATATCCGGTTTGAGGCGTCACAAAATCGAAATCGCCAAGTGACCACTACTCCATCGGCGTCCGGCCTATTTCACGTAGAAAAGAATTCTATGACGGACACTCGATTAGATGTTCTTGAGAAAGTAATGCGAGATCTACTTGAGGTATATGGAAGAGGAACAACAAGATCCATCCCAAACCCCGTCGAGAAGGTGCCTGTGATTTGTGAGGTGGGTCATTCACCTGAGGAATGCCCGACTATACCCGCCTAGAAAGGAATGCTTCATGAGCAAGTCAGTGGTATAGGAGGATTCAAGTGTAATTTCAATGCACCGCACGGAAATTCTTACAACCCTTCATGGAAAAACCATCCTGGTTTTAGCTATGGGCAACAACATGCTGCGATGAATCCTAATTCACATGTTTTCCCTCCTCCACCACCGCACTTTCAACAAGCTCCACACATGCAAGGCCATGTGCAAGCACCACCACCTCAAGGAACGTATATAACTCCACCGTGGAGAACTCTCGAGGATACGATGAACCAATTTATCAATAACCAGAGCGCAGCCAATGCTAGATATGATCGCCTGATCAGTGACATAAATGCAAATATTTCAAAGATACAATCATCGTTGAGTGTCCAAGAGAAGGGCAAGTTTCTTGCCCAGGGCCAAAGACAACATCAGGAGCAATGTCAAGCTATGACCACTCTTCGTAGTGGGATAGTCGTTGATTTATCACCTCCCCCACACGACATAATGAAAGATAAGGATATTTCGTCCGGCACGAAAGAGGCCGAAGATGTCCCCTTGAATGAGAGTGATAAAGAAGACACTAGTGAGCCCGGGGTAGTAGTGAAACCACCCACCGCGGCACTGTTTCCTCAAACGTTGATTCCTTCCCACAAAAGAACCCCCCGTGATGAAGTGCTAGACGTACTAAAGCAAGTAAAGATAAATTTACCTTTCCTCGATGCCATTAAGTAAATTCCAGCTCATGCAAAAGTCATCAAAGACTTGTTGACAATAAAGAGAAAGATGAAGGTAAAGAAAAATATTTTTCTAGCACAGAACGTGAGCTCCATTCTACTTAACGATCTCCCGCCTAAATTCAAAGATCTCGGTGCACCCACCATTTCCTGCATCATTGGAGAAAAAAAAATTGAAAAAACCTTACTTGACTTGGGAGCAAGTATCAATATCCTCCCTTACTCCATCTATAGGAAACTTGATTTAGGCGATCTCAAGCCCACAAGGATAACTCTCTAATTAGCAGATCAAACTGTGAAGATCCCACGAGGTGTAGTTGAGGACGTGATCATCCAAGTTGACACTTTCTACTTCCCAGTAAACTTTATCATTTAGGACACGGAGCCTTCTTTCGCCTCGAGCAATCATGTCCCATCATTCTTGGGCGCCCATTTTTAGCTACGGCTAATGCTATTATCAACACTCGGAATGGGCAAATGCAACTCACTTTTGGGAACATGACCTTAGAGACTAACATCTTCCATATAGCCCAACATACGTGGGAAGAAGATGATCGTCACGCGGTGATCTTCATAGATGAGATCGTAGATGAGTACTTTGAGGAAAACTATTATGGAGACGCCTTAGGGTCCTGTTTAGTGTCGAGCCACAAGAGTGAGGGGACGTACACCGAATTCACGAGGGAGGTTGAGGAGTTGAGAGAGTTACTTGATGAAAGAGCATCGAACGAGGATGCGAGAGATGTAAGTTGGGTTTCTAGATTCGAGGAGTTACTACCGAGGGATACACGCATGGTTCCCTCCAGCGACAAATTTCCAACCCTCGAATTGAAGAAACTCCCCTCCCATATTAAATATGCATACCTAGGAGAGGATGAGACATTTCCTATTGTTGTCTCCTCTAGCCTAGATGAAGAGCAGGTGGCTAAACTGTTAAAAATTCTGAGAAAGCACCAAAGTGCTTTTGGTTGGTGCATTGCTGATTTGAAGGGGATAAGTCCTTTGATTTGCACTCACAAGATCCATCTCGAAGAGGATGTCAAGCCCTCAAGATAAATGAAAAGAAGGATAAATCCCAATATGAAAGAAGTGGTGAGAATCGAAATCATCAAGTTATTGGATGCCGGGATCATCTACCCAATCTCGGATAGCAAGTCGGTGAGCCCTATTCAAGTTGTCCATAAGAAGTCGGGCATGACAGTGATTGAGAATGATAAGGGAGAGCTAGTTCCCTAACGTGCCACCACCGGGTGGCGCATTTGCATTGATTACCGGAAACTCAATGCGAAAACTAGGAAAGACAATTTCCCCTTGCCATTTATTGATTAGATGCTTGAGAGAGTAGCGGGCCACCCTTACTATTTCTTCCTTGATGGTTATTCCGGATATTACAAAATTGAGGTAGATGAACTTGACCAAGAGAAAACGACCTTCACTTGCCCTTTTGGTATGTTTGCCTACAAACGTATGCCATTCGGCTTGTGTAATGCACCCGCGACCTTTTAAAGGTACATTTTGAGTCTATTTAGCGAATTGGTCGAGAAAGGACTCGAAGTGTTCATGGACGATTTCAGCATTTTTAGCACCTCTTTTGATCTTTGTCTAGAAAAACTGGAAAAAGTACTTGCCCGGTGTGTGGAAAAGAACTTAGTGCCGAATTGGGAGAAGTGCCATTTCATGGTCACTGAGGGAATAGTTCTTGGCCACATAGTTTTATCCAAGGGGATAGAAGTTGATAGAGCAAAGATAGATGTCATAGACGATCTTCCCCCACCAAAATCTCTCAAAGACGTGCGCTCCTTCTTGGCCATGCGGGGTTTTATCGAAGGTTCATTAAGGACTTTAGCGCCATCGCTAGACCCTTAAGCAACCTACTCATGAAGGATACCCCATTTGAGTGGACGGAAGCATGCCATAGTGCTTTTGAAAAACTAAAAACCATGCTTGTTTCCACTCCCATCATGCAAGTTCTGAATTGGTCTTTACCATTCGAACTTATGTGTGATGCTAGCGATTATGCGATAGGGGTTGTTTTGGGCCAAAAAAAAGACAAACAGGCTCACGTCATATACTACGCTAGCCGGACTCTTACCAGACCACAACTCAACTATTCTACCACAGAGAATGAGTTACTAGTGGTAGTCTTTGCTCTTGATAAATTTCGGTCCTACCTTGTTGGTTCTCCCATCACTTGCTTCACCGACCACGCGGCATTAAAATACCTACTTGCGAAGAAAGACGCAAAGTCGCGCCTCATAAGGTGGATCCTACTCCTACAAGAGTTTAATCTCTCCATTAAAGATAAGAAAGGAGTAGAAAACTTCGTTGCCGACCACTTATCACGGCTTTCGTCCGACGTACCTAGTGATCCAATACCCATAGACGAATACTTTTCGGATGAGCAACTCTTTGCTACCTCTTCTTTGCCCTGGTTTACGGATATAGTGAACTACCTTGTCACGGGAGTCGTCCCTCCCGACTGGACACCGCAAGATAAGAAGAGGTTTATTACTTGGTCGCGCATGTTTTTCTATGACGATCATTTCCTATTTAAATATTGCGCCGACCGAATCATCCGACGATGCGTACCGGATGACGAGATCTCGAAAGTCATCCAATTTTGTCATTCAAAATCTTGTGAAGGTCACTTTTCGATGAAAAAGACGGCCGCTAAAATTCTTCAATGCGGCCTCTATTGTCCCATAATATTCCGGTATGTGAACGATGCCTGTAAATCTTACAATAGGTGCCAAAGGATGGGAGCTATTACCCGACGATACATGATGCCTCTTACCCCCATACTCATTATTGAGATTTTTTACTGTTGGGGTATTGACTTCATGGGTCCTTTCCCCCCGTCCTTTGGTCTCCTATACATCCTTGTCGCGATAGACTACGTTTATAAATAGGTGGAAGCTATAGCTACCAAGACCAATGACAACAAAGTGGTGATTAAGTTCCTATAGGAACACATAATTTCCCGCTTCGGTGCTCCGAAAGTGATAATTAGTGATAATGGCACGCACTTTTGCAATAGGCCATTCGAGAAGTTCATGAGAAAGTATGGCGTCGTTCACAAGGTTGGAACGGCTTATCACCCACAAATGATTGGCAGGCCGAGCTAGCAAATCGGGAAATTAAGAACAGTCTCGAAAAGACCGTCAATCCTACCCGGAAAGATTGGTCACTTAGATTGAACGATTCACTATGGGTCTATCGTACTACATACAAAAATCCGCTCGGCATGTCCCCTTTTCGCTTTGTGTATGGAAAACCTTGCCATCTTCCCGTGGAATTAGAGCACAAGGCGTATTGGGCGATTAAGGAATTGAACTATGCCATGGATAAGGCTGGTGAAACTCGCAAGCTTCAATTAAATGAGTTATAAGAGATACGCAATGATGCGTACGAGAATGCAAAAACTTCCAAAGAAAGGATGAAACTCTCTCACGATAACATCAGTCGCCGCAAAGAGTTTCTTCCCGAATAAAAAGTGCTTCTCTATAACTCTCGGCTTCATCTCTTTTGGGGCAAGTTGCGGTCACGATGGTCTGGCCCGCTCGTTGTGAAGAATTTTTTCCCTCACGGAGCTGTTGAGTTAGACGATTTGAAAGGGGTAAATACATTCAAAGTAAATGGACAACGCCTAAAGCCATATCTAGAGGCATGTGTGGAAGAAGTCGACATCGTTTCATTGTCGAACCCCATTTACGAGGTAGAGTGAGCTGCTACAGCGAGGTCGTCGCACCCCCGATGCGTATGGGGTGAATTTTTGTGTATAGTAGATGAGAGTCACGTGATTAGTGAGAGTCCCTAGGATTAGGATACAATAAGGTGAGAGCATTCACATATTTTGAGAAAATGAGTCAAGTTGCGTTAATCATAGGAATCGAGAGGGTGTTGAGCCAAAAATTGATAGGAAGAAGTGCGGAGAGTCAAAAAATTCCGGAGAAGAGCGATCGCAATTAAGTTAGGGGGGAAAATCCAACTCAATGCAAGAATCGGACCGGTTCTTTTATTTTTTAGCCGGATCGGTCCGGACCAGATCGATTCATTTCTTTACAACCGTATCGGTGCGGTATCTAAAAGGCTCAAAAATTAAAAGGACCAGACCGGTCTGATCCTGGAACAACTAGATCGGTCCGATTTTCTGCAGTCTTTGCTCCTTCCCTAGGTACACCCCCCTTCTCCCCAATCCATTCCATTCCCCCCCAAATTCGTCCAACCACTTCTTCCCCTTTAATTTCCCTCCCAAATTCATCCCTTTTTCCCTCCTAACTCTTTCTCTCCATTTCCAAACCCTCCTGATACATCACGAATATTGCATATTTGCGCCCTTTATCTTTATACATTCTAGAACTTTTACGTTCTTAATGTCTATATTTATGCTCATTAACTAGACAACCTCGAATTTGTACATATATATGTTTTACAGGGGTTAATTTTGCTTTTATAGGTATTGGAACGCTAAAAGTGAGGTTCGGTTGCGTTTCAAAGAAGTTTTATCGTCGAATGCTACTTCAAGGGAAATTTAGTTTTTTCAAACTCAATCATTTTTATGGAATGAAGTTACCAACATGTAGATAATCAAATTATCTTTTCATGGCCACTGACCGTACGTCATTCTGACTCCGTATGTGGAAGTTATGCCCATTTTCAGAAGGTTTCGATATTTTCTTCTACTTCAAGGGCATTTTGGTAATTTCATTCTGCATAATTTAGAGGGTTTCAAAACAGAATCATTTATAGAATTTAATTAGCTTCGCGTCGGTTCTGACCACGCCTCATTTCGATTCCGTATGAGGGAGTTATAGCCGTTTTCATACAGCGCGTCAAAATTGGTTCAAAGAGGAAAGGAAAATTCCAAAACCGAGGTCGACCGCGCCCATCAGATATGGATGAAAATTGACTTATTTTGGGTTTTTTGACTTGATTTTGTTGGGGGTTTATTTTGGGGTATTAATAGAATGTTGTAGGCTTTTATTTGGGAGAGATAATTCATTTAGGTTAGGTTTTAGGTGATATTTTTTAGAGCTTCTCTCTCCTAGGGTTCCATCCCATTTTGTATGTAAGTTGCTACTATTCATCTTCTTCCTCTTTAATAAAGCTTCCATTGTTTATTTCTTGTGTTGTTAACTAGTTTACAAGCTTTGATAATTAGTTTTACTTGTTTTAATTTACTTTCTTGCTTTAAATACATGTCTTTCACCATGCTTTCTAGCTAATTTAATCTAGGTTGTGTTGGATTTAACTCACCTAGGGTTGATGTGTTGTTTTTCTTTGGTGATGGAGTTTAAGGGTCTATTTCGAGTGCGTTGTCCTAGTTATTACGCCTAGGAGATTTGACGGGGTATATTATGTATGCTCCATGCTTACGACCTTGCGTGCGTAATTTCCGGGGTATTTGTTGACGCCAAAATCATATTCGACTTTTATGCGAATTTAGGGGTGTGGCAACTCTTGATTTAATTAACTGTCGAAACGAGACGCAGTCTTAATAACTCATCGACCCATGTAACCATTTTATACTAATTAACTCGGGGTGAGGGATATTCGACGCAACCTATAGTTTTTACTCGCTTTCTTAATCTAGCTTTATTTTTCCTCGCCTAGATTAATATTTCCATTTTATGCATCTTTTCCCCTTTTGTGTATAATCATCTTTTACACTTTTATTTAGGAATATTAAACCTCATAAATTCTAGTAACTCGTCTCTGTGGATTTTCGATACCCGACTTACCGCTATACTCACCCGTTGAGTATAGTCGTAATTTAGGTTTTTGTTTAGTTCAGGTGAGCCGAATTTAAAACGACAGGCGAGTAGGTGACTCTCGCATCGCGGCAAGACCCTGTCTATCAAATGGCGCCGTTATCGGGGATGAGTTTGTTTTAGACTTTATTTGATTTAGTATTTCATAGTATTTTCTTTCTATTTGTATTATTTGCTAATACTTTTATAGGACTTCCACATTTGAGCACTTAGAAACCCTTGAATTTTTCCCGCGCGCACCTACTTTGTGGAATTCGCCACTTCGAGCCATTTTTGGGGTAAGCATGTCTTATTCCAATTCTTTCGGTAATCATTGTTATAATTCTCAAAATTTCTACAAACCTATGACTTTCGGTGAATACTTAGAATCCCAAAAATTTACAAATTCAAATATTACTTTGGGCGAGTATAACGAAAGTCAAAATTTGGGTTATTGGAATATTGATGATGATGATGATAATGATTTTGGGCCTTTACCTCCTTATAATTGGAATTTTGAAACGAATTCGAATAGTTTTCAAAATTCCTATAATAATGAGTTTTCGTTTAAGTCCGATGGTAATTTTCAAACTTCCCATTTTCTTGCATTCGCACCTCGACCTATGACATTCAGTGAGGGTTTGCGTATGTATGAGAATGAAAAAATTGAAAATCGTTATCGGGAAGAAAATCGTTGTTAGGGAACATGAATTGGATTTATTATTTGAGTCCGACGACGATTTTGCTTCCGAGACTTTTGAAGTCGAGGAATGTTTTGAACCAAATGAGGTACTTGTGCCTACTTTGGAACAAACAATTCTAGACTTTGCCCATCTCGTAATAGATATTGAAAGCGACGATGAAAATGACATAATATCTATTTACAATGAAATGATTTCTTCTTTGTCCCCCAAAGAAGAACATTTCATTGAAAATGATATTATTTTCTTCGAAACTCAATCTTCATGCGATGATGATTCATCTCATGAGTTTGAATTTCTTTCCTCCTTATTTTCATTCTCTGTTATCACACCGTCACAAGTACCCGATGATTCGGTTTCAAACTTTCATGTTTTAAACCTTTTCGCCCATGAGGAGTACTTGCTCGAGTCGCCTTCCACGATCGTATTCCTGCCTTCGTGTGCGTCGCCTCCCATTCCAATTTCAAAATCATTGGGAGGATATTTTGATTTTATCGGTCTCCACGTGTTTTTGTCACCCGTTCAATCCAAACCCCCCATCGTCCCTCCAAAACTTTTAATTGGCGATGGTTCATTTCTTTCGCCTTATAAATGCCTTCCGTTGTTCAAACGGAATTCATATTTTTCGGAAGACATGCTTGTATGTGAGGGTACACCGGTTATCCCCCAAAGTCAAATCGTTTTTACGGTGGACCCTCAGTTATTTAGACTTCTAGTGTACATTTAGTGTGAAGCCTAAATAGTAGGTTGTATATAGTTAGCTTTCTTTCTTTTTATTTTTTCTTTCCTTTTTAACTTAGTCTAGTGTAAGTAGTTCATTTTTTTGTTATTTATTTTAGCTATGCTCGGTACTAACTTGTTTTGTAGATTCATTTCGACTCGTGCTTATGGAGATCGCTCCAATTTTGGGTAATATCATTCTTTTCCTATCTTTGTGTTGTGTTCTTTAATGGACGCATTGGGGACAATGCAAAATTTAAGTTAGGGGGTGTAGGATATTTATCCATTTCATTTTTAGTCCTGGAATTTGATCACATTTTAGTTACAAAACATCCTTTTTGTTAAAAATTAAAAAAAAAATCAAAAATATTTCTTTTTTTTTCTTCTTTGTTGGGCATTTTGCCTTGTTTTCGATGATAAATTTTAATAATTGCCCGACCCAGTAGATAACTCAACGATGCATGTTCTCGATTTTAGAAGTTATTAGACTTTAGTCCTCATTCATAGATATTATGAATAACTTCATGAATTAAACTTTAATCCCATGAGCACATGTACTTTTCTTGCTTTATCGATTTGGTTTAAGATTTTTATAACTCTGTAATCTTTTGTTGCATTGTATGTACTTACACCGAGTAAGCTTTGTACCTTTCGTCATTTGTGAGTGTATACACTATTCTTTACTCTTTGAAAACGTTGAATTCGTTGGTAATCTCTCTATTCTTTCATTTGATCGTTCATTAATTGAGTTCATACTTGAAATGTGTTACTTGAGCAGGATTTTCATATATTGTTTTGATTCGAGAATTGCGTAAACTTTGTGAAATGACCATAGGCCATCTTTGTTATATCACCCATATTAGCCTTGACCTCACCCTTATATGTTTACCCTCGTTAACCCCTTTGAGCCTAAATATAGCCTTTCATTTCATAACCCAAATCCCATAACCAATTCTAAATTGAAGTTATATACCATACATACACTTTCCATACCTTTGTTTGGAATGTTACTTGGGATTGAATGATGTTGTTGTGATGTCGGTTGCAATTTAGGCATGGGAGAGTTTAATAAGCAAAGAAAAGAAAGTAGTGAAAAAAGTGATGAAAAAGAGAAAGCAAAAAAAAAAAGCAAAAGAAAACAAAAGAAAAAATGAGAAAAAGAAAGAGAAATTTGTATATGTTGTATATAATGATTCAATAATCCTTTTTGCTCTCCCCATTGGTATATTCAATGCTCGATTATGGACCTTGTTTTACATTTTAAAATTGCCCGCATTTTCCATTATGCCGAATTTTCATTCTGAACACTTTGAATCTGTACATACTTTCCTTTCATTTCATACCCTAGCCATACCTACATTATAACCCTATTAAAGCCCTGTGTGATCTTAGGTTGTTGTAATTTAAAAGTCGAAATAGTTTTGATAATCTGTGAAAATGCATCTCGCCTCTTTTAATGTGTGATACCTTTCATTGAGATTACAATTTTCATTTTATATTTAGCGTTCTTCATTTGTGACATGCGTGCGGCCTAGTTTGCATTTACATTACCCTTTATGCCCGCATGTTCCGTGTGTTAACTCACTGTTTCGAGTGAATTCACTTGATGAGTGTAATGCCCGTGAGGATGGAATATATGCTTTCTTTAATGTTTATCCGGTTTATATAAGTTTTTACCAAATCACACTTTGCATGTGCTCGCTCCCCTGCCACATTTTGAGGTTTCAATTCTATGAGGTGCATTCTATAATGTTAATGATTCGAACTTTTGTCTGAATCCATTCACTTTGCTAATAATGCATATGAAATCTTTTTTGCTTTTGTTAGGCATGTCGCATGTTGGTTTGGGCATATTTTGAGGAAACCATATGGTGTTTGTGGGTATCATCCCTGAAACACCTCACGAGATGACACTCGTCCACTAGGGTAACCTAGGGGTTTAACGGCTTATTGCATATGCTAAATGCAATCGTGTTCCCAATGAAAGTGGAAATTATACTTCGATGCATATATACATTTTGTATTTCCTTTTTTGGATTGGTTTTGTTTGTTTCATCACTAGGGACTAGCAAAGTCCAAGTTAAGGGGTGTGATACATCACGAATATTGTATATTTGCGCCCTTTATCTTTATGCATTCTAGCACTTTTACGTTCTTAATGTCTATATTTATGCTCATTAACCAGACAATCTCGAATTTGGACATATATATGTTTTACAGGGGTTAATTGTGCTTTTGTAGGTATTGGAACGCTAAAAGTGAGGTTCGGTTGCATTTCGGAGAAGTTCCGTCGTCGAATGCTACTTTAAGGGAAATTTAGTCTTTTCAAACTCAATCATTTTTACTGAATGAAGTTACCAACATGTAGATCATCAAATTATCCTTTCGTGGCCACTGACCGTGCGTCATTCTGACTCCGTATGTGGAAGTTATGCCCATTTTCGGAAGGTTTCGATATTTTCTTCTACTTCAAGGGCATTTTGGTAATTTCATGTTGCATAATTTAGAGGGTTTCAAAACAGAATCATGTATAGAATTTAATTAGCTTCGCGTCGGTTCTGACCACGCCTCATTTCGATTCCGTATGAGGGCGTTATAGCCGTTTCCGTGCAACGCGTCAAAATTGGTTCAAAGAGGAAAGGAAAATTCCAAAACCGCGGTCGACCGGTCCCAAAACAGAGGTCGACCGCGCCCATCAGATATGGATGAAAATTGACTTATTTTGGGTTTTTTGACTTGGTTTTGTTGGGGGTTTATTTTGGGGTATGAATAGAATATTGTAGGCTTTTATTTGGGAGAGATAATTCATTTAGGTTAGTTTTTAGGTGATATTTTTTAGAGCTTCTCTCTCCTAGGGTTCCATCCCATTTTGTATGTAAGTTGATACTATTCATCTTCTTCCTCTTTAATAAAGCTTCCATTGTTTATTTCTTGTGCTGTTAACTAGTTTACAAGCTTTGAAAATTAGTTTTACTTGTTTTAATTTACTTCCTTGCTTTAAATACATGTCTTTCACCATGCTTTCTAGCTAATTTAATCTAGGTTGTGTTGGATTTAACTCACCTAGGGTTGATGTGTTGCTTTGCTTTGGTGATGGAGTTTACGGGTCTATTTCGAGTGCGTTGTCCTAGTTATTACGCCTATGGGATTTTACGGGGTATATCATGTATGCTCCGTGCTTACGACCTTGCGTGAGTAATTTCTGGGGTATTTGTTGACGCCAAAATCATATTCGACTTTTATGCGAATTTAGGGGTGTGGAAACTCTTGATTTAATTAACTGTCGAAACGAGACGCAGTCTTAATAACTCATCGATCCATGTAACCATTTTATACTAATTAACTCGGGGTGAGGGATATTCGACGTAACCTATAGTTTTTACTCGCTTTCTTAATCTAACTTTATTTTCCCTCGCCTAGATTAATATTTCCATTTTATGCATCTTTTCCCTTTTTGTGTATAATCATCTTTACACTTTTATTTAGGAATATTAAACCTTATAAATTCTAGCAACTCGTCTCTGTGGATTTTCGATACCCAACTTACCGCTATACTCACCCGTTCAGTGTAGTCGTAATTTAGGTTTTTGTATAGTTCAGGTGAGACGAATTCAAAATGACCGATGCGTAGGTGACTCTCGCGTCACGGCAAGACCCTGTCTATCACCTCCCCCCACCCCTCACCTATAAATACACATCCATATCCTCCACTTTTCTCCACACCTTCAACCACATCACTCCTCTCATCTCTCTACCTATTTTTCCAGCAACCTCTCCTTGTCATAATGGCCCAAAGAGCTCCCCCCGTCAAATATGACTCCACTGAAATCTTACCCTCCGGCCATGGTGAATTTCGTTCCCGCCAAGAAGAGCGTTGGTGCAACCGCTTTTTTGGTTCGGATCGCAAACTCCACATGGAGCGAGCAGTCCAATGGACAGGGCTGCCCAATTCCGTCACCTCCCTCTTCATGCCTAGGGGTTGGTGTCATTTCCTTAATGAACCATACGAAGTGGGTTGGGCCGCCGAGGTTCCCTCTTTCTATGGCTCCCTTGTTCAAACGGGCCAATTCGAGTCTCAAGCCTATGTTGATGGTACCGTCATTCCCTTTTCTTTGGCCCTTCTCACTGCCAAGTTGGGCGAATATGACGTTCCCGATGTTCAAGACTACACATACCCAAGGAATGTCGCCCCGGTATCCAAGGAACTGATTACGGAGCGAATTGCCCCCGACGTTGCATGGAGGGGGGAGACTGTCGCTGTTGGCCGACTTAACGAGAAAGCACGCCTCACATTCCAAATTGTGTGTGCTAACATTTTGCAAACGTCCAATGATTCCGCGATGCGTCCCCGCCAAGCCACATTGACATACCACCTATTCGATCCAAACACTCCAATTAACCTGGCTTGTACCCTATACTCTGACATTATCGTCGCAGCCATGGATGAGAAAGGTACAACACCACTTCCATATACACGCCTGATTACCTCCATTCTCAAAGATGCTGGCATTGAGGCTCCGCTAGATCGTACTTGCCTCCGCGGTCCTTTTGGATAGGGAACCCGCACGCGGAGCGCCAGAGAGCTGGCCATCGTTAGGGCAAGGCGCGGAAGTGATGATGAGGCCGATACTGCCTCGAGTGAAGAAGAAGAAGAAGAATAAGAAGCAGGTGATGATGTGGAGATGGGAGACGTGGGTGTGGATGAAGAGTCGACCGAAGAAGAAGACGTCCCTGATTTTGAATGGGCGGGTAGCGACCCCACGAATAGAATGTCGGCCCTCGAGACGAGATTCAACAACTTTATGACCGACTACCGGCGCGATACAAGTATGATGTTTCATTTCCAAGTGGACTTGTACAGACGCCAAGGGGATCCAAATGAGCCATTGCCATCTTACTTCTATGCCCCTTATGGCCCCGACGCGCCTAGCTCTTCCCACCCACAGCCCCAGTGAAGCTTTGTTGGTTTGTGGTAGTTTTTAGTTGTTTGACGTAATCACATGGTTGTATTATCCTTCCTGTTATTGTACCACAGTCCTATTATATAAAAATCTGCATTTTCTCCATTTGTTTGTTTTATTTATCGCACTTTTATTTTGCCTTGTTTAGCTTTTCGTTCTTTTGATTGAGGACAATGCAAAAGTCTTAGTTAGGGGGGGGTGACAAGTGCGTATTTCTAAAACTTCACAAATTTTCAAAAAATGCCCAGAAATTTCCAAAAAAAATCATAAAATTTTGAAAAAACCCAAAAATATTTTTGTTCAAAATAAATAAAAATTGGAATTCAATTTTTTCAAAAATATCATTAAAAGTCGATTTAAAGTCTCAAGTTATAAAATTCAAATACACAAAGCCAAAATTGACCAAAGATGGAAATTGAACAAAAATTGACGACTTAACGAATAAGTGTGGAGATTAACAAACCCGGTGAGATTCGAGCCTTTCATCTTTGTGAAATTTATAAATCAATTCGAGTTAATTGTTAACTCAAAGTTCTTTTCAGCGCCTAAAAAGTCGTCGAGGATCTCAATCCTTTCATTTTGAGCGGTTATGAAAAATGTGTGTGATATTACCTTGAAAAGCGCGCTACAAATCTCTAAATTAAATTAATCTCGAGACGCATATGTAAATTAATAAGTAATTCGGACAATGAAGTAGGCCATCATTTGTTACCCAAAAACATTAGCCATAAAAAGATGTGAAAAATTATCCCTTTGATAACCCAATTGAGCTGAATAAAATTTATCCTTTCATTTGACAACCCGAAAAACCCAAGTAGCCCGAAATTGTGAAAATGGAATATTCATTAAACTTCGAAAAGTGCATAAAAAGGGGAAAGAAAAAAATAGATATGCTCAACAAAAATAGCAAGAAAATAAAAGAAGTCAAAAACGGGAAAAAATAGAGAAAATGAGCAAAAGACCGAAAAAAGCACTAAGGGACATCATAAGTAAAATTTTCCAATTTTGAATTTCCCAACCATTTCCATGTTACCCAAAACACCTATAGCCCGAAAAAGTCCTAACCGAGTCCGAGTTGATAAATTAATTATCGCGTGGAGAGATAAGACACCAAAAGATAATAAAAGATATTAAATACGTGAAAAAGAGGTGATGTTCCCGTTTCCTAATGACCGTATTCCGATGATGAGATCTATTCACCATAAATATCCGTTTTTCTACTTGTGTGCATGACTTTGCGTCCATTATATTTACTCTTTTTATCACGCACATCGAGAGAATAGCCCCATTCCGAGTGATTCGTTTGAGAGAGCATTCCATGAGATTTTGAAATCAAAACGAATTTTCGAATAAGTAACGTAATGGTCAATTGGTGGAAATTCGCGGTTAAATTTCTGGCTTTGCACACACGCACTATGATTTGAGATTCATGAACATGACTTGATGATGATTATTTCCTTGGAAAGTTTGAATTATACAATTTTTGCGTATTTTGAGTTTCTTTGAGTCGAATTTTGTGGGTATATTCTCTGCAAACCCTCACGAGACACAACTCGTCCTACTAGGGTGACCTAGGGGTTTAAAGGCTTGTTGCATACACTAAATGCAATCGCTTACCCGCGAAAAAAGTATTCTATCCCAGTAAAATGATTTTCAAGAGTTGAACCTTGCTAGGATTCTTTTACATCGCTCAGGACGCACAAAGTTCTAAGTTATGGGGATTTGATTAGGCATAAATTCTTCCAAATTTATCCCTTTAATTTAATTACTTTTATCACCTCGATCAGCGTAATCGATTTGATTTTATCTCATAATATTGCTACTGACTTATTCCAACGAGTACGCCGAGTTTTTGGTATTTCGTACTAATTTCTCAGGTATTTGATGTCAATAAAGAAAGAAAGAAACCAGAAGAATCGATAAAGAAAAGAAGGAAAGTCAAAAGGGCAAAGTTGTAATTTTTACCCAGAATTCGGATGAGGCATCTAAAGAAAATTTGAAGAGATTTCAATTACAAGAACATAGGAAGAAAATTCACCTCAATCGGAGTCCCGATGTGAAAGTTATGAGCAGTCAAAGATAGAAGAAAAAGTCAAAGGAATCTCAAACCGATTCGGATCGGACTGATCTGAAATGCCACTTTCCAGAGAACCCCAGACCGAAGACGGATCGAAACTGAAGAAAAATAAATGAACCGATCCGTACCGAATCGATCCGGCTATAAATAAAAAGAACCGATCCGGATCCCAGCCGAACCGAACCGAAGGAGGACCGGAACGGTCCGACTATCGAATTTTTTTTTTTTACTCTTGCTCTAATGGAGAGTCCTAGTTCAGATAAAACTCTTGAAGTTTTATAGGGTATTTAAACCCGATTTATTATCATTCTTAAGGACGGAAAAATCATCTAATTTTTCCCTTTTCTATTAAACCCTAGTTTGAGGATTTATTGCAAATTGAATTCTAAGATTAAAGTTTGTTCAGATTTCCTTGATTACAAGTAATTTTAGTTGATGATTTCAGTGCTTTGGTAACGTAGTTGATTGCTTTCTTCTATTTAATCTTCTTTCTACATCATTCTTCAATTCTCCCTTAGAGTAATTATGATTTCCTGCAATTCAACAATCGTTTTCATTACTTTCATCATGGTAGGCTAGAATTTTAAGGGTCGGGATACATGAACCCAACCCTGTGTGATAGTTGCATGTGCATAAAATTAATCCTCTAAATTTAATGGATTATTACGACTGTATTGCGTATAAACACGATAATTGTAGATCTTTGGATCTCGTTTACTTCAGGGTAACCGGGATGCTTTAGAATGCAATTCGAATGTAACTATCGCAATACTGATTTACTCGTCCTCTGATTAAGTATGGTGCGGGCTTGAACCTCATATACGTAATGCTTGGGAGTACTAAATTCTGGGTCTAATTAATCACTTAAATTTAAGATTAGTTTTATACCAGCAATACACTAGGGTTGAGGGATTGTATTCCCATCCTATTTTCTTCATCATATAGTTCAAGTTTTAAATCATTCATCATCAGTATTTTAGGTAATTTAGAATAATTGCCTTCCATTCATTCTTTAGTTCATTAGTTAATCATTTTCAAAATTGCATTTAGTGTAGTTATTCCTCCAATCAAATCATCTTTTACTTTCTTTTTAGAGTCAGAATTAGGATTTCTTCGTCTATCCAACGTCGTTACAATTCTATTGTTCTATTTTCCTGAGGATCGATACCCAACTTATCGGATTATTACTTGAGCGGCACGATTGCACTTGAGCCTAGAGAGTACGCACTTCTGAGACACATTCTGAGTTGCGTCAAGTTTTTGGCGCCATTGCCCCCTCGGCTAGAAGTTGTACAATCCGATCCTGACAGAACGAGTTTGTTGCCTAAGCTTGTATCACTTTAGTAACGATCTCAGGTGTAACGGTCATCACTGATATGAATGAGCAGGCAACCGCATCCTGATGTCCCAGTTCCTTCCATTTCGCCTTCCACACCTCAGCCACCTCACCTGCTAGCTTACGGCTCAATGCGTTTGCTACCACGTTAGCCTTTCCTGGGTGGTATTGGATGAATAACTAATAGTACTTCATAAATTCTAGCCACCTCCATTAATGCATACTCAATTCCCAATGCGTGAACAGGTACGGCAGTGACTTGTGATTTGTGAATAGGTAAAATTTCTCCCCCAAGAGATAATGTCACCTTAATCCAAGTCATGTGTGGGGTAATTCCTCTCGTAAGGCTTAAGATTACAGGAAGCATAAGCTATAGCCTTATCTTCCTGCTGAAGCACACCACCAAGTCCTAGTAAGGACGCATCACTATAAACTAAGTATTCTACCCCCAGCCTAGGTAGTGTTAGAACTGGTGCTGAAGTCAGCTTGTCCTTCAGCTCATTAAAATCTAACTGGCAGGCATCATCCTATATAAATGGCACCCCTTTGGGAGTCAAATTTGTCAACGGACCTGCTATCTTTGACATTCCCCAAATAAATCACCTATAGTATTCGTCCAGCCCCAAGAAACTATGTATTTCTATCGGCGTCGTGGGATGTTCCCACTCCCTCACCACTGACACCTTCCCCGGATCTATGGATATCCCTTCTTCAGAAATAATGTGTCATAAAATCGAACCTCTATCAGCCAGAACCCACACTTTTAATATTTCGCATACAACTCATTCTCACGTAGTGTCTGTAAAACCAGCCTCAAATGCTCGGCATGCTCCTCCTCAGTCCGAGAATAAATCAAGATGTTATCAATGAAGACAATGACAAACTGGTCTAAGAACTCTCTTAACACACTGTTCATCAAGTCCATAAATATGGGCGGTGCATTGGTTAGCCCAAATGTCATAACCCTGAACTCATAGGATCCATATCTCGTCAAGAAGGAAGTCTAAGGCATGTCCTGCTCTCTGATACGTAACTGATGGTATCCCGACCTCAAATATATCTTCGAGAAATAGGAAGCACCCCTCAACTAGTCGAATAGGTAATCGATTTGGGGTAACAAGTACTTATTCCGTATCGTGACCTAATTCAACTCTCGGTAGTCCACACACAACAGTAATGACCCATATCTATTCTTTATGAATAATACGTGAGCACCCCAGGGCGAGGTACTCATGCGGATGAAGCCCTGACCCAACAACTGCTCGATCTGATCTCATAGCTCCCTCATCTCCACTGGAGCCATACGGTAAGGTGCACAGGCTATCGATCGAGTGCCTGGTGTCAAATCTATCACAAACTCTATCTCCCTGCTGGGAGGTAGACCTAGTATGTCCTAAAATACATCACCGAACTCATGAACAATCGGTATCGAATTAAGTGGTATCACCGCCCCCTTAGAGGTCTCCTCCTCTATGTAATATAAATGGGTGGACGAATCCCCTTCCGGGTGAGGCATCGCCACCAAAAACATCTCCTGACCCGGTATGGAAAACACAATACTACGACTATAGAAGTCAATCATTACCCTATACATAACTAGCCAATCCATCTCGTTAATAGCATTATACTCGTGCATATCTAAGACAAGCATATCGTCCAGTAAGATCAATCTCCCAATATCTATGCCCACTCCTCGACATATAAAGAATATCAATGACCCATAGCCCAATGATGAATCTACACTAGTAAATATGCTCTCTTTCTTGTCTAATAACCCCGTGGCGCGTGAAAAACTAGTGGCAATAAAACTATGTGAAGCCCCCGTGTTAAATAATATCAACCCCAAAGTCCACAGGATAGAAAACGTACTCTCAACCGCAAGTGTTGCCTGGGGAACTATGGCCTGGTGGACGTTGTAGACACGTCCATACTGTAGTTGTCCTTGCTGGGCTGAAATTGCTAGAACGATCGGCAAAGCTGGTATCTGCGGTGGTGCTGGGAGGGCGACTGGAAATATCGGTCACTGGGGTTCCTGGCAGTGCCCTGTTGCTGCTGTTGTGAGGATCTACCCCTCTGAGGACAATACTGACGTTTGTGGCCAGTGTTCCCATAAATAAAGCATCTCCCTGGAAAGTGTCCTCCCATCTGCCCCTGCTGCCATCGGTCCTGATGGCCGTTACCACCCCTCCCTTGGCCCTGCTGGTCAGGATGGCTCTGTCTAAAACCTCCTTGTCCCTGCCTGTAGTAACCTGATCTGAACCTCTTAGTAGGTTCCCCATGATGGGTATTATACTCGCCCTATTTTTGCTGACCCTGAGCTGGTTGTGCCCCACTGGCACCATTACCTCATGTCCTGCCCTGTTGGATGGATTCCCCACTCGTTTTCTTCCCTTCAGATGGAAGCGGTGATCCTGGCAGTGTAGTAGGGTAGTATTAAGTACATCAGTATATGTACCCAAGAAAGATTACCCAAAAGGTGCTGACAAATCCTCCAAGTCAAGTCGTCCATAAACATCTGAACTCTCTTCCCTTTAGTAGGTACCTTATCTGGCACCAGATTAATCAATCTCGTAAACTCTTCCTCGTACTCCGTAGCGGTCTTCCCCTCCTGGGTGAGATCCAATAATTTATGTCTCATCTCAGTCTGAATAGCGAAAGGGAAATATTTGCGATCGAACCGCACCCAAAAGTCCTGAATAGTCATGTTGACTCTCTTCTCAAGAGTGGTAATAGACTCCCACCACTGCAGTGTCACTCCCACTAGCTTAAAAGTAGCTAGTATCTGCCTCTGAACCTCAGTGCACTCGTACATCCTCAAGTGTCGCTGAATGTCCTTCTTTCACTAGCTTGCTACTATAACATCTGAACTCCTGTGAACTCCTAAGGTTGTGCCTTCTGGAAGACATCTCTGACTCGCTCCCAAGCAAAAGGGAATGCGTGAGCTAGTGCTGAGGCTACCGTCGGTGCCTGGGGTGGGTCCTGCTATACTACGGCCAAAGCTTCATTTACTGCCTATACTACGATAGCGGCAACCTCCGCGACATTTATCGTGCCCTGGGCCGAAGCTGGCTGGGGCTAGAGCTAGGCATTCCTAGCAGCTCATTGTGCATGCCTGGGAGTCATCTGAAATGAGAGAGAAGCTTTATAAGTCCACAGTAAATATCTCAAATAGCCAAAGACGTAAAATGCGCAATTAATGAATACAACAGTCACAAATATAGGGCTCTATATCAAAGAAAGCTACGCTGGAATCATAATAAGCCAAACAGATCCTAAAGGACTCTAGAACCTGATGCTCTGATACCACCTGTGACACCCCGCCTAATTAAATACCGGGTGATCAATCCTTTATTAAATTAAATCAGAATATATAGTTCGTTCATAATGTGCATCACTGTCGCAAACTTTATTATTAACACTAACCACCTAATATTTAAAAAGGTTGATGTCAAAATTTTACCTTATAAGTAATATAAACCAAATTAACGCATAACTAAACATTCACCCTTCAAAACAATCTCATATGAAATAAGATAAATGGAATAATAAATGTGACTAGAGTGACACTTCCAGCCTAAATACTAAATACAATAATCCAAAGAAATAATCCAACAACTGAAATGAGTAAAATGACTAAATCCACAATCTCTAAATGACTAAATAGAAAAGGGGAAACCTTCCCTAACCGAAGTAAATAACTCAAGATGAATAAATGATAATCATGGTGGCATCTACTACCGAGGCCCTGTAACTTCCACAGCAGCTACAGCACGTCAAATGAATGGAACTCCTATGCTTGGTGTCCCTGTGGCTGGGAACCTAAATAATTTGACAAAAGGAAGAAGATTTTTAATAAACCGATCAGAGCCCAAGTGTAAAGTATTTAAAAAATTTAGAAAGTATTTAAAAATTGCAGTATAGTAAAATATTATGTGCATGTTAGCTTTTCGAGCACTCGCTTGAGATTCTCACCTCTCAACTAATGTGCATGCCTAACACACCTCTAAACCCATTCTAATTATTCTATTACACCTAAATAGACTCTAGACATAATCCTTCCAATTACTACCCGCAATACCAACTCGAACTTCCCACGCAATACCATGTTAAACGTTTCTACAACTATTATCTCAATTTGGGAAGTATTCATAAATCAAGTTAATTATTCATCTACTTAAGTTATTCAGGAATTTTCATTATATTTATTATCCACATACTATCACCCATATGTAAGTAACATTATATATATATATATATATATATATATATATATTAAAAAGTCACCTCCAGGCTCAGCTACTGTGCCCTCATACTCTGCTATTAGGTCCCGGTACATCTCGCACTGAATAAAGACAATGGGTTCGAAATCTCCCACGAACCCTAAATTACAAAACACACATATTGGAGGCGAACATCGTTCCAATCCTATGGGCTACGTAAATACCTACGCACCCATATAACTGTCATCACTATCATTCTCACAGATAGCCCGTACCTATGTTGCATGCTCTGAGGCACAAGTCAAATATCCTCCCGAAGGCTCCTCAAGATAGGACTGTCCCCTTTTTAAAACCTCCCGTGATAGAAAGTATGGTAGGTATGTCATACACACAATAAATATCACAATAGGCATTCACGTAACCTACCAAGTTCATTAGGTATACACACAACCCAAATATTTAATTTATACGTAGCATTACTCTTGTTATTACTTGCATTATACTTACTAAATTACGAATACTCTCTCGCTCATAATTTCCAAGGATAGCTCGTCATTCCAATTATCATAAAGTATTATACCCATTTTATTTCCCAATAATCCCACACTAACCTGAAATCCAGTTCATACTGCTAATCGTCACCCTAGATAAACATGCTGCCCAGATTTGAAACAGAATCAAATTCCCAGAAACTGAGAATGTCGTTGGAACCAGAAGTTATCTCGTTTGAACGAGATAGCACGTCGTTAGAATGACATCATCGCGCAACAGTCCATCTCGTTAGAACGAGATCCAATCTCGTTCGAACGAGATTACGTTGTATAGTCCCCAACCTCTACCTGCTGCATTTTCCATCCATTAACACCCTAAAAACCTCTACAGTTCAGTCCCAAACTCCCCCCAGTCGATTCCAATCTATATTTCCACATGAGGGGATGATTTCTACTATCCTAAAAGCATTAAATCTTGAATAATTAACCCTTAATTTCAAATCCCCAAATTCAGATTCATAGAACCCTAATTCATAAATTTTCAAATAAAACCTTCTAATCCCAGATTTAATCATCAATTATCATCATAAATTCGAGGTTATTCTACTCAATACATGAACAATTAATCTTTGTTTCAAATCAACCTTAATATAACCTTTAATTAAAAAAAATTCATCAATTTACATGTAATTCAATGGGGTTCACTACCTACACTAACATGAACATATTTAATGCTAAAAGAACAAAAGATTTAAACACTCGCCTTATGAAAGACGGTCTGATCATTTTGTGTTGTTGGTATGGTTGCGACCCTGGTCCTTCGATCTACACGATGGTGGTTTCGGTGGTGGAAAAGGTGCACTCGTAGTGGCTCTTTCTTAGAACTTCTCTTCCTCTTCTTCCCTTTTTGGTCTCTCCGTGTTTCACTATTTCCCACGGCTGATAACCTATTATAACCCATGTAGGAGACCTTTTATTTATCTAATTTTCGTCCTTTATTTTACTGCAAAAATACTAATTACCAAAACGCCCTCTCGGGATGCCGGTTCAGCCTAAAACAGCCCCGGAACCCAAACTAAACCCTCAGGTAGACGTTTTTTACTATCTCAACCCTTTCGGACATAATGACGTACTCGAAATGACCATTTGAGCTACTTATAAATAATTTTCTTTTATTTTTATTAATTAAATCCCAACACGACTGACACGCACGTCCCAACTTCATTTCCATAACTATCGTATTTTGCACTCACGACAACTTTAATATTTTCATAATCATATATTACTTTAATAATTAAGTAATATTCAACATAATTATCATCAATAAATACTAACTCTCATCACGCTAGTAATTATTGAATTAGATCTGGATTAATTATAAATAAATTTTCCATTTAAATTAATTAATCCCATAATTAAAATAAAATCTTTCAAAGATGTGGGGTATTAGATTTTAACTACCATTGCTCGCTACCATGAAGGATTATGTGGGGATCATCAAGCTAGTCCTAAGATGAGATGGAAACTAAGGAGGCATGGCGTTTATTAGAAATTCATTCTAAAATATTTCATAGACTTTGCCAAAGGATGTCAAAAGTTCCAACAACATGGTCCTTAAAGCTTGTGCTTGTTGTTGACATGCAATATGTAGTACAACCTTGGCTATTTAAAGGATCCAATTTATGTCATTGGAAAAATCTATCATCCATCTTCTAAGTTGCATGGTCTTGTACTTGTCGCAACATATTACTTTACCAAGTGGGTATAAGCTAAGTCTTTGAAGTCAGTCACCAAAAATGAATTAGTACACTTCTGGCAGGATATTGTATATAGGTTTGGAGTTCTAGAAAGCATATTTATGTCAGAAATGGTGTTGGAATTTACTTTAAGGTTAAGAATAACTTTGACGAAAGTTTTACCCTATTATGCTCAATCAAATGGTCAGGCAAAGGCTATTAACAAGGTCATCAAATATACATTGAGTAAAGTGATTGAGAAGAATCTGAGGTATTATCACAACTTGCTGCCATAGGTATTGTGGGCTTATAGGAATCCTAAGAGGTTAAGTACTTGAGTGACTCTATATAATTTTAATTATGGGTGTGATGTTGTATTACCAGTTGAAACTACCCTGAGATCACTAAGGGGGATAACCCAAAATGAACCAGTCATAAAAGGCTATGACCAAGCTATGCATATGTAATTGGAAAACATAGATGAAGATAGATTCAGGGCCTTAAATAACATATTGGTAAAAAAATAATAAAATAACTTAAAACTAAAACAAGAAAGTGAAAAATGTTACCTTTAATGAAGGAGATTTGGTCTAGAAGACCTTATTACCTTTAAGATTAGAAGATCCAGTCTATGGAAAGTGGTCTCCAAAGTGGGAAGGACCATTCCAAATATACAAAGAATTTAAATGTGGATCCTACCATTTGAGGGACATGAATGGTCATTAGTAGTGGTAAAATGTGGCCCAAATAATAAAACAACCCAGATTAGCCCAGTCATCTAAATATGGAGCCCATATTTAAAAGCTATGTGTTAAATATGGGGCTCGTATTTAAAAGCTATGAGTCAAATATGGGGCCCATATTTGAAAGCTAGGAATCAAATATGGAGTCCAATTTTAAAAGATACGAATCAAATATAATACTCATTTTTAAAAGCTGTGAGTAAAATATGAGTTTTTTTACATATACCTCGAATTGTAATACATACTTTAGTAGAAAAACAATGGGTTGGCCCAACCCATATTTGATCCGCTCATATTTGGCCCAACCCATATTTAACCCAACCCACATTTAGCCCAACCCATATTTGACCCGCCCAAATTAGTCCCGGTCCATAATTTTGCCCGTGCTAATGCTCATATACATATGAGGAAAATAAATTCTAAATTCTTAAATGCATATTATCCAACCATATGGTAAGAGGGAAAATAAAGGCACAAAATGCATAATGAAATATATTTGCATTTATATGTTGTTAAAATGTCTTAATACAAAGGGCCTAAAATTACTCTAGTAACTATGATATATGACCTTTATAGTTTTAATTTGAACTAACCTTTTTTCAAATAATGATGCACTCTTAGAAGACACCTGCATGTCCCCTACCAGTTGGTTCAGCCTTGAGAAGTCAACCTCCTCTATGATAGTCACTTGCAGCTCAGTATTGATTTGAGCCAATATCTTATCTAACTCCTCCTTCTCGGTGTAATGGGAAATCATCTTACCCAAGATAGTCCTCAACTCCTATAGGCCTCTAGTTGGTATTAGTAAGCAGATAAATCACTTTCTTCTACATCCACTTGGTTCATCATTTCAAGAAAGACTGGGAGAGATGAGACACCAGTTTTTAGCTTTTGCAGAACACCTGTCTCAAGACCACCAAGTTAGAAAATTCAAGAACAGGTTGTCCTCAACCCCCTGAAGAAAGAGAAGTCGGTTAAGTCCTTAAATGTAAATCTAGCAAATCTTCAAAGAAACTTCAAATCTTGAGAGGCCTCTAATTGCTAGTAAGAATGATTTAATTGGGTCTCAAGAAAGTGTTGTGGGTGTTATTCCGACTAAAACAAGAAACATTTGATTCTCTAACAAAGGCTTAAGACATCATCTACTAGAGTTATTCTTAGAAAGAATCAACTTCCCAAGGGGACAACTCATGAATATCCACAATTGGTGGGACACCCTTAGTTGATGGAGGAGTCTCCCACAAATGAGAAGTCTGAGGCTTTGAGATAGCTTTAGGATAATTGGGAGAAGCAGACGATTTAGAATTGAGTTCAGTAAGGTTCTCATTCTTTATTTGGTTCATCTACCACCAAAGTTGTAATGTCGACATCCTCTTACAGTAGAGCAGGTTTGAACTCGGGAGGATCAATGATGATGGGAGTTGAATCCACAACAGGGGATGGACTAGAAGAAAAATCTTGAACAGGGGTACCGACTGACACAGGGCTGAGGGAGGCTGGTGGAGAAAATTTAGGGTCCTTATTGGTAAAGGCTCTCTGGCCTTAGCTAAAGTTTTAACTGAACCTACAAGAGAAGAAAAATACAATTCAAAGCTAGTAAAATTGGTATGTTATCACCAAAATATGAAGAATCTTATCAAATTTGAAACCATTGGTGTTACCTGTCAACTTGACTTTACGAAAAGGTTTCCTAGAAATGGACTCCATCATCTTCCTCCTTGGAACATTAAACATTACCATTAGAAGCAATTCAGTTATCTCAGGAATAGCTGATGAAGTTCCAATTAGAACCTCAAAGGACGATGTCTTCTTTGGCTATCAAACTAGAGGTATAACATATTCCTCCTCATCCTCATCTTCTTCTTCTTATTGATCTTATTCCTCGAGAACAAGTTTCCTCTTTAGGGAAGAAACATAAGACACAAGAAGAGAGGCATCTATAATGAAAAATGTCTAAGCAAGGGCCAAAAATGAGAATGTAAATATCAAGAGGATCCTTACTAGATGAAGAGGGAATTAAAGGGTCTGTGGTTAAATATTCTGTGTCTAAGTGGAGCTTGGTATGAGGTAACCACCACTTCTTAAAGGCCCAGGTCACACCAATATTAAACTCTACCCCAACTATGCTAAAAGTTCTTCGAAACACGGCGTAGCTGGAAAATCCAGCCAAAATAGTTTCCTTATGTATGTTGGAAGATCTGGAAAACAAAAATGGATTGGCACCACTCATTCTGGGAACAAATAAAATGGCTTGATATAGTTCAAATTATCTTCAAAAATGGGTGGGAAAATAAATATCACCATAAGACTTGGAACCATATGCCTTGGGAGGTACAGTGCCAGAAAACATATCTTGGGATTAAGAAACTTCCCCAGCAAGAATTCATTACCTCAATGGGGATGATTTATTTAGAATTCAAACAAGACAACAAGGAGCTTGATAAGCCTTTAGCAAAGTCTAGAGGTGGAACCTTGGGTGGTTAGGTTCCAGACCCCTAAACATGCTAATAAGACATTCGAAGATCTTGTTACTAGTCTTAATGTGGTAAAAGGAACTGAGATGGATAAAGTCAGATCTTTGGAAAATAGGCACGCAACCACATTTCGAGGACCCATGGTGGAACACATTGATTAAAGATGAAGGGATCTACTTGAAGCTCATAGCATCTTCTAAAAAGAAAACCCAAAATGTAAGGGACCAAAGATACTTATTTCCCCTTCATAAGAGTAGCCGTCGAAAAAGAATATTCCAACATAACCCATTTATATTTAATACAGATTGCATGCCTTGATAGCCAAAGCATGAGAAATCATTAATATTATATGTTTCCTAACACGTGTCTCTAAGATTTTTCCTCCAAAAGGAAAAATCATGGGGAAGCGAAAAGATAAAAAGGTACCTTTAGTTGCTCGATCAATCAAAATGTACTCATAATTAGGTTTGCGGCTTGTTGATGGACTAAGAAACTGAAATCAAGTGTTGGGAGTTCCAAGCCAATCAAATATATTGATTTTAAAAAAAAAAGTTGTGCATTTATGAGAATTAATTATTCCAGCAATGAACTAAAAGTTATTGTTTGGACACATCAGCACATGCAATTAGATTTGGTAGGACCACTACCAATAACAAAACATGCATGGAAAATAGACTAAAATTAAAATGTTTTATGTCCAAAAGTACAAAAAAATAATTACAAGTACATATGACATACCAAATCTGGTAATAGCATAATATTCCCATCAAATGGCTAAAATAAGTAATAAGTCAGCACAGCGGAATTGGTTTAATTAAAATTAACCACCAAAGAAAAGATAAAATCTATCACATTTAGTGAGACAATATACAATACATTGGCACAAACATAAGCCTACAATAGTGGTTCAAGACAAAGGTAAGTGTTTCCATTAATATCAAAGATTGGAGATTAAAAATTAAAAAAACATAACAATACTTCTTTAGTTTGAATAATAATGAAGGAATGAATAAGTTACAGAATGGTGGAATGTGTTCCACAAGTAAATGATGTGTTTCTACTCTACATCCAAGTAGGCCTTATCTTGGGCCAACCTTAAAAAATAATGGTTCATGTTACTAGAAGTTCAAAATAACTTCTTGTGCCTTCTCTTTCATTTCCCTGGATATTAGGGGAATACTTTTCAATAAAATAACCTCTAAACCCAGGTCCTTTGGATCATCTTGGCCATTTAGATATACTCTTTCGAACTATTTCCACTCCTCCATGACCTCGTTGGAAGTAGTACGAAGGCCATTACAAGTTTTAGCTCGAACCTTCATCCTGCTTAACTGAAAATGACTTACCTTCCTAATAAAATAGGGATGAGTTTTAAGGAATAGTGGGTTTTGGGAGCGCGAGGGAATTTTTCAAAATTATGAAGGACCATACATGCCTAGGCAAAATTATTTCGGGTTTATCCTTTCAACAGAATAAAAGGAGGGAGGTAAGAAAAAGCATGTTAGACTTCCAAAGCTTTCCCAACATCAATAGTAGTGGAAGGTTACCTCAGAGAAGGACGACCGGTATCCAAGCCATCTTGAGCATATGGATCCAGATCACGAATGGGATCACTTGTTAACATATGTGGGAAACTATCAAGGCAAAGAGAGGATCGCTGGAAAATGTTGACTTAGTCACCAAAGCTTTGAAGGCTCCCAAGTCGAAGTTATTTTCAGAGAGGTATACATATTGTTGGAGATGAAATGGTATGAGGGTTGTACGAATGCGTGGTCCTAGGGACCTTGTAAGTGGTGCAGTGCAGTTAGACAAAAGGTTCAAGTATTCACTTCATCATCTCAAAAAGGAAAATAGGATTTACTTGGCCTTGACCAAGCACAAATTCCCCTAAGTTCATGAGTGAAGGTGGGGTAAGTCACATGTGGTAGATATTCAAGGGGAAACTGAGGGTGAATGAGGGAGTGGCCAGCACTTATGTCATTAAGGGGAGGAGCTGGTAAAGTCCCACTATGGAGCAAGGTAGGATGATGGCTTTAGTCAGCTGGCTTTTTGAAGTTAGGTGTAACTTCTTCAACCTTAACCATATATTCATCACAGGCCTCAACACTTCAAACTCCGTCCATGGCCTTTACATTATCAGGTTGAGGCTCATCAACCTCAGAAAAAGCAACCATTTCCTTGCAAGAAAGAGTGAGAGGAAGAATTTTATTGCCATTGAAGAGACTTAATTAATACGGTCCATTATAGTATGTGAAAGGCTTGGATAAGGCCTTTGAATATTGGTCAGTTTCTTCGACATCAACAACATGAAATCCATCCAAGATATGTGGAGGGACAACGATAAGGTCCGGAATTGGGAGACACTCAGAAGCATCTGCATAATCCCAAGTACCCAATCACAATTTTTATCACATTTATCATCACAAGACTGGTTTAAAGATGAAAGAACAGCCACCCAAGGATCTAGATCAAAAGACTGGTGGATTAATGATGAAGATCTTTTCATCGCCAAAAGAAATCAATTTAAGCATCATTTATCACAAAGTAACGATGACCAAATGTGGAGATGAAGTGTGCGAAGATCAACAACAGTCCACTAATTAAGTTTTACCAAAAATCATTTAGTGGGGGTGAGGGGTATGTTTAAATCATATTATATTACCGACCAATAGAGTGTAGCCATGTGAAAATACAAACTAGTAATTATAACCGAGAACATAATCAATCAATTTAATACAAATGTTTACACTATCAATTAACCTTTGTCGAGACCTTAAACATGGGATGAACACTCAGTTAGCAGTTGTAGGGGCGTAAGTGCAACTAGGCAAGAAAATATGAATGGATAACCACCCAACAGTTACAATAGTAGTTGCATGGCAAAGGACTCTATAAATAAGCAGCTAAAGGATGAAGGGAAAGAGGACTCCTTAAACAAAAAACTACATTTACTTGCTTAAACTCTTTTTCCTTTTATTTCATCTTCTTTTTATTTCTTTATAGTTTTTCTTCTTCTTCGAAGTAGTTTGTAAGGTAGATTTTTTTGTAATTCTCTTTACATTTTATGAAAAGTTTATTTTCCTTTACATTTAAATTGTCTTTACTTTTTTTGCGTGTAACTTGCATTACATTCCTTAATGTTAAATGTTTTCTTTTAGTTTGGTTATTTTACTTCGTTGTTTTAGCTCAAACCTTCTTTTCTCTTTTAGTTATGTACTTTACATCTTTTCCTTAGATTATAGTTGTTGATTTATTTAGCACTCATTGTGAGTCTCCCCGAAGTGGAGCACAAGTCTTCTTAATTAAAGCATTGAACAATACACAATTGCCTGATTATCGCAAGGCTAAGATAATCAATTGGTTGATAACACCATAACCTTGTCTGGAACAATCACACACAAACAAACCAAGTCAGCGAAACATAAACTGAACATACCAAATCGAGAAAACAATTGAATCATGAAAGATAACAAAATTAAAGAAATAAACAAGGAGACGAGTCATTTTAAACATGAAATCAATTATAAACGGGATTTTTAGGATTACCTGAACCTTAGGTAAGTTGTATCAATTCTCTTGTAGTAATCCTTTAAATCGTTAATTTGATGTTCAAATTGATATATGAACCAAATCAAAGAAAGATAAGTTGTAATCCAACAACGATAAGAGAGAATTAGAGAGATTTTGGTGAAATCAGCATACTGAGACAACTTGCATAGCTAAAAACTCGATCTTCATTTTTCTCTAACATGGCAAAATCTTCAATGATGTTTGACAGATGCCGAGGTTCTGAGAAATGACAAGGTTTGAGAGGTTGATCCCGATGAAGTCATAAAGAAATTTTCTATGAAACTTTTTTAAAGGGAGGGTGGGTTTTTGTTTTCCCCAAAAATGAGGAAAAAGAACACTACCCCCTTTGTGGAAATACTCTCAATGACATATTAGGCACATCAAAGGTGGAAAATGGGTGGAAAAGTTACTATCCATGACAAAGAAACAAAAAAGAAAAAATTATATAACACAGGCACGCAACTTTAGAGGTCGTTTATTTTTACCTATCAAGTCTGAATCTGAACCATTCAATCTTAAGAGATACCAAATACTATTTATTTTTTTAAATAATTAAGAGAATAACGATTATATTTACATCTGAATGGTTAAAAGTAAAATTTACCTTTGAATCTGAGCTCTGATTTTGAATTTGTCTAAATGCTTTCATTCATAAATTCATCCAGACATTAAAAAAAAACAGAAAAAAAACTTCATATTCAAATTTCAAACTTCATGAAAAAACAACCTTTGCTTATTATGCAACCGAAATTTAACCCTAACAAGCTAAATCAGAGGGAAGTTTATCTAAAAGCGCTCGTAATTGTGTGAAAGATAAGCTGAAAGTGAGGTTTTGTACTGTACATTGGGATGAAAAGGAGTGCTTTATCTAGTTCTACTTTTCATATCATGGCATAATGTGGGACAAACATATACCAACTGCTTTACAAAGAATATTCAATTGTAACAAGGCTCATGTAAAATATATATAATACAAAATTCATCATGAAATGGCTTTCATGAATCTATTCACGGAAGAGAAGATGCTCGCTGCTTTGCTAAGCAGTGAGGGGCCCTCCTCTGATTTCTCTTCAACATCTCCAAATATTATCTGCAAAATAATCGAACCAAATTTCAAGTGGCAATTTTTAATAGAGCTGAACAGTTTGAAGAGTTGTTTAGTTAAACGTTAAAATATACCCTTAATTGTATTTGCCTATAACTTAAATATTTAATTACCTTCTATTATACATTAATAAATTTTATTAAAAACCCCTTCATATACCAATAATAACTAAGAGAACTCCTAAACATATATGAAAGTGTAACCTTTTTTATATTAAAGTGAAAGCACCATAGACTATAGTTACCGTTATAAACCACATTTTTGGAAATGATAATATATCTCCATCCTTCTCAAATTAATACTTTTACTTTCCTTTTCTAGATATCCCAAATTAAGAATAATTTTTTTCTTTTTTGGACATAATCAACAAATCAAATTCCAAAATAGTGGACAACTTTTGATCTTGGCAATCAATTGAGAGTATTACTATAGTAACCGTGTACAATGAGATGGTTTAATACTTGGGAGCAACTAATCACCTCAAGGTCTTCAGCATCAGGGCGGCTTATCATTTCCTTGGCGAGAAGATAACGGTTTGGTCTATCCTTGTCATCATAAAACACCTTCCATGATCTGGAAAGAAAAAAAGGCAAGAGTTTTTAGAGAGAGTTAATAAATTATATCTTAGAATCATTCAACCTTCTTCTACCAACATCCCCCCCACACCCCCACCCCACCCCAACCCCTAGTACCCCGCAGTGACGGAAGCCTCGTGCACTGGGTTTGCCCTTTTATCTTAGAACCATTCAACATATAGAAACCCAAGTTGATAGTAACAGAAATTGTTGTTTTTATATTTTTTGCTATAATGCTTAGCGAGTCGAGATAGGGAGGAGAGGCATCATATTTCAAACTGCTTCTCTAAAAATTTCTAAGGGTTTTTTGGCTTTGCCCCCGAGATAATGCCAATATCGTAACCCCCGACTTTTCAAAAAATTAGGATACCCCCTCCCGCTTTTCTAATAGATATCTAACACATAACACTGCCCATATAATTGACAATTAGACTTACCCATGATAATTTAAATACCAAAATACCCCTCATTTTCTTCCCCATGTCATCTTCTACCCCAACCTAACCCTAACCTAATTTTAAGGTATCCTCTTAGAAAACTAAACACATTAGCACCATAGTTTCTAGGTTTTTTATGTATTAAGAGAGTGATACAGGATTGTTAAAATCTCATTCATGAACATATATTCATTATAACTCGATAGGGCTATTTTCTTTTTCCTCTCTTTTTTTTGGTTGAGGAGTGGGGGGCGTGCAGCTGTGTAATGAAGTGAATGTCGGTTTTTATAACACCCATATATGACATTTTGTAGGATTCTCTTTTATATCAGTTTCTGTTTTTTACTAAAAAATATATTAATTTTTTTTAAAAAAAAAGGTATCTAAGCTTATTCATTTTTGGGAAGGCCGCCTAAAAAAATCACGGAACCCACATAATAATGAAATGAATGGGGGTGTGAGGTCGCCGCCTCTCTCGTCTCCCCTCAAGGCCAGATTTGGTGCCACATTAGGTCAACAAACTGGGCCTCACAAGCCCAAATTCATCAAAATTTAAAAGTCAAGATTGGTGGATCCCAATTTATAAAATTTATAATAAATAAATAAAAGTTGAGTACATACCCAGGATAACATCTAAACACAGCACCAGATGGCAAAGGTCTCATTGAGTAAACTGTAGTGAATGTTCTGCACGGAAAAGAGAAATTTAGCAATGGAAATAAGAATATATTTACGCAATTTCATTCAAGAAATACTGCTAAAATATGGATGAAGCATTATAATCTTGGAAATGATGACTTTCATGAATACAACCCACGAGATATCCAACCGATCATTCCCCATCTATAATCACATAAATTGAATAAAAACTGATCAATGTTTTTGGTTGCATCAGATTATATAATTTTTTACTTAGGTACCTTATTAATTGGATTAATTAGTATATGGTGCCTTTTTAATCTTCGTTTAGACTTAGGTAATATTTTTGCCTCTGAATGTTTAAAGTTCCACCACCAAAGTTACCATGTAGTGACGAAAGGTATCTCTGTCTAAAATAATAGCGATGTACCCGAGTCAAAATTATTCTATATGTTCGCAATAGAAAAAATTAATTGAAGACATAATGGATCGAACCGACCTAATTTAAAAACTAAACGCGTCCAATCATCAGTTTTGATTTTTTGGAATCCAGCCTGAACCAAACTAGATTGCAAGGCTTTGGGTACTTTCTCCACAGTTTTTGGAAATAATCCCAATATAGAAAAAAAAATCTAATTCCCACATGGAGCCATCATCTCATAATAAAATTAACTGAAAAAACAAAATAAAAAATTGAACAATTAAGTTAAAACATACACTATACAAAGATAAAAACATATATTTTATAAACTAAATAAAAATTAAAGTAAAATACAATATTAATTGAAATTAACATAATTAGATAGGGTCAGGTTTTGTCAAACTATAGAAATAGAATCCCCCAACAAAGTCGGTTTTCTATATTTCAAATCCAATCCAATTGAGCCACAAAGTTCAATCAAAATGGATTGGATTGGATCGGTCAGATTGATCTATACTATTTAGATTTTAAACACTCCTACAGATGACGGCACATACCCATCTGGGAATTATCAAAATATCACCCTACAAACTGATCGTAATAAATGTATTTAGGGCCAGTCCTACGCTTTGGCAAATTATCCCGTAACCTAGGGGTAAGGCCCATCTATGATGCACAGAATCTTCAAAAAGGTCAATGATACTAGATAGCATCCTAATTGGAATCTAATTCTCTCTTGATTCGCACACACTGCGCATCAAATTTTGATTATTAAATGTAATTATGATGTGAAACGCAGCGAACATATCACAAATAAACAAATCACTCCAATCTCTAAGAACTTAAAATATCTTTAATGGCAAAGTGACTACAATTGGGCTTTATTTATAGACTACTTAAGACTTGGGGAGCAAGTCTCCTAGTTAAGCTAGGAGTCTTTTCCAATTTAAAAAACAAACTAAAAGATAATTACAAATAAAAAAATAAACATGTTGAAATAAAGATTAAAAGAAGAAGAAGAATCCCCACGAGGGGGAGACTGTGTCACACGTCACTCCCCCTGCTTTGAAAAGCTCGACCTAAGTGCTGAAGTGGTAAGTCGTCTGTCTCCGGTGGCACATGAATACGTGTGGTGAGAACCTCCGCATGTGGTTTCTCCATCTTGTCCTCTGATTCATAAAATAAAATTGTTTTTTTCTTATCTCGATATTCAATCACCGCGTAGTTATAGCACTTGAATTGAATGCCCGGAGTAGTTGCAATTGTAGTTGTACTAGGTGTTGCAGCCTCTGTAACAGCCGGTTTGGTGGTTGTCCCACCCCTTCCCATAGTTGCCCCTTCCTTGAAATACTTCTCCACTTTCCTTGCATACTCAATTTCTTGGCTTAAGGAACTAATTTGACGGAGCCCTAACTCTGTCTAATACTTAAGTTGGAGACCCTGAATGTAATGCTCGATTTACTATTATGTGCTCTCCTTCAGTCTAGCCCGGTGCAAAGCAACTGAAACTGTTCAATGTATTCTTTAACGGACATGTAACCCTACTTTAAGCTTTGGACACGTGCAAATAGGTCCCTCTTGTAATTCTCAGGAATGAAGGTAGCCATCATCTCCGCCTTCGTGTATTCACAGGAAATAATCGAATCTAAATCATTTGCATCATTGTAATGCACCAACTGATCCCACCACACCAAAGCATAACCCTCCAATTTTGTAGCTACATATATAACACACCTATATCCCTGGTATTCCTTTAAATCAAATAAATACTCGAGACGTTTCAACCAATCCATAAACGCATCAGGATCCATCTTTCCATCAAACATATTCATGTCGATATGGGTGTCACCGTGCATAGCCTTGCCAAACAATCTAATTAAAATATTAAGGTTGTCCTCCATTAGTCCCGCACCCCGTAACGCATTCTCGGGGTCCTCATCATAGCCCATTTGGGCCTGGGGGCTATCGTGGGGCTGCCCAACGTGTTTATTTAGGGAGCTGATTTTTCAAGCCCATATTATGTGGTTTCCTCTTAATCGTTTTGAAGGGAATTTTTTTGCTCATGTTCCGTTTATTCCCTCACCTATGATACACACATTCGTGAGGTGAAATGTACAGGGGTGGACCTCCATACCTCACACCGTGGTGTAAACCATCTCGATAGATCTCCACTCGTTTGACCGGTCTCTCATCGGTGTACCAAGAGCGGCGGGTGAGTGGAATTTCATCCTCTTCATCAGTTTCTTCTCCGTCCACCCTCAATTTTAACGGGTCGGGCTGAATTGTTTGGACCCACTGTGACACGTCCTTTTAGACCCTTTGTAACCCCACGACACCGACTGCGAAATTGAATGAATGGAACTCGATTTTTTCCGGCAGTTGTCAAATTTTTAAGGGGGCAAGCCCTCAATAAGAATCACCTCCTTCTCTGGAACAACAATTGTTTACCCAAGGCCTTTTCCACCTGGATTCATTCCCAAGTCCCCATTTACGCACCAAACACATCAATAACTCTTTTAAGTCGTTCCAAAAGTCTCGGTAGGCTGATTGGACTATTTTTTTTTCCCAAATCAACTTGTGGCTCTTCAAAAACGTCGTCAAAAATTCCTTCGTCGACCCACGGGGCTAGGTCACCCTCCCACTCCTGCTAAGCAACCCTCGGGGTGGTGGCTGAAGAGTTGCGATTCCGTTCCGGCCTCCTCCGACCTGCAATGACCCCGCGCGACGCGTAGAGGCCGTCGTTGTTGCCTTCCGTTTCGATCGGCAACCCCATGTTGGCGGTGTTACCGTGATGGTGGGGATGTTAGAGCAGTAGACTAAAACCATGCTTTATATAATAGTTTTAGTTATGGGCTTATTGTCAAAATAAAATCATTTTGTCATATTTTAATGAGAATCATGTATGGACATAACGTTTGCACTATTTTATATATTGTCAGTGTATTTTATTCTACTAAGTAGGTGTTCTGGTGCGTAGAGTACGACTTACACACAGAGGATCAGATCACTAGTTTTTGTAGAATATACGTTTTATCGTTCAGTGTTCGATAGAACTGAACACACCATCAGTAGGATTATAACACAATATTTTAGTAGGTCTATCTTAATTACGAAAAACGGTATAGTTTCAACCTATTGTGCTAGTATACTTTATGTGTATTGAACGGAACCACTTTGAGGTCATTCCCTTTATACTGATTTTATAAGACAATGTATATATCATGATTATTAGGTTTACTTGAGGTTCTTAATTCGGATATGATTGATAGACACATGCACTAGCTATTTATTGCTTTAATCTATTAAGTGAGATTCATTATTGGATCAATAATCTTGATAGATTAGGTAATGGTGATTAATATATGGTGGAAGTCTTTTATGGATGGAATCCATGTCTCGGTATAAAGACTGGTGATACCCCCTTGAGATGCTTATAAATTTTGTATGTGTCAAACCCTGCAGATGGATTATATTAATCCGACACTACAAATAAGTTAAGCTGGACCGCTCAATGACTTAAAAAGTTAAATCATATAAATTATCAGTAATTTATTTTATCAACGGGTATATGTAACCTTAACGTGTGGAGAATTAAGTAATTAATAATAAGGAACTCGAAATATAATTTTGAGTTAAGGAATGGAATTGCAATTATAATTATGTAGTGGTATTAATTATAATTAATGGATTGAGATTAGAATACGATTAGGTTTTCTCAGAGCCATTAGGAGCCACATCCTTATCTCTCCTAAGGGTCCCTACTGTAGTCTATATATATGCACCTAAGGCACCTTTTTCCTCAAACCATTCGTCACTCTTTGAGACTCAAAAATCCTAATTCGGATTTGTAAGAAAGCGTGGCGGCAAAGAGGAAAAGTGAGAAGAGAAGGTGGTCACGAAGAAAGAAACTACACTCTGCTTTTGACTATTCATATCGGAAATATGGTGTAAGATCGTGAGGTGCATCGAGCCTGCGTTCTAGATCAATCATCATCGCATACTGTTCGTGATGAGACAAGATCAAACCAGAGAGATCTCGAAGGTATACCTTAATTCCGCCTTGTAGGATTTTACGTATGTGAAATTTTTTTTGTAGTTCGATTTATATGCGTAATGAACAGACTCGGGGGCATCGGCTCTAACGGGGGGTGCGTGATGATACTACTGTCCCACCGGCTTATGGTTTTTCTAATTTCTTGGTGATGTGACTTTGCTGTTGTTAGATACTTTCGACTCGAGCCGCCATGTTAGATAACATCAGTTGGATGTTTTCTAAGGCAGATTCTTGGGCCTTAGATTATTTTTCCCGACGATGCTGCAAAGCTCCAACCTCTCTATATTGACCGCGGATATTAAGGCATCCTTGTCTCGTGCCTCAGTTGCTTTTCTCTTAGCCTCTTATACTCTTAAGGGTCGTATAGTTACCTTATAGAGGTAGCTGCCTCAGTGGGCTTTCCTTTGCCTCTAACCTCCTACTTCGTGCTTGAGGTTGGTACCAAAGCTAACATGATAGTCTGGCTCACCTTCTGCTATGTGGCTCACGAAATCAAATTCATCATCAAATAGATTCAGGTTGCTGTGTGTGTGTGTGGGGGGGGGGGGGGGGGGGGGGGAGGAAGTTGTTATAGAATGGAAGGATCAAATGGACAGGTGACTCAAAGAGACAGGGTGAAGATATGGAGAATGATGGGAAAATCCCGATTGTACCTTAAGAAAAAGGATGAGAATGTGTATACTCCTAATTTTAGGGAAAAGGTAGTTAAGATTGTTGAAAATTGTTGCGAGTAGACTGCATTGAAAATAATAGAAATGATCTTTCAAAGGATGATGCCTTGGTGGGGCAAAACATTGCTGGGTTAGGTGAACAAAGACAGCAAAATGAGTCTCTGATTCCGAAGATAAATTTGTCTCCTAGTGGTGTGAACTCCCTGGATGAGGTAAGCAAGGAAGAGCTAATTCATTTTCCCCAAGAGTAATTAAAGAGGATTTTTCAATCTGCCAGTAGATCAGTTGCATCGGGAATTGAGTTCAATCAAAGATGGGAATGATAATTGGTTAGAAAAAGCTGATATCCCCCAAGCTTCTGTTGAATTTTTTCAAAGCCAGCTCTCTTAATTTCAATCAGTTTGGATGTAATGAACTCTGAATTGATTTAGTGTGGAAATCCAGATATAATTGCTGGTGGTCTTCAGTATTGGTTAATGGAAGTGCAAATGGTAATTTTCGGTCCTCTAGGGGCATAAAGCAGGGGGGGCCTTTATCTCCAGCTCTTTTTGTTGTGGCAGCTAAGGTTCTTAGCACAGGCCTTGATGAAAGGATCAAAAGTAGACCTGTCAAAATATACGATAACCCGTTAACACGACACGACCCGACACGAAATTATAAGTTAATGGGTTTACCCTTATTGGGTTTGGGTCATTAACGGGTTGACACGGTAGACCCGTTAACACTAACGGTTCGGGTTTGGAAATTTACCTGTACCCGTTTTAACCCGTTTCTACCCGTTAACACCCGTTAACACTAACGGGTACTATAGGGTCACCCAACCCGTACCCAATAACAATAACCATTAAAACCCATTATTTCTAAATCTTTAAAGACTAACGGGTGCTATAGGGTCACCCAATAAATACCCAATAAAAATTACAATTAAAATCCATTATTTTTAAAGTATTGAAGACTAACGGGTATTATAGGGTCACCCAACCCGTTACCCATTTCGACCCAAAAGGATTCGTTAATATTAATGGGTGTTAACGGTTTGGGTCGTGTACCCGTTAATATTAACGGGTCGTGTTTGGGTATTGTTATTAGACCCGTTAGGCTTAACGGGTCGTGTACGGGTTAAGGGTGTTTTCACCCGTTAACCCGACCCGTACACGACCCAAACCGACCCGTTGACAGGTCTAATCAAAAGGGGAGAAATTAAGCCTAATGTGACGGGTAGAAATGCCACAAGATTATAATTTTTATATCTAATGGTTCTAAGTAATCATTGCAAAATTTGATGAAATTTCTAGCTTGTTATGTAGAGTGTTCTAGGCAATCTATAAATAAGAGTAAAAGCTACTTCCTTGTCTCTCTAAAGATGAATAATAATAGAATTAATATAGTGGCTTTCTTCAATTAGATTCTTTCAGAAATATTTTCCTATATTATACTTGGGATATCCATTATGATGATACCTAGTAAGATCCTCAACTCCCAACCTTGGGAAGAGACTCCTGCAGAAGGTCAGGCTCCATGACTTAAGCTAGAGCCCCTTACTTCCATGATTGCAGCAAGGCACTTAGAACCTTCGACAGATTTCAGCTCTCAATGTTGGAACCTGTATAGCAAATCAAGGACCCCAGCAGTCCCCCACAACACATGGTCACGAGCAGAAGGGTCATTAAAGGGGTATAAGTCCATTACAGAGTACCGACACCTCGCGGTAGTAATTGCAGGGGCCCAATGAAGCTTTCGTAAGGGAGAATCCATCTTAGTCGTCCCTCTCTAATCACAAGGGCTGGGCCCGCTCATACACGATTGGAACGTCCTCGGTACCCAATTCCAATAACCTCTAGCTCAGGAATGCTCGTAAACAGTCAGACAAAGGCTCCCAGACCAATCTGGCGCGTTGGTAAAAAGTAAAGTTCTCCCAACAACCATCACCACTAATCTGCAACTCCTCCCACCAACACTAAACCATGATCATACATCCTTCAAAAGTCACTTCCCAGCTATTCCTAGCTGTTGGAATTGTTAGATAATGGGTTTTTATATTTCCATGTATTTTGGGTGTGGTTTGTCCCACATCGGTTCTTTGTTATTTCTTTTTTTCTCTTAATATATAAATACCCATTGCCGCTCAAGTTGAGATAAGTCAATACAAAGAGAACCTTTTTCACAATATGGTATCAGAGCTAATCTCAATTCCCCTCTATCTCTCTCTCTACCCTACCTTGTCAGCCCCTTCTCTGCCCCATCACCACCACCAAAGGCTCTCCTCTCTCCTTCCCTTCATCACCGCAACTTCTCCCCTTTTCTTCTCTCTCATCTAACGCTACAAGCAGAAACCACAGCCGCAAGTAGCGGCCAACAAGGGGGAGCTTCCACTTCCTGTTTCGGACCCCTATTGGGGTATTCCCTTAGTTTCTTCCATGAACTAAGGGTCCTTCATCTTCTCTGATTTGTGGCTGCCGAGGTTTTAAAGCAGCACTTTTTGGATTATTTGTTAATTCTAGATTGTCGTTCTAGCTCTGTTTGGATTGTTTTTGTTTGTTGTTGAGCAATGATTTGGTGACTCCACTGATTTGGACCATTCCAGCACTGCTTTGGACTACTTTTTTCAGCGCAGAAATTCATGTTCCTCTTCTTTATTATTTGTGCTCTCTTCTAAAATTTCTGAGATTATTATGTCTGAATCAAGCGACGTTAAGAACACTTTCTCTGCCCAACACTCACCGGCTCAACGAGTCATAAGTTTTTTACCAAATGGACGGAATTTTGCCTCGTGGTCTTGGTCTATTTGTCTTTGGATTGGTGGGAAAGGTTAAACGGAATGGTTGTTGGGAACTGAAACGGCACCAAGTAAAACAGATTCCAAATATTCACAATGGGACATGGAGATGTGCATTATACTTGGGTGGATTTTTAACTCAATAGTGGAACGTTTATATAATATGTTTTTGTTTATGATTCTGTTAATGATTTATGGACTGCTTTAAATCAAATGTATGCCCATGCCGGAAATGATGCTCATATTTTTTAGTTATATCAGGACATTGCTAAAGTATCACAGGAAACTCTTAATTTGTCTGTTACTGATTATTTTGGGTATTTGAGATCTCAATGGGAAGAATTATCTCAGTATGAACCTCTTCGTGAATTTTCTTCTGAAGCTATCTCTCTGTTGGTCAAACGCCTTGAACAGCAGCACACTTATCAGTTTTTTATGGGTTTACGTTCAGAATATGAGCCCCTCAAATATTAAGGCGTTTTTCACTGTGTAAAATGAAGAGCGTCGCCAGTTGCTTATTCAGATTGTTCTCGTTGCCCCAACAGCGCAACAGCTCCTGCTATGACTACTGGAGATAATATGGCTTTTGCAGCCAAATCTGGATTTCGGGAGGACAAATTATTTGCCACCATTGTGGAGGAGTTGACCATGTCCAATCGCGTTGCTTCAAACTTCACCCTGAGCTGAAGCAAAAGTTTGTTAGGAACCGTTCTTCTGGTATGGGATCCTCACGTACAACAGTTGTTGCAGAGACTACATGTCTTGCTGGTAGTTATAGGCTGTTCCCTGGCCTAAGTCAGCTTCAGTCCCATATTAGTTAAATTCAGGAGCAGCTTGGCACACTTACCAGAGTTGACACTCATTGTTCTACTTTAGCACCCAATGCTATTCATGTTAAGGCACAACCTACTTGTGTCATAGATTCGGCAGCTAATGATCATATGATTGGTGAGTCATCATCTCATACCATACCTGTTCATCAATCTGTATGTCTTGTTGATGGTTCTTCCTCATACATTCATAATAATGGTGATGTTAGTTTGTCTCCAGGTCTTACCTTAACCTCTGTTATCCACATTCTTAAGCTTGCTTATAATCTTTTATCTGTTAGTCGTCTTGCAACAAGTGCAAAGTGTTCAGTAACCTTCTTTCCTGATCATTGTAGTCTGCAGGACCTTCATACAAGGAGGATATTTGGTCGGGATCATGAGCGAGATGGTCTTTACTACTTTGGGAAGGTTCCTTATTCACCACCACCATAAGCAACGAGCCTTCAAACATCTGTCCACCCAGTTTCTGAATCATTTAATATTTCTTTTGAATCTTTGTGTCTGTGGCATGCTGATTTTGGGCATATCAATTTTCAGTACTTATATTTATTATTTCCAGAGTCAACACAAGACTTGCAGAATTAAAAAAATTTAATATGAAATTTTTTAACTGCCTAAGCATATTCATACTAGTTAGTTATATTTCTCGTATGAATCATGCTCCTGTTTTATTTGATGTCATTCATTCTGATGTTTGGGGTCCTTCTCGTATTATTGTTTTATCAGGCTACCGGTATTATGTACTTGGGTTTATTGATAATCACTTACATTGTACTTGGGTTTATTTATTGAAGAAAAAATCTGAAGTGTTTCCTCTCTTTATACAATTTCTTCAAATGATTAAAACTCGGTATAATATTATTATTCGTAATATCCGATCTGATAATGGGAGGGAATATGTTTTTGATGCTTTTCGGGCTGAACTTTACACCAGCTTACTTGTCCTTATACCCCTTAAAAGAACGGGGTAGTTGAAAGGAAAAATTACCACCTCATATCTGTAGTTCGCTGCTTGTTAAGGAGTATGTATGTCCCCAAATTTTATTAGCATATGGTTATTTTAACAGCAGCTTTCCTTATAAATCGGACTTCTAGTAGGGCATTAGATGGCAAGACTCCTCTCCAGGTTCTCCAACTTAATCACATGCTTTTTCCTCTCTTCCCTAGGGTCTTTGGGTGTACTTGTTTTGTTCACAATAAGAGTCTTACTCGCAGTAAACTTGATGATAATCCTATTTGCTGCATTTTTCTAGGATACTCCTCTATGTCAAAAGTTTACAAATGTTAGATCGTATTCACAAACACACATTTCATACACTTGATGTTACATTTAATGAAAGTACTCCATTTATGGGAGTACATCACCTGTGCAGGATATTTAACCTATTACCACTGAACATGCCAGTCTTTAACTTGCTCGTCCTTTTCTTCTTTGGGAAACCCTTCATGAACCAGAGGTCCCTACTACAAAGCCTACAGCCTCTCTTCCACCTCCCAAATTTATTCTCGAAGGAATCCTCTCTTACCGCCTCTACCAGTATCTTTCCCGGAGCAAGGTCCAGATAATACCCTTTCTCCTCCAACTGAAATGCCCCTGTTATACGTCATAATCCTTTTCGAGTTAAACGTGCTCCTAATTGTTATGGTCTCTCCAGTAGTACTAATCATCCCATCTCCCAGTATATATCCTATGACAATCTTTCAGGTCCTTTCCAAGCCTTTCTTGGGAAAATTGAAATTGTATCCATTCCTCAATCTTTACCAGAAGCTCTCAGTGATCCAATTTGAGTTGTTGCCAGAAATGGACGCATTGCAAAATAACAAGACTTGGGAGCTTGTTTCCTTACCCGTTGAAGAGAAAATTGTTGGGTTCAAATGGGTAGCTGATGGTACTATTAATAGATATAAGGCGCGTCTGGTAGCAAAAGGTTTTACTCAAATTCCTGGCAAAGACTTCTCCACTACTTTTACTTCAGTTGACAAACTTACTTCGGTTTGGCTTCTTGTCTCTGTGGCTACCTCCTATGATTGGCCTCTCCATCAACTAGATGTTAAGGATGCCTTTCTTAATAGAGACTTGCTTGAAACTATTTATATGGATCCTCCACCTGGTTTTCGGACAAGAGGGGGAGTATGGGGAGAGAGTCTGCAAGCTGCGCAAGTCTCTCTATGGCCTTAAGCAGTCTCTCCGAGTATGGTTCTCGCGATTCAGTAATTCAGTGTTGTCTTTGGGATTCTAGCAATGCCACTCTGATGATACGTGCTTTATCTGGCAGGGTTCAAATGGCCGTAGGGTCATATTATTGATTTATGTTGATGACATTATTATTACTGGAGATGATGCTTATTGACCAAGTGAAGTTTCACTTGGGAAAAGTTTTTGATGTAAAAGACTTGGAGTCACTCCATTATTTTGTGGGCATTGAAGTTGCAAGGTCTCATCGTAGTATTTCCTTGTCTCATTGCAAGTATACTTTAGACCTTCTACAAGATACAAGTATGCTTGGTTGTAGACCGGCCTCAACACCTATGGATCCCAATCTTAAGATTACAAGTGAGGTGGATGGAGATTTGCTCCTTGACCCGTCCATTTATCAGAGACTTGTAGGACGATTGATTTATTTGATCAACACTCATCTTGTAAGTGTAGTTAATCAGTTTATGTATGCCCTTCGCACAGCCCACTTAGATGCAATACATCACATTTTGCAGTACCTCAAGTCCTGCTTGGGTGTTGGCTTATTTTATGCTTCAGGGAAGCAATCAAGCCTCTCATATTTCACCGATTCAGATTATGTTGGGTTCCGTACGGATAAACGTTCTACCACCGGTTTCTATAATTTCTACGGTAATTATCTCATATCATGGAAAAGTAAAAAGCAAGCGATTGTCTCTCAATTATCTGCCGAAGGGAAGTATAGAGTTATGGCACAAGGCACATGTGAGTTACTATGGCTCAGATCTATCCTTGGGGAATTAGGATTTGTGGAGAAAGTTTTATCAGAATTCTATTGTGATAATTGTATTGCCATCAAGCTTGCCTCAAACTCAGTCCTTCATGAGAGAACAACGCACATTGAGGTGGATATTCACTTTATTAGCGAGAAGGTTAGGTTTGGCATCTTTCATCCTTCGTTTATTCCATCTTCACAGCAGACTGTAGATATATTCACCAAGTCAATCGGGCCTGCTTTACTGCAATCCTCTATTGCCAAGCTGGGATTGATAGATATCTTCGCCCCAGCTTGAGGGGGGTTGTTGGAATTGTTAGATAATGGGTCTTTTATGTTCCTATATATTTTGAGTGTGGTTTGTCCCATATTGGTTCTTTATTATTTCTTCTTTCTTATCTCTTAATATAAAGATACCCACTGACACTCAAGTTGAGATAAGTCAATACAAAGAAAACCTCTTTCACAATTCTAGCATTTGGCTATATAAGGAGTACTTGGGAAAGGTTTTAGGATCGGATTTTCATGTGATCATTCATCAGTGCAAGTGTTCAAAAATATATTTAGCATTTGTAAAAGAATTGAGGCCACTATCATCTCTTACATTGTATTCACCATACCTAGGTGTTCTAGATTTATTTTAGTCTCATGAGCCTAAGTGAGTAAGAATTACTTAGAGAGGCCAATCAATAGCTTCCTAAGAGTTCTGACTCCTTTTGAATCACCTAGTCATGCTAAAATGATTCACTTTCATATGAAAGAAACCAAAAAGAAACACCTCAAAAGTGAACATCGGTACCTCGACAAAGGTACTGAACCCCACTATATATACTTGTGCCCTTATAATTCCTACTTAAGAACACCTCCTATTCTTAGGAGGCATAATTGGTGAGGCTGAGGTCTTAACTGATTACAGCACCATTACATTACATTATATTTGGGAGGAAGACTTGTAATCTTTTTGGCGAATAAGTCCTAAAGATAAAGTAAACTTCTTTGGGAGGAAGGATCATTATTATAAAACAGGTCCTTCAAAGCTACCTATTTATTTATTCTCAGTTTTGGACCCTCCCAAACCGGTACATTAAGAGATTTTCTGCAAATTTATTAAAGGGAGAGACTGATTATGGGGCAAAGCTGCATTGGAGTTGGAGATGGTGTCTGTCCATGTTAATGAAGGAGGCATGGGTATTAAGTCTATGAGTGATGTGTTGAATGCTCTCAATGCAAAATTATGCTTGAAGTTTAGAAGTGGTGATTCCCTTTGGTATCATTTTCTTTTGGCTAAATATTGTAGGGATTCAGGGGAGGCCTTTGCTTCAGGTTCTTTCAGATGATTGGACTTCAGTCAATTTCCTGCTACAGCTAGAGGAATATTTAGAGTGGATTCTTGGGATCTCCCCACTATTAGGTGTATTAGACGATGGGCCTGCACAGTGCTTGGGGGTGGTGTGGTTTCTTTCTTACAAAGCTTCAAAGCTTGGTTCTGGTGGTGCTCATAATTATGTATAGGGTTTTAGATTTAAGTTTTTCCTTCATTGATGTGAGCAGGATTTGAACATTTATAATGCCTCAAGACCAGCACTTTTGCTTATTTTTCATGATTTCTTTGTAAACCCCAGTGGGAAGGCGATTATCCCACTCTATATTAATAAAACTTAGGTGGGGATTTTCTTGGGCCCGAGTTTTCCAAAAAATAAATGAGTCTTTATATATATGATAAGTATAAAATTTTCAGAAAACATAGACGAGTGCCTCAAAAACTTAAATACTAGGAAAAAAAAAACAAATCACATTCATATGAAAGACATTTGAGGCAATTATATATTTCTTATTTAGTAATTCAAACATTTGTATTAGCCCCAGCATATAATTAGGACAAAGCTCAAGAATTGTATATGCGTGTAACACAATTTTTTAATGCATTCATCAATAAAATAGTATAAAACAGTATATCACTGATAAAAAAGACAAAACGAATATACCTTAAAAAGTATCGTCGCAAATTTCTAACATTGAATCCAACTCCAACATCCTCACTGACAAGACGTGGGTTCCACATGATGAGAGGTCGTGGCTAACAATATGATTCGGAGATATTATGAGGAAATGATATTTCTTTGCTTGAGATGTACAGAAGTAAAACTCATCAAAACGGACTAAAAAGGATGTGAATTTTCTATATATTATCAGAGATAAGTATGAGATACTTTATGAAATATTAACCTAGTTTTCACATTCAGTTATACGCAATGGACAAATCCAAAAGGAAGACACATCAAGGGTCCATTTGATTGGTAATACATATTATATATGGAAAATATACTTCTTTTTATCACTTTTCTTTTGTGGTGTTTAATTGCAAAATATAATATATGGTAATAATATTATTAAACATGACATATCGCATGTGCTCTATATCTTCCTCACTTTATATAAAAACAATTTTTACCCACCCCCAAATAATTGGATCCCATGACAACCAGAAAAGTAAGAGAACATCTCACCAAGCCACTCATCTCCTTTTCCATTTATTCATTACATAAAAATTATCTGTGTTTCAGTTATCTTTTTTTAATATCGCAGTCAAATGCAGCTTAAATTGAAAATAAAGTTTTTTTCTTGAAAAAAGAAACACATTGTTGCAAGTAAAATGCACAAAAATAAACAAGTTATATTGCCCAACCATGTTACTTGATGGTATAAAAGAGCTTAATCAAGTAAAAAACATGATTAAGAAATTCTATTTCTGCCATGTCTTTTGTGTTTTTTTCACATATATATATATATATTGTGTTTACTATGTGTGAGAAGAATGACCTGTTTATAAATTTCATGTCTACTCGTGGTGCAAGCAAATTCAGCGAATTGGATTCCAGTTGGGTTCCCATACCAAATTTATGACTTACACAAAGAACACCTAACTATTTCTTGCTTTAGTAACAGTGCAGTAAACAATTTTATGTCTCTTCTTGTAATGTTATCGATTTCCACATAAAGCCTTGTTTGGTTCGTGATGAAATATCTTTCATCTGGGTGAAAAGTACTCACTTATTGGGAATTATAGTTATTGTTGGTATAAAATTGTAAAGAAGTGTACATGTTATAACGATTTGATTTTTGAAATATAACTCCAAATTGGTGAAAATATTTTTTACCAATTTACTTTTCACGCAGGGGAAAAATACTTCACCCCAAAGCAAACTGGGGCTAAATATACCTCATTAATTGAGTAAAAAATTATACAGTAAAATCTGATGTTTCTATGGGTATGGTCTAATAAAGAAAATGATGACGTCTACATACAGGATCATCAGAGAGATCGGATGCAATTCGCTCTACATATTCCAACATCTGATAATCAGGAACAACCATCACAACAATCTCATCATCTCTCTCCACAGGTTTTCGGTCACTTAAGCTGGATATAATGCCACAGAAGAGTAGTACAGTTAGACAATCTACATTCATATGAAACTAAAATCACCATGCTTATTTTTTTTTTTTAAGTTAAAACCCCTACTGATTCGAAACATAGACTAGTCGATAGATAAGCCAGTGATAGGAATAATATGGCAACAAATACAATGCAAACAATAATAAAAAATTGCAATCTTCTTATATGGATATATATATATATATATATATATATATATATATATATATATATAGGAGAAGGCTCACCTACATCATTCTCTATACATCATCCATACATCACACCTAGTTGTAGGCCCTAAAAAACTTTTTTCTTCAATTTTTTTATTTTTCTCTTGAAATTAACCTTCCAATAAACCCATGTTCAAAAAATTATGTCAAAATACATTTTGTAGTTATTTTTAAAAAAAACTGCTCACACTACCTTATTTATAAGGGTCTGGGCCAGCAGTTTTTTGTGAATTTTTTAAAAATGGCTACAAAATGTATTTTGACCTGATTTTTTGAATATGGGTTGATTGAAAAGTTAATTTCAAAAGAAAAATAAAAATTTTGGAAGAAAGGTTTCTTAGGGCCTAGAATTAGGTGTGATGTATACATCATGATGTAGGTGAGCCTCTCTCTCTCTCTCTCTCTCTCTCTCTCTCTCTATATATATATATATATATATATATATATATATATATATATATATAGTAATACAATTTAGGTTTCTTATTAAGATAAATTCATAAAAATCACTGCAAGACACATCAGAAGAACAGATGTAAGCTGATATCTATTTTATAATGAACTATCATATGTATGGTGAAATTACCTAGCAAATCCGAAAGTGGCATCTTTCCACTTGTATTTCAGAAGTGCAGCAGCACCAGCATCTGGATATACGGCTTTAACTTTCTAAAAATAAAACAGTTTGTCTTATTAGTAGAAAAAATACTATGACATCGATACATAATTGAGAGAGAGAGAGAGAGACAATAATGTGAATCTATGAATGCGGAAGCGTTATTGTTACACTACACACCAACTACTAACTACACTACACCAACTAACTACACCAAATAAAATTAAACTAAGAAAAAGAGTTTCTCTTTATATATATATTCTTTTTCAATATTCAAGTTGTCTTTACGAATGATGGCCAAGGGCCTATTTATAGGAGAGGTTAGCTTGTTAGCCAAGCTAATACCCAAAAAGACAAAAAAGGACAACTAATAACTAAAAAAGACCAATTACCCCCAAACATGCTTGGAGACTAATAAAGACTAAAAAATAAAAGAAAATGACAATAATACCCTAAACTAAAAATGCAAAATAAAAGATAGTTTTCTCCCGGGAGCATAACCACGCGTCACGTGTCTTTACGGATCACCATACACATCAGAGGAACAAAGAGAGAAATCAACAGTCAATAACGCTTAATTCATTATCAGCTGCCTTTTGTACTAAAATTCATTTTATGCTGTCATTTCTATACAATAACCTAGATTATGTAGGCTCAACTCAAAATAAATCAAAAAAATATTTAAAGAAACTATATAAAGTAAACATGTAGCCAATCTGTAAAGTTGTGTGGTGTGCATGGTGTACTCTTCCTTATACTCAGTTCCTTGTCTCAACTCGACAAAATTTAAGTGAACTTTCTATCTATAATTTGGGCTATAAGTAGTGACTGGCAAGCCATAGTAAGCCTCATGTCTTCCCATGTCCAAATGGTGACCTAATGGGTCTTCTAGTTTTTTTCCCACCATATTCATGCAGCCCCTATTTGGTTTCAACAAAGAACAATTATTGCTTCATCTCCATGTGGTACCATTAAAAGAAGCTCTTAAAGGTGTCCAACCAATCAAGGCAGACTTTATGAGACAAAAGAAGCATTCGTATACAAATCATTATCTTTTCCAAGTATGCTTTTAGTTACTTATTTGTGAGAGTTCTTCTACTCTTGAGCTCAACTCTGTGTAACACCGTGATGAAAAATCCTCCCTCCACCCCAAATTAATAGTCCTTCTTTCCTTTTCTGTGATGTCCCAACTTAACTATCCACTTCCTTTTTGCGGACGTCATCGATAAACCAAAATCCATGAACATGATATCGAATGAGACTTGATCCTGGTGATTGATTGAGTGTATCCTTAAAAACCATTGATGTGATATAGGGACTGTTAATTTGCCCCAGAAGGAATAAAAGAAAACAATGGGTACAAAGAAAGGTGGTGGTGGTTGTTGATTTCTTTTTATTTTTTGGGTGTGCAGGGGTGGACTTTAAAACATAGCTGGGCTTCAGTTCAATAAGTTGCGTCTTTGGGTCGACTTTGGTCTTGTTGGGTTTGTTCAGATTTCTAAGGGTGAGAAAGAAGAGGACATGCCACCAACAATAACAGCACATAAGCATAAAAAGAGACACGCTTATGATGCTAACGATTCTACACATAGGCAAAAGTCAAAATATAATGGAAATTAAATCAAATCCCTAAGATTAAGAAGAAAAAAGAAGACCTAACTAAGAAAATTCGTAAAACAAGGAAATCTTAAACTACCACAAATACAGTTCACTATTTGAAGCCTCTCCCGAACCCTGCAGTTAAGCGGGAGCCTTGTGCACTGAGTACGACCTTTTTATTTTGAGCCATCTAATAATAGATGAAAATTATCCTACATGTGTACCCACCCAAAAAAGACAAAACACAAAGGTCAGTTTGGTCAGATTTGGAGATAGACCTACTCTGATTAACACCCCTAGCAACATACAAAGAACAAATACAAAAGAGACACGCTTACCATTACTTAAAGACTCCTAATCTGTATTGAAATGAACAAAAAGAAGAAAGACTTCAATAGTAAGTGATGTGTAAACGATTTAATCTACACTACGCAACAACATATTTAGAGCCCAATGGCCCAATTTTCTCTCTAATTCATAAAAAAAATAATAGTAGTGATTAAAAAAAGAGGCCAATGACCTTATTTATATGTTAAATTATCTTACTAGCCAATATAACCCTAAAAGGTAAAATGACTAAAGAGGGCACACTAGAACATTCCAAGGTAATATTACCCTCAACTACCTATATTAACTAAATAAGGAAAAATGCTAAACTAGACACGAAAATAAAATAAAGAAAAATAAAATTAATTCCCTGTGAGGTCCATGTACATCATTCTCCTCCACTTGAAACTCGTCCCGAGCATTGGAGATCAGCGATAAGGGAGCGAAACAAATATCAATGGACTCCCCCCACTTGCAAAGGAAGCCGTCCACAGAAATGACTCGGGTATCATCTAACAAAGGGCGAGAACGGGTGAGCGAAAATCCCAACCATGGCTTACATATAGAAACTTAGCCCCCAAATTATCCACAATAGTCCAACAATACCAAATGTGGTCTGAATCTCCCATGATAAGCTCCCTTGAGGCTAGACGCCTTGACTCAACCTCCAAACAATCCTTAATCGCCTCCCAAAATAACTCCACATACCCATTATCAATCACGACCACCGAAAAAAATATATCATCCTCGGGAAAAACAACCGGCGAACTGACCTAACAATATGCGAACTAACCTAACAATATCATCATCTTTCCCAAAAATTGGGAAGAAATTGGCCATATTATACGCCTAAACTTCACGAAAATGTGTGCAAGTCACCCAACCATCTTCAAAAATATTGAAGAAATCTACGATGGACAACCCAATATCTTTTTCCCCGAAGATGGAAAAGAAGTCACCAAGCTCGAAAAACTCCACATCCCGGAACCAAGAACAGGTAATCCATATGTATTCCTCCTTAATAAGAAAGAAATCACAAAGAAGGAACTCGGATACCATACCATCCACTGAAGATATCTCGATGTCCTTGGGCAAGTAATAACCAAGCGTGATAAGGTAGAATACATCATCATCGTATAAGGAAACAACCTTAATCGGAGGGGATAATACACCGAAAGAAAAATAGGCAAAATATTAGACCAAATGCCTTGCCCTCTCGCTCACTTACTGATCACGTGTCGCCTCCATCTCAGGGAACTTCGTGTGACATTAATTTAGGAGGTGGTGACTCTTATCATACTCTTTGATGGGGATGGCTCTGAATTGAAAATCCCGAAGCTCCCTATATATAGTCACCTTCCCCATCCAATCTGTCAATGCGATCTTGAAATTCTTCAATGACCGTAAGACTCAACCGCTCAAATTCAGCAAAAGCCTCCATATCAACCCCATAGTTGATAATGCCACCTTTGTTCCACAACATATCGAAGCATGAATATGTATCGGGGAATGAAAGGGCTTGGATTGTAGATTTGAGAAAATGCAAGGGCTGAATCGTGATTTTAAAAAATCAGGGGTGAAATGTAAATTATAAAAGTTGAGAGGGACTCCAAATAATTTTCAAAAATAGGAGGGTGGGTGTGTAATTTTTCTATGAGCTTGGGGAGGTCTTGGGTGATATTTGGAAAAAAATTGTTGCATAAAAACTTTAGGGGCAGATTTGAAATTTGGAATTATGAATTGTGCGTTCAAAATTTAGAAGGTTGGAGGCTTATTTAAAACCAAAGGGACGGGTAGAAGGGCTCTTAACAAACAGGTGCAGATTTGGAAAAATCAGGTTTTACCTTGTCATCTTGAGAAACCGTAACTAGGGTTCGATGAATCTCACATAGGAGCGAGATCCTAACGGACTCAGTGGAGCTCCAACGACACTTGGTTCTATCCGACGAACGTGATTTGAGGCCAAGGAGTCGGTCACGAACTCAAATCGGCGGCTGGAGGGTCGAGGATACGTATTCGGCGGAGGCGAGCAGAATCCCCCTGCGGATGTAAGTCTCCATTTCAAGGGTTAACCGGGGTTGTCGCACATCAATTTTGCTCATGAAAAGCCAGCGAGTGGGAGGGAAACTCGATCTTGTTGGTGCATGCCCATAGCTAGGTCTTCCTTTGGTTAGTAACTTCTACAATGGTGTCGAACCCTCGGCTCCAGCTCAAATAAGCTCACAAACCCTTGTGGTCGCCAGAAAAAATCAAACGATGCCAGCAAAGGACGTTGCTCATCAGATTTGTTGAGGCCTATACCAGATCTAGTGTTTGAGGGTTTGGTCGCAGCACATCTAGGGTTTGGGGGTATGGCAATGGAGGATAAAGCGGTGCCGCTTGACCGATGGTAGTGGGGGCGTAGTTTGATGGAGTGGATCGGCAATTCTTCCGAGCCTAGCCATAGCTCTACAATAACCACATCAAGAGCGAACCTTGTTCTGATACCAATTCAATGTGTACTTGGGAGCGAAAGCGATTTAATCTATATTACACAACGGGTTTAGTGGCCAATGGTCAAATTTCTTTCTTTAATTCCGACGCAAACTACTCGTCAAAAGGCTCCTAAAATGATCTAAACACCATTATAGAAAGAGAAATACTCTTTTCTATTTCAAAATTGAAGTCTACCGCAAATGAGGCTTACAAGTGGGTATTTAAAGGGGAGGAGTAGCTTAGGCTCCAAGCTAGGGCCCTAAATACAAAATTGTTATTACTACTCCTTACCCTCTAAATACTAAGACAAAACAAAAGAAAATACTATAACAAAAATAAAGAAAAAATAATAAAAGGAAATAAAACTACTAATATGCCCAAAAATGACAAAAATGACCTTGATTCACATCAATCTCCCCTCCTTGAAAAGATTTCGTCATTGAACTCAAAGGGCAACGGAATCACCCTCCAAGACGGTGATCAAGGCGGGATGAGGAAGCTCCTCGGACGCGTCCAAATAGTCAGGTGGATGGTCCATCGCCAATAATGCGCGATGTCGCGAGAGAGAGCAATCAAAAGCTCGGTACCCAACATTGCCACAGTTGTAGCACCGGAAAGGAGGAGGTCCTAAAGATGGCGCAGTGGGAGTAGCGGATGCAATAAACTAAAGCGGGCACTGCAAAAGGGGTTGGGGCAGAAATCGAAGTAGGAGGAACCCGTGAGGTCGGGCGAGCTGCGGGTGCTGTGTGGTAAGCCTCGACCTTGGTCGCGTACTCAACTGCCTGGAAGGTCAGTATCTCCCTTAGACCGAGATCGTACTGAATATGTGGCTGCAATCCCTATATATAGCAGTTGATCCGCTAATCCTCCGTCTCGGAAAGGCGAGCTCTGATGCACAGAAGCTTAAACTGCTCCATGTACTCCAATACTGATAAGGTGTCTTGCCTGAGAGATTGAACGCGAGCAAAGAGGTCGCCCTCGTAGGTAGGTGGGATGAAAGACGCCTGGAGAGTGGCATTCAGCTCAGGCCAAGTCTGAATAAGAGCCAATCCGACCGCCATGCGGCGGTAGCAGAGGTCGTTACACCAAACCCGGACAAATCCCTGAAACTTGGTGGCTGCAAGGAGGACAATGGAGCGGTCTTGGACCCGGTTGTACTCAAAAACTGTCTCCATCGAAGCTAATCAATCTACCATGGCATTTGGAGAGAACCGCCCGTCAAACATGGGCAGGTCTATGCGGATATTCCCGTGGAGGCTCCGGAAAAGCAGCTGAAGGGCCATAAATAAAGGACCCCCGTACTTATGAGCATCTAGACCCAGTACGTCGCCTGGCACAGGTGGAACAACATCAACAGGTGGGGGTGGCACCTGTGCAGGTGGTGGATGAAGAGGCGAACCATGCTGAGGCGTGGGAGGTGCTGGAGGGACGCGGGGATAGTGAGGGCAACCACCTATCAAATGGCCGAGCTCACCGCAATAGAAATAGTGTCGGCCTCGAAGTGGAGCATGGCAGTGGGCATCGGGAGGGAGTGGACGTACCCACTCTAAAACACTGGGGTTGCTATCTCCGAACTCGGAGGAGGATGAGGAGGAATCAGAAGGTAGTAGTGCGAGGGCGTGGTGAGAGGGTGTACGAAAAGGCGGGAGTAATGGGTGATCACGTGGCCTAATATGATAATTGGGGTATACATTTGGTTGAGGGTTTGGGGCATAGGAGGGGTGGGTAAATGACTCAGGTGGATAAATGAGTGGGTGGAAGAGGGTCGGGGAGGAAAATAGTGCGATAGACCCCAAATAATTTGTCGAGGCAGAATGGGGACAGGGTAAGGGATCAATTGGGTTCGACTTGAAGTCGGGGGAGGGGCATAGGGTTGACCCGAGACCCGACAGGTGAGGGAGGGTCCTGTTTGGGTCGGATTGGGGTGGGAAAGGGAAAAAAGTGGGTTGGTAGGGTTTTGTTGGGGCGGGGGTTGCCCAGATGTGTAGTCGGCTCCGTGGGGGTAGGGACAGGGGTGGGATGAGGCCGGCCGGCATGGGAAAGGGTCTGATGGGGGTCGGCGAGGCTGGGAGGGGGCTGTTGGTTGGTCAGGAGGTGGTGGGGTGGCTCCGGGATCAAAAAAGGGGTTGTCGGGGTGTTTTTTTGGGCTGGAAAGGGGTCCGGTTGGGGTGGGTTGTTGGGTTGAGTAGACCGGACTAGGGTTTGAGGGGTTTGGAGCTATGGTTTGAAGGTGGCTGGTGTGGTTGGTGTGTGAAGAGTTCCGGCCAGAAGGCGGGTGGTGTGTAGTGGCTCCACCTAGGGTTTCCGATGCAATCTCTTTACCGGATCTGTGAGGTTTGATTTCCGGCGACTTTTTCACGGTGGCGGGAGGTGGTTTTGTAGAGAGAAGTTGAAAAAGGGTATCAAACTTCTTGTTGAATTCTTGCTTCAATTCTTGAATTTTATCATGTTGTGGTTTGGATTTTTTGGGAGCCATTGAAGGTAGTGCACGATTTGAAAGAAAGAAAGAAAAAAAATTAAACACCGATACAGCAATCACCAATATGGAGCGACACCCGCTCTGATACCAATTTGACGCAAATCGTCAAAAGGCTCCTAAAATTATCTAAACACCACTCTAGAGAGAAACACTCTATTCTATTTCAAAATTGAAGTCTACCTCAAATGAGGCTTACAAGTGGGTATTTAAATGGGAGGAGTAGCTTAGGCTCCAAGCTAAGGCCCTAAATACAAAAATGCCATTACTACTACTGACCCTCTAAATACTAAGACAAAACAAAAGAAAATACTATAACAAAAATAAAGGAAAAATAATAAAAGAAAATAAAACTACTAATATGCCCAAAAATGACAAAAATGACCTCGATTCACATCAAATTGATCACAAAAATAATAGTAGTGATTACAAAAAGGAGGCCAATGGCTATATTCCTAGGCCAAGCTATCTTGCTAGCCAATATAACCTTAAAAGGAAAAATGACTAAAGGGGGCACATAGAGAATATTACCCTCAACTGTCAATACTAACTAAAAGAGGGTTATTACTAAACTAGACATGAAAATAAAATAAAGAGAAATATAATTAATTCCCCGTGAAGCCTGTGTACATCATCAGTAAGTCTTGTTGCTCTTCCATCATTATACTCTCCTGGAGCCACAAATCAGTTGTGAGTTTGTTCCTAACTATTCTTGCAAATACTTCAGTGTGTAGAATCTGCCTACTCTCCTATGTCGTTAGCAGAGTGCCTGGTTCTCTCTTTCTCCTCTTCCAGTATTTCAAAGACCCCCCCTCTTCTGTCCCGGATGGGTTACACTTCACTATAAAGTACCCCTCAGCTAGTGTGAAAAACAACATTTTTGCACACTACCCAATTATTTGGGGATCCATCCTCGTGAAATATGGAAAATAATGCACCACATGTTGGAAGACAAAGGGAGAAGCAAGGCAAATTCAGCAACTTACCTTTAAAGGAGGACGATTCAGCGTCTCGGATTCACTCAGAAGCTAAAGCAAAAATCCTAAAATAATACGATAAACCAATTTCCTAAAATTAAAGAAAATCTTATAAAGAAGTCCGAATTAAGAAAATATCTTTAAAAAGGAAATTATAATCTACCATTATTATAAAGTAGATTTGTAATGCTCTTATTCCCATCAAATTGTTATATTTATAGCTGCTTATCCATATCAAGTTATAATCACAACAGAATCCAAGAACATTAAGCAATTTATAAACGGGTCTATAAAATAAGTTTATGCATCAAAAGGAAAGGCAAATACAAAAAGAGGATTATTTCCGGGAGGTACTGCTTATAAAGCACATTTGTGTTCAATAACTTTAGGACTGCTCACTTTGATGTTCAGCCTTAAGTTAATTTTTTTAATATTGGCTAATAAATGTGTCCGTGTATTAAAAATGTAGAATGAACCTCCTTCAGCCTGGGACAAAATGAGAAAAGGAAAGAAAAAAGAAACTGCTTGCATTTAAAAGTTATTTTCAATCCAGTTATAAGAACTGAAGCAAGGCTCCAACTAACCTGGCATCCTGTTTCCTCGATAAGAGTATCTATGAATACCCTTGACAGTTCCCAGAGTTCAGCTTGGGCACCTTCATCGTCAAGAAATTGCAACTGCGGGATTAAGAGCTCGACCTGGGGAAAAAACAACAATATAAAAAAAGGAAAGAAAGAAAAAAGAAAATATGTATTGGAAGCATATAATCCAAAGAGCAAGATAATATCCAATCTTAAACATTTAAAGAATATTATGAATGGCTCATAACCAATCAGCTTGGCTCAAGAATTGTAATTAATAAATAAATAAACAAGATAATTCAATATCAAAGTAAAAACAAGTGTATGTCATATTACTGAAGTCGTATATGACCGAGTTTGCAAAGGCTATGTTGATGGAGTTTCTTTTTCCTAAAAACACAAAATGACAACATCCAAAAAGTTTTGAGAAGCCCGTGGAACTAAGTACCTGATCTTCAGATAGTTTTTTAATGAATACTCCTCATTTGGATTGAAAGTCCATAATGAATGTTAATAACCTAACCTTTACTCAAAATTGGGGTAAGAACAAAGTACCAAGGCATTAAATCTAGGGTATGGGTCTCATCAAAGGACTGCGGCCAAAAGTTACAATTCACCGAAGGACTTTTTCATGAAGCAAAACCTAAGTGGACTTCACTGAAGCAAAAATACTTACAAAGGGCCTCTCTCTAATTTTCCATTAAACCTATTGATACATGGATGTGTTACAAAAAATGAAATACACCAAGAATGGGAAAAACACTAAATTCATAAATTGATTGATTTATATTAAAATTATACAAATAACAAACTCCCTTATATATCACTCAGACACCAATAAAGCATTCAAAAAAGTGTGAAAATAAGGGTTTTTAAAACATACTATTGCTCTCATTCCTCCTGAAGACACAAAGGTTGCACTTGCTTCACTCGACTGTCGTACTGCACCCACCAAATCAGAAGGCAGGCAACTGAAATACAAATTGAAAGAAGTGGATATCATTTTCTCCACTGCTTATAAAAAATTAAAGATATGCAGGGTACATAAGAAGGGAGCAAGTATCTGTAAATGAAAGAGCCACTTCAAATTATACAACCAAAACTTGCTATACGCACTGCTTTCAAAGGGAAAAAAGGTATTGGTATCATCATTATCGTTGTAGCCAAAATGAGAATTAAAATGCTAGAGAATGAATCTGATAATGTATAATAACCTCTCACACACTCCCTCGTGCAATGAAATGAAACCGAGTGCAACTAGTAGTTCAAACAAACACAAAGAATAGAAGACAAAGTGCAAATGGATAGATATGAACCCAGTATGTCCCAAAACCAAAGCTCTCGTATTAAGTTAGACAACAACTTCCCCAAATCTATAATTGTTAGAAGATGGACCATACAATGTCTATTAAGTTCTCATGCATTACATCAATCCATAAGAAATCAATTATTCTCTAATTCTCCATTCTAACACACATAAGTGGACAGCTGCCAGAGAATCAATTCTTCTATTAATATAATATGTGATTATTCAATAAAAAAGGTCGTACGCAGTGCACAAGGCTCCCGCTTAACTGCAGGGTCTGGAAGAGGAAAATGTCGGCTGGCCACTTACCCCCATATATGGAGAGGTTGCTCCCATTTCTCAAACCCAAGACCAACTGTAGCTTGGGCGAGGGCACTTGTCATCGCACCAAGGTACGACCTCTATGCAATTGTTCAATGTTTCTTCAAAATTTGCAAAAGAAAAGGCTGATAAATTATAAACAGTATGCTCGCTCTATTAAATCTACTAGGTCGTAACTTTTTCCTATGTCTGTCATATCAAATTCGTATAAAAAATTACTTAACCCACCCCCCGACTCATTAAGAGTATTGTCATATTGGGTTCGCATTGCTCTTAAATAGTGTATTCTTATATATATATATTGCGCCTGTGTGTGCGCGCGCGCAGTATATTGTGTCATCCATTTGTGTTAACCCATTAAATGATAATGCCATTATGATTAACTTAGTCAACCCATTATGTGCTGTTGGACCTAGAAATGGGTCGTATGAAGTCGTGTCGGTTTAGTAATTTAAGAGGTTTGTGTCTAAAAGAGTGAGTCTATTATCGTGTTGACCTATTATCCATTAATATAATAAATTATTTTACATTGTATACACATATTAGCCCGTTAACAAAACCAAGTATACCCATTAATCTAACATTACTAGAACTGTCATTTAGTAAAAATCACTATAGTTAAATGAACAATAAATACGTGTACTCTTTAAAAAATGTAACAATATTTTATTAAAGATCAATTACCATAAAGTCCCTTAAATATTTTTTAATACACATTTAGTCCAAATCTTTTTATTTGGTTCCAAAAAGTCCCTAAAACACTCATTTAACCAATATTTTTAAAGATCCGTGCTAGTGGCATTCCTGCCACTACGGAGCTCCAGCGATCCATCGGAGCTCCTATTTTTTTAGTGTTTTTATGTGGTGGGGAACTTTTTGAAACAAAATAAAAAGATCTTGAGTAAACGTGTATTAAAAAATGTTTGAGGGAGTATTTGGTAGAGGACCCTTTTCTATTAATGGATCAGACATGGTCTTAACAGGCAGAAGTGGATCAACACTAACGTGTCCAATCATGTTGTCATTATATGATTCAAAGCTAAGCTTTTAAGGCTCGCCCATTAACCAATAAGTTGTTCTTGACGTTTTATCGTGTTATTGTGGTGGGTCTCATTTTGTGAGGTCTACTTGCATATTAACAATACATAGAATCACAAAGTGTTTAAGAAGTTGAATTCACCTGTCACCATCGTCTTCTTGTTGTTGTTGTTGAGGCTCTGAAGGGGACGTGGCAGTGGTGTCTTGGAGATTGTCTTGAGTAACTTCACCTTGGAATTTGTCAAATTTGGCACATGTTCGCAAGTTAGATAGAGCCCTGTTGGGTGCAATTGTTGTGAACCCACAAGAGTTGGATAGAGAAAGAGATGAATACGGACAGCGGGTGGTCGAGGGTATTTTCGTAATTGAGCAGCAGAGGTTCGAAACTGAAACTGAGGACGCCATATTCATACAGGTTTTGCTGCTTCCAAGGTAACAAAAGCATGAATGGAGGGGATAAGTTCACCACCACACCACATGGATCAACTAATGGGCGACACGTGGGTAATATGCCAAACGATTTGTTCCCCCCACTGCTTTGGTAACCTACAATCTAATCTAATAATATAATATAATTTTGGTGTCTCTTTAAAGAGAATTGACACCTGTCTTGCATTTAATGTTGATTTACAAGAAGTGTCTCCTTTTGTGAATGTGCCACATCGCACATTAAATCTCTATTACTATTCCATTTATGGACCCCTATCATGGCTCTATACGTCTCTTGAGGGTTAGACTATTCAGTTTCCTTTTAATGAGTTTTGAAAACCGAAAAATCACACCTACTTTCTCCGTTCTTTTCCATGATTTCCTAATTAATAAGGCTCATTTCCAAATGATGATAACAATACAAGTTGACCCTAATTAGTACCTTATTCATCAAAAGTTGTGAACTCATTCTCTACCCAACCTTTTATCTCCACCAATTCCGAAAGTCGGCCCTAATTAGACTCTATTATTTAAAAGCTTCATCTCTGTAATAATATATTCATTCATGTGTCTTTTTCTCTCTTGATGTTCTTTATAATTGGTTTCAATTTTTATTCATATTTGAAAATAATTTGCTTTAGAATTAAAGTGGGGTTTGTGAGGAGATTTTTTGGTAATTTCGTTTTGGGTTTAGTTCATATATGGTGGTTATGATGTGGGACATTTCGTGTTCCTTTTTCTTTGAATTACATATTGATGATTTTCATGTTGATTTTTACGTCTTGATATTTTTGGGTTTAGGGGTTTACATGTTTTTTAATTTTTCACCAGGACTTTTCATGTGAAAAATTATTTTTTTGTTAGTTTGTTTCTATTTAAATCATGGTTTGAACTAATGTTTTTCTCTTTTTTTTTCCAGGTAACACAACAAAGTCATTGAGGTTTGTGTTTGTAATTTTCATTTTTCTTTTTCTCTTAACATATTAGAATTTTTTTTCCATTTTTAACTTTTTCTTTAACTGGATTTTTTCATAAGATATGTATCTCTCTGTATTCACTCATTCATTAAGCTCTTTAAGTCCCTAAAGATATAATGTATATTAAGGATTTTAATTGTGTGAGGAAGAAAGAGTGGTGTAAAAAAATTGATTCAACTTTTTAAAGCTTATTCATTGCAAAATTTTTTGTGCCTGAGCAGGCTCTATGGCCAATATTATTGATGGGGGGAAAGAGGTTGCAACATTTTATTCGGTGAAGATGGCTCCCTGAGAACTATTCTCTGCGACAATGTTTCTAAATTATATCTTTATCGTTTGTATTAACAACGGTATAACATTGTTGCTCCTTTTTACCACCCGTTGTATGCATTTCATGTGTATTAAATTTAATTTAATATCTCTAACTAAAGCGATTCGTATGTTGATTTTTCTTAATTTATCAGGATATTGAGGAAGGCCTAAAACATAATTTTAGCTGCATTTTTATCATCTTTACAGGGAACCTAACTTTTTTCTACGACCAAACGGAATGTATTCTTGCCAATGTTAATATATATCCATCAAATCAAAAGGCCTTATGTGTGTTCCTTATTCTCATACAATATTTACTTAGTTTGTAAATTTGTAGTAAAATTATAGTTTTTTTTAATAGAAATATGAGATGGTCCCATATGTAGAAGTTTTCAAATATATTCATCTATTATAATTGTTATTATAAATTACTTCCCCTACCTTCAACTATTTATCATATATTTTATTGACAATATTTCTCATATTTGTTGGAATTCTCATTTCAAGAGCGGGGTAATGGATTTGAGGTTATTGACAATTCGTGTTTTGGGCCGACACAAAATGACACAACAAAGTTTGTTTAGATGAACACGACACTATATGATTTTGTGTTTCTTTTTACCTAGAATATGACACGACAATGGTTCTGTGTGTGTGTGTGTGTATATATATATATATATATAAATTGTTATAAAGAAAATTATACAAATTGTTATAAAGAAAATTTTAAAAAAAATTATACAAATAGTACAAATGTATATTAAAAAAAATTAAAAACCAAATTATACAAATTGTTATAAAGAAAATTTTAAAGTGCCCGCGCATCGCACGGGGTTGAAATCTAGTATAAATTGTACTCCCGCGAATTTTTTTAATACACATTTAATTTAGAGATTTTTATTTTGCATTAAAAAGTCCTTCATTATGTCAAAAAGATTTTACCATATCGCTAGCGCGACCCTTTAAAGATAAGAGAATAAGGAATTTTTAGGTACAAAATAAAAGACTTTGACTAAGTGTGCATTAAAAAATGTTTGAGCGACTTTTTGGTATTTGATCCATAAATCAATGAGTTGACACCACCCATGACCGTGTTTATTAATCGGAGTTTTTATTGTCTAGTCCTTTTTCACTACAAGTTTTGGACACAATGCTCTAATAGAACAAGCTTTAGATGCCCAGGTCTCTCAGTATCACGCGCGTGTTTATAAATAATTTCGATTTCCAATTTACCCTTCTCTGATTACGCGATGTGAGGTACACAGTTTGAAATTGGAAAGAAATATGATGATTCTTTCGCAGATCCGTCACGATCTAGTGTGACCTACTTGTTTCTATTTTAGGGTTTGATTTCGCATTTGAGTGTCTCGTTGCTTTTTTTTATTTGTGATGCGGTAGTGCCTTTTCGATCGTGATTGTGTTTCAATCTGAAAGTCTTTTGTAATTCAAAGGTATGTTTTGATCTCTTCTTTGTATGTGTGCGACAGATTGATGTGTTGTTTTTTAAGTTCATATTAGTTGATCCATTTGTCGCTAGATTGAAATCTTTGTGGTGTTGTGTTCGTTTGAAAAATATGATGAGCATGTAAATATTTTCAATTTGAATTGACCTAGGGTTTGTGTTTGTCAATTTTAATTGTGGTGTTGTGTTTGTTAGAATTTCAATTCAATTATGGTATTGTGTTTGCCGGAATTTCAATTGTGGTGTTGTGTTTGTTAGAATTTCAATTGTGGTGTGGTGTGGTGTGGTGTTGTGTTGTGTTGTGTTGTGTTTGTTACAATTTTATGTTCAATTGTGGTGTTATGTTTGTCGAAATTTCAATTTTAATTTCAATTTGTCAAAATTTAATGTTCGGTTATGGTGTTGTGTTTGTCAAAATTTCAATTTCAACTGTGGTGTTGTGTTTGTCAGAATTTTAATTGCGGTGTTGTGTTTGTCAGAATTTCAATTATGGTGTTGTGTTATGTTGTGTTTGTCAGAATTTTATGTCTGTTTGTGGTGTTGTGTTTGTAAGAATTTCAATTTCAATTGCGGCGTTATGTTTGTCAGAATTTCAATTTTAATTTCAATTTGTCAAAATTTCAATTTCAATTGTGGTGTTGTGTTTGTCAGAATTTTACAGTCTAGTCCTCTTAGTAGAATATGATGAGCGTGGGAGTATTTCCAATTTGAACTAACCTATGGTTCGTGATTATCAATTTCAATTATGGTGTTGTGTTTGTCAGAATTCCAATTGTGTTTGTGTAATGTATATGTTTGATCAATTTGAAATTATGTTATAATGGATTTATGTTTACATTCATATTGTTATTGTTTACTTCTCTATTTTGACGCGGACTTGTACTAATTTGTTATACTTAGTACATGTATGTTGTCTGCTTACGTGTACTTTTTGTTAATTATTGTGTATTTGTGTGATTTTTATGCATATTATACACAGAAAAAAGACATTATGCCTGTATTGATGATAACACGTTATGTTGTGTTGTTTTTATGCAAAAATACATTATGTATGTAACTTTTATATTTGTTGTATGGTTTTTATGTAAAAAGACAGTATGCATGTAACTTTTATATTTGTGTTCTTTATGTTTATATATCCTATAATATTATTATCGCGCCAGCGGCATTAGTTAGGGAATTTTAATTGTTTTCAATTTATTACTGAGAAAATGAATGGGTGTAGGGTTGCTAGGTGTACTTACTTGTGCAATATGGTTGCTATTGAGGTTTATGAGTACGGCTCATTGGATTACAAATGTAAAGAGTTGTGTAGTATGTCAACTACTTTGAAAAATGGTAAGTTTTCATTGTGTTATTCGTTTGGTGATGAAAGTCGGTTATTGTTGTTATGTGACAAAGATGTCCACTGTATGTTGAGAAGGTCATCAAGAAAGTTGATTTTATTTTGATATTTATCACGAATTCGGGAGTTCTGAGCAGTGATGCCATTTATGAAAGGTCTGATGGTTCATCTTCAAATGATACGTGTGATGGCAACACTGGTGTAAAAAATGATATACATATTCGTGGAGCGGAGCGGAGCCCAGTAGTTGAAAATTTATCTTTCAAATAGTTGGAAGACGTATATAATTCATGTTAATCATTATTTTGAAAGGGTAATGGGTGAGTTTCGGGATAAATTGAGGAAGTTTGCTTTTGAGGTTGGGTTCAGGTTTGTTTATATGAAGAATGACAAAATACGAGTAACTGCAAAGTGTTCTAAGAAGTTATCTGAAAGATATATATGGTGAGTTTATGCTTTAACATGTGTTATTAATGGTTTCTTTTACATACGAACATTGAATAACTTGCATACATATAGAGGTGTGATTCGTAGCCCGTGTAACAAAATGATAAACTCCATGTTGGTGTCAAGTTTGTTGGTCGGTCGGGTTAGGGATAGGCCTTTAATTATGCCAATCGATGTGGTGAGAGATATTAAGAAGAACTATGGTTTTAATATAGTTTATCATCATGCATGGTGAGGATGAGAAGTTGTGGTATGCACTTTTTGGTATATATAGGGATAATGTGTTGATATATAATCGAAATCGCATTGCATTCTTGATGTGGAATCCAAAAGTAAATTATTTAAATGAATTTTCATAAAGTTTGGAGGTTGTATTTATGGGTTTCCCTAGTGCAAACATGTGTTATTTGTTGACGGAGTTTTTTCGAAGAGTCGATATATAGGTCAAATTTTGGTTGCAATCGCAAATAATGGTAATAATGATCTAGAGTAAGTATGTATTTTATTTTACGTTTTGGGGTGTTATTGTGTATTATGAGGTATTACCATTTAGAATGCACTCTAGAGTGATACGGATTCCTGGAGATGTATTTTTATTTCTTTGTATTGGGCCCATGCGGTAGGTATACCTTTGGGTTAAGTTTTGGATTAGTTTGGGTAGTGTTTTGGCTCATTTGGAGGTCCAAAATTAGGCCTTTTAGTGACCTGTGGGATTAAGTGTTAACCCCCATTAATTAAACATTTTACATAGATATCATAACTCTAGCAGCCTAAGTGAATTGGGAGAACTTGGGGATAACTTTAGAGAGGAACAAAGGATCAAAAGAGAAGGAATCACTCGTTATTCATTGTTCAGGAAAGAAATCTCTTGCTTTATCATTACATAATCTGTAACTCGTTTACGATTTCATTATCATTTAATCTGATTTGGGAATAGAAGCATGTTTAGGTTATAAATATGATATTTAATCATGGAGGCGCTGGGTTAACGCGGGTTAATGTTTATACTGTTAATGGGGTTCATAATCTAATTATAATTTGGGGATTTTGTAGAGAACCCTGTTTAATCTATATTGGTTTGTAATTCTGATGTTAGAACCTATGTTTAGGATTGATTTACTTGTACCAATAAAATCCCTATGTTAATTTGAGAAACATACTTTAAATCAAATGTTAATTTGACCCAATTAAACGAAGATGATGAAGATAGGTTTAAATTAAGACTATGTATATTTGAACCTTTAATTGTGTTCGAATCACTGTAAATATTACATAAACATATTGGGAACATTAATCCGTGACTTATATGAATGATGGGATTTGAGTGTTTTTTATAAGCTTTAGGATGAATTTTGTGGGATTTCAACTGCCATTAATGATTTTGGAACAAACTCAGCATCTTTGATCTGACAGATCAATTCGTCCCTCTGCACTGGTGATTTTTGGGTTTTTGAGAGTATGGGGATCGGGATAGTTTCAGGTATGCTTAAGAGTATGTGTTATCCTAGTGTTGATGTTGGAATACTGTATATGACTCACGAAAAACCTATCGGTTGAGGTTTGATTTAAATGGTTGCGATGGGGTACTGCACTCTTGGATAATGATGCAGGACTTGGTTGAGGTCAATATGTATTTACTCATATATTCAGTTGGTCACTGCCTCGTGACCTAAGATGTGGATGACTTGATCCATCGAACGAGTTTTAGTATGGTACTAGTCGATGGTGTGATTATGTAGTGATCCTCCATTCTTATGTGTGTGCATTTTTAAATCCCTTAGGTGAGGGACACCTGTTAGCTTTACGAGAAGTTCCCAAAAGGTAGATACCTTCGTATGGTTATTAAGATACTTATAAAATGTATGATATGGTCCATTGATGGACACTTAAACTAAAGGATCCAATGTCACATTAATTTATTTGCATGAGATCATGCGTGTCTTACTTTTCGGGTGACATGAGCGGGGATCAATATTAGGTTGTATTGTTTACATGTGTAGTTAGTTGCATCCCGATGTAGTATAGTAATATATGATGTTCACTTATTTTTCTAGTGATAGAGACTTATTAGTATTGCTTATACCTTAGATTGGGAGACTCGTGTAGTATTTCACTTATGATGATGGGTGAGGTATCTCTTTCATGTGAATGTCGATGGGTTAGCATGTTTATCGTAAATAAGTCGCATGGTTATTACTACATTGATATAATGAGGTATTTCTTAAAATTTTCGATCTCTTACCCAAAATATATAAAATGTTTTTCCAGACATTCTTAAACTGGGATTCCCACTTCATCTATCTAGCTGTTCATTTAATTCATAGTTTAGGTTAATATTTCATTTCGATCTTTTAATGTCAGACTCTCTTATTTAGAGATTATATGGACTATGTTGGTATCATTTATTTAATTAATTAGATTTATTTATGAGAGTTGAGATTATTTCATTTATTTATGTTGGAAGATGAGACAATTGATTTATTATAGTATTTATTATTTTATTGTTATCGCTTGTTATGGATGGTTTAATTTAACTAAGTTATTATTTATTGTTGTTGATGCTAAGAATGATATAAATTGACTAACACACTCTATCTTCAGCGTATCGAATGGACAACTGGCACACTAGGAAATAAAGGGTGTTAAAGTTTAATGGCTTGTATTATTCAGTTTAAAAAATAGATTCAATAAAGGCATACATGAGGACTAAAAGTAAGCCAATAACTGCTTCTAAGAGAAAGCATCGGGAAGATCTCCACGCTTTACTGCATGCGAGAAATGTCCTTGAGGTTCTCGACATTGCATCGGCTAGCAATGCGCAAGAACGTGACAATGTCTAAGAATTGAGGTCTACCAATGTCCAAGAGACTAATCCTATAATATCTGCGGGGCTAGTAGTGTGTTGCCTAGTATAAACAAGATCAGTATGCATATGTTGGAAATATAGGGCCATTGAGTAAATCCAAATCAGTAGTGGTAATAATTATAGATTATGGCGATCCTAAATTACTAAAGCACTCTACCCACCATAATCCATATGCGATATGGATCAGTTGAATTCTAAAACACTTGATCCTATTCATACATTTACAATCTCTAATTACTTTAAATAACTAACGTAATGTGAGTTGAACTTTGTCCATTACTATGCATTAACCACTGGACTAAAATCAATGAATGTTCGGTAAATGATATTTGTAAAGGCATATGTGAAAGTGTTAGGAAGTTAGGGTTGATGGGGTTAGTGCACTATAACCATTTTTCTATTATATATACTTTTGATTTCGGCATTTCTTGAGCGACGGAGGCTCGAGACTAATAATTTTCATATGCCATTAAAGTGAAGGATGGTAACAGTGGATGATGTTCCCTGATATTTAGAAACCTTATAGGTGGAAACCTAGCTTGGGGAGATGATGGGGAAAAGGAGTCATCGCCCGATAAGGTTAGGGAATTTTTCATTAAATGTTTGGGAGTAAGATGCAAAAGAAGACTATTGTCAATTGTATGATGTGAGGTTAAATTTAATTGTTGATATGTACCAAAATAAGGTCAAAGTTATCGATCCCTCAAGTTACAGCTTGATTATTATGCAAGGTCCTATTTATCATACATAATTGGGTGCACTATCTTTCTGGACATGACGAAAATAATTTTTTTGCCTATTATCTTCAGCTTGGAAGAATCTTGGTAAGATTACATAGGGTATGGGGGTCCTTTAACACTTATATTAATAACTTGGCCTTGCTTCCAAATTAAGAGTAAAGCAAATGAGTGGTTGTCTATCTCTTTTATGGGTAAAAATAAACAATATGGTTATTGAAATCCTGATGACTGCAAAGTATTTTCTGAAATATGCTAAATAATATGGTGTATTGTCTATGTAGTCATGTATTAATGATCATTTCCAAAGACTAGTAGTCTACTAGAATATATTCAATAACATAATGTTAAGGGTTGCTCGATAGGTGTTACAACCAGCCTCGCACAAGAATGTGGTTTCGCAACTTATTAAATTTCGTTATCAACTTGGTGACATTGTTGTTAGTCATGTAAATATTACACTTATTGATACCATTCTATTAGTCATGATACTTTATTTAGATTTTATATTTAGATTTACGTGTGCTGGGATCTGTATAGGAATGAGAGATATACTTACCCATGCCACGAGGTAATAATATGCAATGTCATTGTAATTTTTTCAAGTTGGAATCCTGGTGCGCGTATTGAATGTTTTCGATCTACATTAAAATAGTCATACAATAAGGTTAACTCGGAAAGGAGTACTGTCGTTACTGTTATTCTATTATTTTGTTATGAAGAAGGTAATCCCCCATTAATTCTTATCGTTAGGAATGGGGGGACAAAACTTTTAAGTTAGCATATAATTATAGTTAGGAGCTACAATAAAATATTTCCTTGCATGTCTATATAAGGTAGAAAGCTAGATAAAGACAAGAGAAAAATAAAGAAAAAAGTCAATGAAGTACAGTAGTGTCCAAATCATTCTTACGAAAACAATAACAGTAATAAAGATGGAAGGGAAAATAAAGTTTCTCAGTATACAATGAAATTTAACATTTATTAATAGTACCATGGGAATTAGTAATATCATTTTCTTTCAAGAAATCTAGTTAGATAGTGGTATTGGATTTTTGGGACTTGACACAAGAATTTCATGGTTCTTGACATACTCATATATGATTATTTAAAAACCTGTGAATCAACAACCCGAAGCAAGAAAAGCATACGATGTAAAAAAATTAATTCTACCAGTTCAATTAAATCTTAATTTATTTAATTATAATAGTTATTAAGTAATTTTTTGCAGTCTAATGAAGTTGAGAGGGTGGTGGAGTTGCTAGCAAGAAACATTCAGGATGGTGACCAAGTTGATGTCGCAACAACGTTTGAAAAGTATATTCAAGCCTATGAAATCCTTGAATTTGTAACTGAAATGGGTCATTAACCAAAAAATGGAAACACGAAGAAGAAAAGTGCATACGATAGGGAGGTGGAACCTAAAAAAAGTTCAAGTAAATAAAGAAGAATTGAGAAAACTATTTTTCATTAAAAAGTTGGATAATGTTGTAGTTTTTGTTTTCATGTTGACTCTAATACACGTACTTAGAAAGATGGATAATTTATGTTACCGATGGATTTGTATCGGCTTAATTATGTGAACAATGTTTGTGAAATTTTAAATTACCACAATTGCACGGACTATTATAATATAGCTAATGCAAGTACGGGTAGAATCCACGTGGATTTGATCAATTTTTTAAACTAAAAACGTTCTAATTAGACAATATTGATGTAGAGATAAAACAAAATAAACACTAATAAAGGAGTTAACACAAAGTAACAAATATGAATGTTGATGTAAAAAACTAGATTTGATCTAATTAATTAATCACAGATAAATATGAAAAAAGAAATAAGACAAAGGATTTTTAAAGTGGTTCAGCCTCAATGAAATGGCCTACGTCCACTCTCTTGTATTGCTGGGTGTTTTGCCTTAATCTTGATTGGCTTTTCTTATCATAGCTTACCCTGCAATGAGGGTATTACAGTATATTTATAGCCCTTGGGCTGCCCATATGAATAGACAATACGCCGTTATTAAATAGGCATATACATTGGTACATAGTCAGAACATTCATTGAATCTATCTTGGTCGTTTAGTCTTTCCAGCTAGTTGCTCGGTATACTGAGTAGCTCGGCGCGTTACCTATACTTATGCCATTCTAGATGACACGTGTCTTAACATAACTGGTCCACGCCAGCTGACTAATTTTTGTATCGACAATGAAAGAGGTTATTCGGACTTAGGATCCATTTACTGCTTTTATTAGATTATGAATATCTAGTCTAACTTGAAATTCCCTTTTAAAACTCAAAATTTACTGAATCTCTTCGCATAAAATTCAGAATATGAAAACATTAAAGTTTAATAAAAAAAATTATATCTTTTTTTAGATGGAAAAAATTCCTATTCTCTTGAAAATATCACTTCCAAGCATTTTATGTCAAACATAAGCATGAACTATCAAATAATTTAACATAAGCATAATCCATCAAACATAAGCACATAATATCAAAGACTATGAATAAAATTATAATTTCTAAGAATTTTATGTCAAACATAAGCATAGACTATCAAATAATTAAATATAAGTATAACCCATCAAATGTAAGAACATAAAATTAAAGAATATGAATAAAATAATTCATTCTGAAGGTTAAAATATTACTCTCGTAAATATTTTAATGAATAATGATTTTTTAAAACAATTAAAGCATCTAGGGAATTTATACTAATTAAACTAATCAAACACTAAGAAAACATCGGTAAACTTTGCCTATTCCTGGCAATTAATTTAAGCTAGAAACATAATTTTTTTAGGTAAGCTAGATACATAATTGAAACAACAAAATTGCATGATGAAAAATAATTCTCATTAAAATAATAAACTTACAAATTTTAGTCTCAATCCATGGATTACATACATTAAAGTCTCTGCAATTTGCACACACTTTGCCTCACAAAAATACTCAAAATAAAATTATTTCTAAAAATTGTTCCCCCAAACATTCTTCTTCTTATTGTTAACCCCGAGGTGTTTTTATTGAAAAATATGAGAGGAATTTTATTTGGGATAAAACACCTTTTTATTGGCAGAATTTGGGTTTGTAAAAGTCCATAAACTAGATTTATTAAAAAATTTCATAAAATAGTGTTTTAAATGAAATGGGAGTTATTTAATTAGTTGGTTTAAAATAAAATCAATATGTTTTGGATTTGACCACGTATAGGATCTTGCTTTGTGATTATCTTATCTCGGTAGCCATGAAAATCAGACTTTGGGTCCTTCTCTTTTCCTCATTTTTTGGGTTAATAAATGTTGAGTGGATGGTTGCTTTTGAATGGGACAAGGAGCACTTAGGCTCCGTTTGGTAGAAAAGTGTGAATTGTGCTGGAATGGAAAAATTTGTCTAGGTAAATTTTGGCAAGAGAAATTTTGACTTGGAAAATATAATTTTATGCTGTTTGATTGACTATTTTTGTATGCTGGCAAATCTGCTATTTGTCTTCTTTTTGTGTTTGATAGACACATTTTACCTACTGGAATACAATTATTTACCTAGTTATGTTGTTTGATAGCTATATTTTGGGCAGGTAAATGAAAACTTTGCCATGCAATATTTTCCTTATTATGTAGTTTTGTTGATATTTTATTAATAATGAAAAATAAAATAGTTAATACCATTAACTATATTATTTTACAATCATGGATATTAAAAAACGTAAACGAAAATTCCATAATAACATTAACACCAAATTTTCTTTATTGTACCATAATTGAAAACCTCTTTAAAAACACAATGCATTACAACATATCACATTCTCATTCCCCATCTTCATTCAAAACGTGATTGAAACATTAAAAAAAACATTCAAAAAATACCGTAATTTTATTGTCTATATTTCCTAGGCAACCACGGAACACAACATAAGGCATTCCCATCCCCCATCAACATGTTAGGTAAATGATGTACTAAATCCCTGTCCAAATCTAGCCCTTTGTAATCCGAGAGTTCCGAATCCGATTCATACATCGGATCATCAAGTTCAGTATTTATTAAATGTTTAGCATGCCACCGCTCTAGCCTTTTCTCCATTTGGGCTATTTCGTCTTCTAATAAACGAATACATTTTTCATTATCTTTATTTGGATCTTTGCAATATGTTGCCGATTTTGCCTGTGGCACGGGTAAATCATGCCACTGACAGAAACACTCCAAATCGCAACGTCTATCATATAACCTAGGCCATTTCAAATGATCATCCCATGGAATATTTCCTTTTGTCGGCGTTAACCATTTCATCACATGATTGACATCGCCTAAAGAATGTAGTGTGCATATAGGGATGTTTTCAAAAACCCTTTGCTCGCCAAACCAACTACCTCCATGGGGATCTTGGTAGATTCCTGGATTAGTCAACACTTGTTCAACATTACAGCTCGTTGCCACTACATGTTCATCACCAAATGATGTTGATGCTTTAGACTTACACTTTGTCTTCTTGACCTGTTGCATCCTTCTTACTCCCCCTATTGAGAGGTAATCACATCGCACCACTCTTTTAGGCGGTGACCAGTTATAATATGAAAGTTTTTGCCCGGACAGAGTTTTCAGGGGAACATGGGTTAAGAAGGGTGAATCATCATCAGGCATGTAGACATTGTTATGCATTTTGAAGTTGATTATATGAGGAAGTATAACTAGTGTTGTGGTATATATGTATGACAAAATTAACTCATCCGTTACTGATGCTCTAACTAATAAAGAGACGATTTATTTATAGGGTAAAAAATGGATGAATAAATGTTTAAAAATATTATCGAATAGTGTGACATCAAATATCAACTACTTTTCTAGCTGTAAAGCAATGACTGAGAAAGATAGTGTATGATCAAATCGTATCTGATTTTTTGTAACAATTGACAAAAATATGGCTAATAAAGTGTGGGTAAGACTGTGTAGTCATATCCCATCATGACATATTTTGATGTATAGAAGGAAATGCCAAATACTGACAAAGATATGGTTAATAAAGTGTGTGGGTAAGACTGTGTTGTCATATCATATCATGACATATTTTGAGATATAGAAGGAAATGTCAAATACTGACAAAGATATGGCTAATATAGTGTGTGGGTAAGACTGTGTTGTCATATCATATCATGACATATTTTGAGATATAGAAGGAAATGTCAAATACTGACAAAGATATGGCTAATATAGTGTGTGGGTAAGACTGTGTTGTCATATCCCATCATGACGTATTTTGAGATATAGAAGGAAAATGCCAAAATACCATTAATAACATAATTTACATAACGAGTACATAAATAAACGTAATGTGCTAGCCCATTAAGTTTAATCCAAAATACTTAATGAGCTATTTAACAGAAAGGCCACCACAACCACAAAAAGGCCCCACCAACCAAAGAAAGGCCCCACCAACATTAAGGATGTTTACACAACATTACATACAATAGTAATTACCCGCAAGTTTTACGCAAAACCCTACATAACTAATGAACTGAAGTGACCAAGGGAGATGACGGAGCTTGTTGTAAGCCCATGTACGTGAAAAGGTAAAGTCAGAGAAACCCATGAAGACCCGGCCCAGTCCATTGTCAGCCTCAAACATCGACATCATGCGCATGATATTCTCATCATCCATATCCATACCTACTAGTCTTTCAAGAATACCCTGCCAATTCACGTGAGACTGAGAGTCCACGGCAACTTGAAGCTCCATTGCAGTGGCAATTTTCTTCGATGATTCAGCAATAACAGTGAGTGCTTGGGCACATTCGTCCTGGTGGTTTACACGACGACGACTCGACTTTGTTTTAGGTGCCTGACCCTTGCGCTTCATAGTGTTCCCAACTGATGTTTGGGTGTCAGTCTCTTGCCCAGCAGTCATTTGCGTATCGGTCTCCTGCCCAGGCGTTGTTTGAGTTTCGGTCTCCATGTATGGTTCGTCATTTACATCCACTTCTTCTACTTCTTCTGTCACTGAAAAAGAAAACGATCATTAGTAAAACACCGGCAAAACATTATCATAGTAATATAAAATTATGTGTACCATTCATGGGTGAGAACTGATCAGCGCCCGATATAGCATTATCACCGGTAGCCGTGTCATTGCCAAAGATTATTTGGAGCTCGTCATAATACATACACTTCTTTCCTCTCATCCTTCCAGCATCTGGTTTTCCCTACAATAACCATATTTGATAAGTAATTGATTGATATATGAAGAGTATTTTTTAGTATTAAATTACATGGAAAAGCTTCGTACTCACCGCAATATAGTCAGCCCATGCACTTGCATCTGCTGTTACCCCTCCAGTATTTATATCGTAACCGAAACCACTAACTTGTAAACAACTCATGAAATTCAACGTAATCCTTTTTCAATGTTTTAAGTCTCGATCTGACATTCTTTTCCTCCACGCGAATATGACACCCCTCTTCAACAGTATCTATTACAACCTTAATCTGGGCGGCAGTGAAACCATTGTCAACCCTCTGATGTCCCCCGAGAACCTGGGCACAAAGAGAATGGATTAGGAACCCATCCATTAGCTCGCTCCATAGCAGATGGGATTTCTTTTGATTTCCTTCGACTTGATGAGATCGCACATCTACTCGCACGACATTAGTCCTATAGGGTTTCGGTGGGCGTAGCGGAGGGCAGTTTTGGTTCTGCATGCCTGCTAATCATAATAAAAAGAGAGTGAAGATTATTTGCATAATGCAAATGCAAATCAAAGTTCATTGAAAATTTAAGACCATATTCAATTAACATATTCATTATGTAATGCAAATGCAGTAGCACTGATCAGTACAACTGATCAGTTGTCATTTATCATATTGTAATACAGTAGCACTGATCAGTACCACTGATCATATTGTAATGCAAATGAAATTCAGTACCATATTCACTGATCAGTACCATATTCACTACACCATAAGTATGAGAGAAAATATTTGAAATCCAGCATCATATTCACTACACAATTTAGTACCATATTCATTCAAATTCAGTACCATATTTCATTAAAATTTACCATATTCAGTGATCAGTAGGACTGATCAGTATCATATTCACTACACAATAAGTTATCAACAGCATAATTGAAATCCAGTACCATATTCTAATGCAGTAGCACTGATTACTTGTCATATATCATATTGAAATGGAAATGAAGTAGCAATGACCAGTAGCAAAGAACAATTAAAATTCAGTACCATATTCATTCAAATTCAGTAGGACTTTCATTCAAATTCAGTGATATTCAGTACCATATTCACTGATCAGTAGGACTGATCAATATCATATTCACTACATAATAAGCTATCAACAACATAATTGAAATCCAGTACCATATTCTAATGATCAGTAGCACTGATTACTTGTCATATATCATATTGTAATGGAAATGAAGTAGCAATGATCAGTAGTAAAGAACAATTGAAATTCAGTACCATATTCATTCAAATTCAGTAGGACTTTCATTCAAATTCAGTACCATATTCAGTGATCAGTAGGACTTTCATTCAAATTCAGTACCATATTCAGTTATCAGTACCATATTCAATCAAATTCATTTCCAAATTTCATATTCAATATTCATTCACATATTCAGTACCATATTCTAAAATCAGTACCAAATTAAATCAAATCAGATAATTTATCAAATGTTATCAGGATCATTTATATCCTAACATATCACTACTGCAACACCCTAATGCAGCACTTTAATTTACATCCTAAATGAGTATAAATGAGATAACTGATCAGTCCTACTGATCACTGAATCATACTAGAATCATACATTGATCTCCTTTATCTGTAAATGAGATAAATGATCACTAATGCAGCTTGTAAAAATGAGTAGTGTATAATTGAGTAGCAACAAATTATACATTTTTAGTATTCATAATTCAGTGCATCAGTAGCATCAGATTAGTGTACCAGATGCATTTCATTAGCATAATTACGAATCATACTAGAATCATACATTTCAGAATCATTATGACATCAACATAAACTTTTAATATCCAGAACTGGTGATTACATAAACATATATCCAAAAAGTACACACCTTTACATTACTACGAAAGCAAAATAGTTAGAATTAAAGTACTAGAAGCAACATATTCAGATTCCATTTCAAGTCCCAAACATTACAACAACAGTAATGAAAATACTAGAAGCAACGAGCAGCAACATTGTTAGAACTTGAAGTTTCTTCACAGTCAACAAGGTACACATAACGTCATGTTCATTGCCACTATGGGGTTCAACAACAAGAAGTGGCGATTGAACGGATACACTCGACGCAGGTTGTTCGCTATGCGGATGAAAGGTGGCGTAGTTACTATCCATGCCTTCAATGGACGACTTAGTCCATCCCAAAAATTTGTGACATTGGGGACAAGTATAATACAATCGACCCTGGTTGTTGTTTTTGTTGGTCAATGTAACCTTCACTTTAGATACAACGCCACAGGAGCATTTTTTCATTACATACCGTAGAAGGAGAAGCTCACTTTCATTTGATGATGGCATATTTGAAATGTCCACTTACCTAAAATTTCAAAACATAGATATTATAAGCGTAGTGTAAAATTGAAACCTGAAATATCCACCCACCTAAACTCAGTCATCGAAGTTTAAATTTTCGACATGATTCGCATCGTATCCTTCCCACATCAAATTAGCCATTGAATTTCTTTTCTCGGTCCATGCACTTTCAGTTGTGAACGTTACATGCTCGTTCAATGGTGTTTCTGGCACATTTAGGGGAGGAGGAGTAATGTCATCATCATCACTTTCCTCGTCCCCCACGCATTCATCCTCAACATCGACAATCCTTAAGAAATTATGAAGGGCACAACAAGCTACAACAATCTTTGCTTGAATTTCAATCGTGTGGAATGGTTGATGCCTTAGATACGCAAATCTTTTTTTTAATAACCCAATTGATCTCTCCACTACATTTCGCAGAGAGGAATGCCTAAAATTAAATAACTCCTTACAATTCTCGGGACGTTGTCCATCAACGTCCTTGCGATGATATCGAGTTTTTCGATACGGGGAAAGAAACCCAGGTACCAACGGGAAACCAGCATCAGCGAGATAGTATTTACCTATGCATAATTTAAAAATAAATGTTACTAATACCTATTTTTATATTTACTAAAAACATCAATGAAATTCAATCTCATGTTTCAACATACCCAATGGAACGGTCAACTTACGACCTTGACGTTGTATCGCACTTCGAAGTAAGCGACCATCATGCGCTGATCCCTCCCAACCAGCGAGGACATAGGAGAATCGCATGTCAAATGTACAGGCGATAAAAACATTTTGAGAAATTGCCCCCTTCCTATTGCGATACCTTGCTTGGTCAGCAGTAGGAACCAAAGCAGATATGTGTGTACCATCAATTGCACCTACGGCATCCTAAACCGGTGGAAATGAATTTAGTACGGGGAAAGTCATTGCTAAATAAATCAAATTAATTAATGAAACTATCCTAACCTCAAAGTAATGATACCACAGAAGGTCCTTCCCATTGTCATAAGGGGAATTAAAAGAAGTGGCATTAGTAACGATATCATTGGACAAATGAAGACATGCTCGTAAAACTCTATGGAAGTAGTAACAAATGGTTTGACCAGATCTGAAGAAAATTAACGACTCGGAAACATATCGCTCGTCATGACCCACGGTGTTAAGGAACATGGCAACTTGTTCCTCGACCTTAACTGATCGATTGTCACTCAGTCCATATGTTCGTAGTCTAGCACAAAGTCTTTCAAATGAGGCTATGTTCATTCGAAGTTGTGCGTGACATACCCGATCATTCATTTTGAATAAACGATATAATGCAATATCGCGATCAGCATCCCAGTTTCTATAGGGAGCCCTAGAAATGAGATGGTCGCGACTCCTCTTATATTGATAAATTGCAATTGCTCGCAGCACCAGGGTCCAGAACAACCCTCGTTGGTGTCGTAACCGCTTTGAGACATTGTTCGACATTGAGATATTAAAATCCCGTACCAACCAAAACTTTATAAAATTGATATTAAAGATCCAAAACTTTATAAAATTTGTTAAAATTCAAAACTTTATAAAACGTTATGTCCATTGCATTATTAAAAGATCAAACATAGGAGAGGAAAGTAATATACCGATTGAGAAACTTTCTGAAGAATTTGTTTCAGAACAAACCTGTTATTTGCACAAAAAAAATTAATAATTATAACAAGAATAATTAGTGCAACAAGAATATGTTTTGTAACCACTATAATTATTAACCACTACAACAATAATAACCATATAAATAGAAAAATGTCCAAATATACATACACAAATATACAGGTAAATATACAAAATATAAATATATATTCAGATATTGGGGAAACTATATACTACAGATATTGGGGAAATTACAAACTGATATATATATATATATATATATATATATATATATATATATATATATATATATATATATATATATATATATATATATATACAGAAAAACTACAGATAGAGATCTACAGATCTACATATATATATACAGATATACACATGAACGGGTTTATGGATCTACAGATCTACATATATATATATATACAAATATACACAGAACCGGTTTCGAAACAAACGAAAATGGATAAATAAACTTGCAGAAACGGGTTCGAAACAAACGAAAATGGATCAATAAACTTGCACGAAGATACATACATATATATATACATACGGATCTTCCAATCCAAATGAAAATGGCAAAAAAAAACGAAAAAGAACATACCGGAGCAAGGAAAATAGGTTTCGGAGAAGGATATATGATTTTTGATCCCCCAATTTCGTAGATAGCTTCCTCTCCTGTCACTTCCGTCCCTTCCATCTGCATCGGTTGAATCAATTGGATGGTTTTCAATTACCAGACATTGGTTTATTTGTGGGGGGGGGGGGGGGGGTAAAGAAACGGGTTCCAAGTTTTTGAGGCAAATGAGGTCACATGAGTAGAAAATGAGAAACCAATTCCTACACTATAATACGCTGTCAAACGCTTCAAAATATGGAATTGAGGGTGGAAAACGTCATTTGCCATGGCAAAATGACGCTATAAAACGGAGCCTTAATGATTTCTGGATCTTGGGGAAAAATAATTGGGCGACTAAGTCAGGTGCGCTTGGAGCACATTGCACGAGTGGTATTGGGCGCTGGTAGAGGCTTGGCGCCTTAACACGCGCGTAGGACTTTCTCCTTAATTTTGCTTCTGTCAAAAATTTAAATTTGGGGGAAGACTCAAATCTGGGCCTCTCACCCTTTCTTCCTTCCTTTGCTAATAAGTCAGGAGCTTCTCTTCATAAATAATATGCACCAAGAATTTATATTCCTTTCTTCAACCCAATTTCTCTTATTTGCACTTTGAACCCCCAAGCTTTGGAACTTCTTCGTTTGACTTCCATTCTTCACCATTTTTCAGGGTGTAAAATGCAAAATAAAAATAATAAATAAAAGTTTAGGGTCATAAGCGTTGGAAACTTATAATTTAATCCCCAATTGCATTTTAACCCCCGAAGTTCACATCTCACTCATTTTAACTCGGAATTTAACCAAATTTCAGGGAGAACTTTATATTGCCTAGATAAATATTTTAAAATTACTTATAGATACATAAAATATCTAAAATTATAGTTTTATCCCATGGAATTGCTAAAATTATATTTCAAAATCTCATTATTTTCAAACTTTTTTTTTTCATATTTACTAAAATGACTTTAATAACTCATTAAATATGATACAAGATGACTAACAAGGTATAGATTTAGGTATAAAATATACAAAATAATATACTCATAAAATAATATTATCAATTTTGTTTTAATTATGGAATTCTTTGCATATGTTGTTTGATTATGGAATTTGTTGTTGATTTTGTTTAAATATAATTGGGAAAATCTTGAAAAACTTTAAAAACTTTGGTAAGCTTGGATAAGTCTATGTTGGTATGTAAGCGTCGACATTCAATAGTTTGTTTCAGTGTCTTACTACCAAAAAAAATTTCCATATAAATTGATAGCGGCCTACAAAATGTCTTATATGGATTGATTCGGGATGCATGCCCTAATAAGTACATAACCTCATATATATTCTTTTGTTAGGGGTGTCAATACTAAACCTCTATTTAGTATTTGTTCTATCTTATTTGTAAGATATTTACATTATTTATGGTGTTATGAAGTAATCATTGGTTACATTCCAAGTTGGATAATTAATTTTGTTGGACACCTAACGAAAGTGAAGTAATTTAACTTGTTGAATTTGATTTTTTGATTTTTACTTTGATTCTGAAGACATAATTATTTTTTTTAATTTTAATTTTATTACATTAAAAATGAGTTGACACTAAATACCAAACAATAGTTAAGTCTACATTAAATACAAAATACAAAATACCAGACATGGTGCATTCATCACTTACACATCAATTGTTGTAGTCGATAAAAAATTAACACCAAATACCCATAAATATCTCATTAATCAGACAATTGCAACCAATTTACAATTTATTATGATATACAGATCAAAGTTGTTGTCTACAAAAAATCAAGCTTTAAAAATCATTTAAAAAACATCAGATTACCAATTACACGTGTACAAAAAAATTCAAAAGGTATATCCCATCTGGTGAGATCAATTGGAACATCATGGGTGTTAATCTTCTCAAAATCTGCAACTTTCACTACATACTTATCAATCCAGGACAAAGATTGAGGTAAGGCTATTTTATGCCAGTAACTTACAACCAGTCTCATTAGGAACTCCTCTTTTAATTTGAGAATAAAAAAATAATTACCACAAAAAATGGATATTAGAATAACCCTTGGGAGTTTTACCGCATTCATCTTCATAGGTAGGAGGAACATATGACATTGAACCGGGGATATGAACATGCAAACGCAATTATACGCTGTTACAAGGTAACCTCGATTGGGCATAATCAACCAATGTAGTTTTCTACATGGTCTAATATGGTCGTCCAATATTATTAGCCCAGTATCATGAAACCAAAAAGTGTTTAAGTGTGTACAATCAAATAAACCTAGAGGGGGTGAATAGGTTTCTCTTAGTAAAATGCACAATTTTAAATTTCCTTCACAATTTTAGCAATCCTGGTCAAACACAAAACTAGGTAAAATGGTTGAATATTTAGATTTACAGTTGAACACATGTTAAACAAAATTAACTAACATAATAAAAAGTTAATTAGTGCCTCAATTTTCAATTAACACTTCAATTAGGAAATCTAAGTTAAATATATATAAAAAAATAACTAGATGTAAATCCTAAGTCCAATTTCAATGGATGTTTATAGATTCGAGCTAGATCTAAGTGTTGTGTGTGTAAGTAAGGTGAAAATAAATAAAAACACACAAACAGTCCACAAGATAGTTTTATGAGGAAACTCCCCCACCTAGGGGTAAAAAATGTTGATGCATCTTAATCTCTCATTCAACTTGAAATGCTTATACAATGCAGGAGAATACTTATATCTTATTCCGTAATGATAAGTTATATTACTAACATTGAAATCTATCACATTGATGATGAGTGATCCATCCAAAACTCCATCGAGTGCGCGAAGAAGTCAACTATCTTCCTTAGGATCATACCATGCTTAAACTCCCTAGTAGTTTAAACACCTATTTTAGATATGAGTTTTAATCTTCAATTTTGATTTTATTTTGTTTAGAATGAATCTTGACTTTGTGAATTTGATCACAATTCAGTCTTAATTCCTCATAAAAAGTAGGTAAAGTATGATCTATTTTGACTCCCAATTATGAATGAAACAAGTGAGTTTTCTAGAAGAGAAACAATTAAAGTGCTCCCAGTATAGAAAATACTCTCTGTATAGGAGAGGTAAAGAGAAATTTGTCTAATTTCAAATGGGATGGAAAAGATTCTATTTATAGAAAATTTTCAAAATCTGGCAGTGTCGTAAACATAGTGGAAAAAGACCTTTGTGCACATCGTTTTTAGCAGTATGCAAGACATACCAAAAATGTGGCCGTCGTGCGCACAAGTACAAAACCCATCCATTGGCATGATTTTAGGAAAAAAATATGGAACGCGTCGTGAATCCTATGCAAGTGTTCCGGTAACCCAAGTCTGTACGCTACTGGCCCAATCCGCTCGATGATAGGAAATGGTCCCACATATCTAGGTGCCAATTTCCCTTTCTTCCCGAAATTCATAATCCCCTTCATCGGAGATACTCTGAGTAGTACCTGGACCCCCACTTTGAACTCTCTAAAGAATCTTTTGGCATCGGCATAACTTTTTTGTCGGTCTTGAGCCACCCGAATACGGCTCCGTATCATCTTTATCCTCGTCGAGGTGTCCTGAATCACCTTCAGCCCAAGAATCTTGTTATCCCCCGCCTCTAACCAACATGCTGGGGAACGACAAGGTCGTTCGTATAATGCCTCGAATGGATCCATGCCAATAGTGAACTGGTAGGAGTTATTATAGGCAAGCTCCACCAGTGGGAGGTACTGCTCCCAACCACCTCCAAAGTCTAGGATGCACATATGTAACATGTCTTCCAACATCTGATTCGTCCGCTCTGTTTTCCCATCTGTCTGCGGGTGATATGTCGTACTTAGCCACAACTCTGTACCCATGGCTTCCTGGAAACTCTCCCAAAATTGCGAAATAAAAATCTTGTCTCGATCAGAGACGATATTGAGAGGCACCCCGTGAAGTCTCACTATCTCCGCTGTGAAAATCTGGGCATATTGTCCCGTAGTGTAGTCTGTCCGGGCTGGCAAAAAATGAGAAACTTTGGTTAACCTATCCAAGATTACCCATATGGAGTCGTGACCCCTCTGCGAAGTAGGTAACCCCGTGATAAAATCCATGGAAATGCTCTCCCATTTCCACATAGGTACCTCTAACGGCTGTAGAAGTCCTGCCGGTCTCTGATGGTCCACCTTTACCAGCTGGCAAGTGGAACATTTTGAAAAGAACTCGGCAATATCTCTCTTCATCCCGCTCCACCAGTACTGTCGCCTCATATCCTGATACATCTTATCTCCGCCAGGATGTACTGCGAATCGCGAATCGTGCGACTCTAACATTACCTCATGCCGTAAGTCTTCCCCTTCCGGAACGACCAGTCTCCCATTGAAGCGTAAGCCCTCGTCTGAACTAATGGTACAGGACTCGGCTCCCTCTGCTAGTAATCGAACTATCTATTCTTGACAGAACGAGTCTTTTTCCTGAGCCTGTATTAATCTCACAACAATCTGAGGTGTAACGGTCATCACAAATATGAATGATCGGGCCACTACATCTTAGTGTCCCAACTCCTTTCACTTTGCTCTCCACACTTCGGCCACCTTACCTATTGGCCTACGGCTCAACGCGTCTGCTACCACGTTAGCCTTTCCTGGGTGATATTGAATATCGAACTGTTAATCCTTCATGAACTCAAGCCACCTACGTTGACGCATATTCATTTCCTTATATGTGAAGAGGTAATGTAGAGACTTGTGGTCCGTGAACAAATGAAATTTCTCCCCCAGGAGATAGTGTCTCTAAATTCGAAGAGCAAATACGACTGTCGCTAACTCCAAGTCGTGGGTGGGGTAATTCTTCTCGTGAGGTTTAAGCTTACGAGAAGCATAAGCTATAACCTAACTCTCCTGTTGAAGTACACCTCCAAGTCCTTGTAAGGACGCATCGGTGTATACTAGATACTCAACTCTCGATTTGGGAAAAGCTAACACTGGCGCTCAAGTCAACTTGTCCTTCAACTCATCGAATGCCAACTAACAGGCATCGCTCCAGATGAACGACACACCTTTGCTAGTCAGATGTGTGAAAGGGCCCGCTATCTTAGAGAAACCCCGAATAAACCTCCTGTAGTATCCTTCTAGGCCCATGAAACTACGTATTTTAGTTGGTGTCGTGGGATTTCCCCACTCCCTCACCGCCGACACTTTGAGATACCAAGCCAGGGAGCCAAGCTAGCAAGCTTGTCTGAAATGATGTGCCCCAAAAACTGAACTTCCTTCAGCCAAAACCCACACTTCTCGTACTTTGCATATATCTCGTTCTGACGCAGCGTCTGCAAAATCTGTCTCAAGTGTTCGGCATGCTCCTCCTTTGTCTGGGAGTAAATCAGAATGTCATCAATAAAAACGATGATGAACTGGTCTTAGAACTCTCTGAACACTCTATTCATCAAGTCCATAAACATGGCTAGAGCGTTGGTTAGGCCAAAAGGCATAACCCGAAACTCGTAGGAACCATATCTCGTCAAGAAGGCAGTCCTCGCAAGGTCGTGCTCCCTGATACGCAACTGACGGTATCCCGATCGCAAGTCAATCTTTAAGAAGAAGGACGCTCCTCTCAATTGGTCGAATAAGTCATTGATTCGGGGCAACGGATATTTGTTCCGTATCGTGACTTTATTCAACTCTCGGTAATCTACACACAATCTCAACGATCCATCTTTCTTCTTCACGAATAGCACAGGGGCACTCCACGATGAAGTACTTCTATGAATAAACCCATGGCCTAATAACTGCTCTATCTGATTCCGTAACTCCCTCATCTCTACTGGAGCCATACGGTAAGGCGCGCGGGCTATTGGCCGAGTTCCTGGTGTCAAATCGATAACAAAGTCTATCTCCCTACTAGGCGGTAATCCCGGAATATCTTGAAATACATCAGCGAACTCACTAACAACGGGAATCGAATCGAGTGGTATAACCACTTCCTTAGAGGTCTCATCCTCTATGTAATACAAGTGAGTGGATGATCCTCCATTTGGACGAGGCATCGCCACTAAGAACATCTCCTGCCTGGGTATGGCAAAAATAATACTCCTACTGAAACAATCGATCATGGCTCGGTATGCAACTAGCCAATCCATACCGACAATTGCATCGTACTCAGTCATCTCTAATACTAACATATCAGCAGGTAAAGTAAATCTCCCGATCTCTATACCCACACCTCTACAAAAAAGAGAAATCATGGAACCCCTACTCAACGGTGAATCTACGAAAGTAATCGTGCCCTCTGCAATGTCTAACAACCCTATAATGCTTGCAAATCTCATGGCAATGAAACAGTATGTGGTTCCCGTATCAAATAAAATACGCCCCATAGTCCCCTGAATAGAGAACATACCCTCAATAGCGGGTGGATCGTGTGGGACTGCGGCATGCTGGAGCTGATAGACTTGCCTGTACTGAAGTTGTCCCTACTGGACTGGGACTGCTGGGATGGGTGGTAAAGTCGTCATCTGTGGTGGTGCTGGGAGGGCGACGGGAAACATAGGTCTCTAGGGCTCGTGTCGAGTACCCTACTGCTGCTGCTGTGGGGCCCTGCCCCTTTCAGGACACTCCTGGCATTTGTGTCCAATCTTGCCACAAATAAAACACTTCCCCGTAAAGTTTCCCCCTCTCTGACCCTGCTGCCCACGACCCTGATGACCGTTGCCATTTCTCCCCTGACTAGGATGGCCCTGCTGAAATTGTTGCTGTTGCCCATGCTGGCCGTGCTGACCCTGATGGCCGTGCTGACCCTGTTGGCCATGATGAAAACCTCCCTGACCATTTTTGAAACCTCCAGATCGGAATCTCTTAGAATCCCCCTGCTGGGAACTCTGATCACCCTGTCTGTGATGACCTGGAGCTGACTGTGCCCCGCTGGTACCATTCCCCCTGTCCTGCCCTGATGGATGGACTCTCCTGATCGCTTACCCTCTGATAAGTGAAAGCGGTGGTCCTGGAAGTGAAGCAGTGCTGCGTTAACCACATCAAAATAAGTGGCCAATGAGAGACTTCCTAACAAGTGCTGACGGATCCTCCAAGTCAACCCATCCATGAATTTCTGTATCTTCTTCTCTTCGATTGGAATTTCATCTGGAACGATGTTCAGAACATTTGTGAACTCGGCCTCATACTCGGCCACTGTTTTCCCTTCCTGCTTGAGGTTCATCAGCTTCCTCCTCATCTCGGTATGAACTGCTGAGTGAAAGTACTTGCGGTCAAACTGCACCTCGAACTCCTGAATGGTAAGAACATCTCTCTCCTCTGCGGTGGTTATGGACTCCCACCACTGCAATGCTGACCCCACCATCTTAAAAGTAGCTAGTATCTGTCTCTGCACATCCGTACACTCATACATCCTCAAGTGTCTTTGGATGTCCTTCTTCCACTGACTGGACATAACAACGTCGGAGCTACCTACAAACTCCGGAGGGTGTGCCTTATGAAAGGCATCACGAACATGTTCCCAAGCAGACGGGAATGAATGAGCCTGGACCGGGGCTACCACCGGCGCCTGAGGTGGTGCTTGCTGCACAACTGCTAAAGTGGCATTTACCGCTTGGGATACAATGGCTGGAACCTCTGCGGCATTCATGGACCCCTGGACCGGTGCAGGGTGTGGCTCGGGCTGAGCATCATGGGAACCCTCTGTGCACGTTGTGGAGGCATCTGAAATGAGAGAGAAGTCTTATAAGTTCACAGTTATTATCTTAAAATAGCTGAAGAGCGAAATATACACAAAAGAGTACAACAATCCTAAAATATAGGGCTCTATACCAAAGAATGCTACGCAGAAACATAACAAGCCGTACAGATCCTAAGGACACTAGCACTTGATACTCTGATACCACCTGTGACACCCCGACTAATTAAATACTGGGTAGCTACTCCTTTATTCAAATTAATAAAAAATATCAAGTTGGTTCAGTTCATAGCATCACTGTCGAAGATGTTTATTTAAAAATTTCTAGCCACCTAATATTTTTAAAAAGTGAGATGCCAATTGTTAATTTACTTAGATAAACATACAACCAATTAAATTATGAACTAAAGTAACACAATCCCATCACAGTCTCAATAGAAAAATAATGGAATAAAAAGAGTCTGGAGTAACACTCCCCTGAACAATTCGAATACTGAATAAATCTAAATACAAAGTCTGAATGATTAAACAAATAACTCCAATACTGAAATAAACTGAGTATGATAAAACTGTCTCTAAAAGAAGTGGGGCGACATACCCTAATAACTGAAGAAATCTGAAATGGAGTCAACGTAGAAGGTGGAGGCGTCTACTATCAAGGTCCTGTAACTTCCACAGTAGCTACAGCACGTCACTTGAATGGAACTCCTAAGCTTGGCGTCCCTGTGGCTGGGCACCTAAAAGGTTTTTACAAAAAAAATAGATTTGGAAGCAAACGGGTCAGAGCCCGATGTGAAAACAGTTTAAATATAGCAAGTGTTTAATAACATTAAATAGTGAATATAAAATACATGTTAGTTGCGTGCCCTCACATAAGTTCCTCACCCCTCAACTAATTGTGCACATCTAACGTATACATATCCCGTCCTAGTTATGCCGATAACTAACTGGTTTAACTTCCGACATGTCTGTACGCTATAATATGAGGGTCAAACTAAGACATTCTAATATAAGCTGTGCGTGTCATCCTTTTTATTTCTCAGATTCGCTGACAATAATTATTATTAAATTACCATTTTTGATTCCACTGAAAATGTCACAAGTATTTACACTAACACTTAAATAAAAAGTCCGTTTAGATAACAAGTATATTAATCTCATCATAAATATACAATTAGGGCACCCCTAGGCTGAGCTGCGGTGCACACATACTCTGCTATCGAGTCCCGATACATCACGTACATAAGGACACGTATTCCAAATTTCTCCGGAACCGTCTCAATAAGCAATAATCACACATAATGGAGGCGAACATAGTTCACATACCCATGGGTCACGCACATACCTATGCTCCCATGGTCAGCTGACTTATTAACTCACAAATAAGTCATTCACAGCTCTATGTCCTTATGGTACCAATTTAAATCCCCCTGTAGGCACACAAAGATTAGATGGCCCGATTCGAAAGCCGACCTCCGGTGATAGCAAGTATGGTAGGTATGTTATACACATAAGTACATATACTAAGAAATCACACACTTAGACATCTTAAAATGTTAAATAAGGTATATTCTTTATTCTTGTACTGTTATCCCGATTAGTACTAATTTAAGTCTTCGATTAATATATAATATAGTTCGCCGGCACATCTCACGTCGTAGTTCCATGTACTTAAATTCTAGCCCACAAAGGTTACCGAGTCTCCTATTATTCCCATATTTAAATCCACTATTCTTAAGGTCCTCATTTCTTCCGCTACCCTTATATTATCCAACTATCTAAAACTTTGTTCCTCAACTTTTAGTCTCAAATAGTATCACAGCCGTCGATCCTTATACGGTTTAATATAATTTCCGATTTGACTTTTAAATTATGAATCGAGTCTCACCATTATGCCTACTGGTCTTCCTTTAATCTAATAGCATTCACCAAATCCCCACCAATAATTCTCTAAGGTCGAAATTATTAAAATCCAACAAAGGAAAAATATAACCGATTCTGGGAAGGTCGATCGATCGACCTGGGAGTGTCGATCGATCGATGGTGGTCGATCGATCGAACAAGGAGTGTCGATCGATCGAACGCACCAGATAGGTTACAGCCTGCTTCGTTTTTCAATCCAAAACTTGTCCCAAATCTTCATTACAGGGTATGAAAATCTAATCTAACGTTATAGGTTCATCATACAACCAAAATACATCATTGTTAACGTTCCAAAACCTTTTAATCATGAATCTTTGGCATTATATGGATCAAAACTTCAATAAAAAAACCCTAGTTTTCTATTTTCTTCAAGAACATTGATAAATCTCCACTTTAATTCGTTTTTAAATCATTAAAAGTTATATTTGGGATATTGAATTCATCCAGAACAGATCTACACATAATTCCTAATCAAGATTTAGAGTTCAACATCAATTTCATTAAGTTTTTCATCAAATCCTTCAAGACAATTCTTAATTTCTACACTAAGCATGGAGGAAATATTCATTGAACTAATGTAACCAAAACACTTGCCTTAGATTCATTCTTCTGATTTTGTTGATGGTAATTGAAGGCTGAATCTTTTCTCCTTTCGGTCACAAATCCTTCTCAATTGGTGGTGGTGGGTGGTGGTTTGTTTTTAGAACTCCTTGAAACCTCTCTCTAACTCCCGTAGCCCACTTCTATTATTTTTGGCTGATAATGGCCTTAGTGGCCTCTTTAATAATATATAATTAACCTCTAAAATTTGTGGGTTTTAATTCCCATATTTTTAACATTACCAAAATACCCTTCTGGGTTGCCGTTTTGGCCTAAAAATGTCCCGGAACCCAAACTAAACCCCCGGCTAGTGTTTTCTGACTATCTCGACCCTTCTGAACACGTTGGGCACTCAAAATAACCATACGGTTGGTAAAAATATAATTTACTTTTTAAACCAAATTAAATTAATCTCTGACACGACTGACACGTGCGTCCCAACTTAATTTTTCAAATTATCGTATTTATAACTCTTGACAGTTTTAATACTTTCAATACTCATATATTACCATATATACTCAGTAATATTTAGCATTATCATCATAATTAAATACCACTCACGTCTCGCTAGTATTTAAATCCGGAGTAATTTCAAATTAATTCTCATTTAATTTAATTAATCCATTAAATAAAAATCAATAAAATTACGGGGTATTACATAAGAGTCACTCCATATTGGCCACATAATGCGATAAAAATACCGTAATGCCCATATAATCCCAAAAGACAAACAACATAACCAAAGTCATGTCTGGGGATAGGTTGATTCACAATCTCATGTCGATAACTACAAAAGCATGAATAAACACTAAACGATCATGTATGCATGACAACACAAAGAGTAATTCCCCTTACTCGTGAATCCTTCAAATAATATTAATATGAGTCATAATGTGGGAAATATGCATGTGAACAATGTATATCAAGGTGAAACCCCCCTAAATCATATCATTATCAATATCAACACCACAAATGTATATAAATGACGTAACTCCCCCTCAAACATATTCTCCTCATTTTTTCAAATGTTTATCACTTTTTGAAAAAACTGGGAATCAAGTTATCCCATTTTACTATCTCGCCATATATTGTAAATTAATCCTTATCTTTTACACAAAAATCAAAGAGAATTAGGAAAAAAAACAAAGAAAACAAGTATACAGCATGGTTAAAGGCAATAATCACAATGCCAAGAGAACTAGCAGAAAATCTAAAAATCATGGGATAAACCAATGGTAAACATGAGAAAAATGGGATAAGTATGGCAGTAATAACATGAAATACACTAACATGATATGATCAAGATATATAATTGAGAATGTGTAATATCGATCCGAGTTCGCAAATTTCTAATTTATCGGATTATTTATTTAATTGGATGTCTAAATTTGAACAACCCAAACAAATATAAATAAACCCCTAAACATGCATCTATATGTCAATAGATCAACCCATCAAATATAAAGCATGCGACACAATAATTATGCTGAGACACAGATTTCAGGAAAAAAAAACTTTCAAGTAAAACCTTTATTTCACTATGAATTCATAAATCGTAACTTACAGTTACATAGAGAAATATGCAATGGATCAATGCGCAGCTAACCCACAAAGACTCGCAGTCTTGAACTCAGCAAGAGAATACACGCAGCACCCTCCAAGGACTCGTAGCCCAATCTTCAGTAAAGAATCTTCACGCAACAAGATCCTCAATGACATGCAGCCATACGGTGTAGAGACGCACTCCACGATAAATGAACAAAAGCAAAGTGTTCTTGGGTTCCAAAAGGATTTACAAAAGTATGGGAATGATGTGTGAATCAAAACATGAGTTTTTTGGGACTTAAAAATATGAAGACTTGAGCTAATAGAACTCTAAAAAACGTCTCTCCAAGTCTTGAAAAATAACTCCCCCGAAGTTGGATTTTATAAGGAAACCAAAAAGAATTTAAAGTCATTAGGACTCTTGGCAGCGTCAGGTACCTCGAACCGGTTCACTGCTTGGTTCGCGGTACTTCGCTGGATTTGGGGCTTAAAATACACAACATTCTCCATAAGGATTTTTCTCCATTTTCAAAGGGCCATAACTCCTTCATTGTAGCTCGGATTGAGGTGCCGTTTCATCCAGTATCTTCGTGACGTCGAGCTTTTCAACTTTTTAGTTGACTAGACTTTCGAACTATGGTTGTAAAATTACCGAAAATGCCCTTGAACTTTCCTATCTTGCATTTCTTTCATTATTTTGACTACTCTAGCGTACCACTTGCATAAAATCCATAAAATCGTGGAACGTGAAGTCGTTGAGGCAGATGTGGGACACTTGATGGATATGTTGAATGTTTGATTCGGCTAGAAGTCGTCATGTGATATCGTGAAGTGACGTGACAAATGTAGCGGCGTACGACATACACAAATGTAACATATCGAACTTGAGAAAAAATATCCTTACAAATCTCTCCCTATGTCTATGCCGGTACAAAATAAAAAATCCGAATTATTATCATTCAATTGACTTATACAAATCTACCCTCCCATGAACCCAAAACTGGAAAGATACAAATGAGTAAGTCTTCATCGTTTGTTCTTCAAATCTTCAAAATCTCAAACCTTTTCTCACCAGGGTGTGCAACATATGATCATCAATGTAGTACCTACGCACATGAGAAAAAGAAAAATACCAAGTGACGTATCGAGTTTGAAATGAGATAAACACACATACCAATGTATGAGAAAAGCATAAGTCAAATCTCAAAAACTCCCCCAATTTAAACTCCCCCATAAAATGATAATTCTTTCTCTCCCTTTTTATTATGTCCCCAAATAGACAAATGAGAAGAATAAATCAAACAAGAAAAGTCGGGGTGTCACCATATTCGAAACAAGGCATCAATCAGATGGCATACGCGCTCTTGCAAAGAGATACTCAAAAATCTTCACAAACTATTTTTGATTTTTCAAAAATTTTCATACAAAAATAAGAAACCAAAAAAAATCACACCATGGATTTAAACTCAAACAACCAAGTCATGGAAACGGAATGTATGGGTGTGAACACATTCGATAGGTAAATCAAATCAATCAAGCATATGTGCACGATGCATACGTGTACCCCTAACGAATGAACATCAAAAGTATCCTTAGGTGTAAAAATTATTGAATTTAGATGACATCGTCTTATGCAAATCAACAAATCAAAGTCAAAATGATTTCCACACCAATAACGTCCAAAACTATGTAGCGCTTTTTCAAGACTTTTAAGGACGTGCAAACCCGTTTTAATTCTCCATCCAAACACCCTCATGCATTTTTTCATTTTAAGGTAATCTAAATTCTCAAACATTGGAGAATTGGTGCAAAAACCTAAATGGCCCATAATTGGCATGAATTTCTTTTTATTGCCTTCAAATTTTTTCGGACTTTTTTTTAAACCTCTTTGGACCCCGGATAATAAAATTCCTCAAATTTTTAGGTCCAATTTAAACGGTGGTTTAATCGCAAAGGATAAATGATAAACTTTCGTAGCCCTTCACCGTTTTCAAATAAAGCACACAAACATGGTTCAAAGGTGCACACTTTTTATTGTCTTGTTTTATCATGCTTGGTTCATTTTAAGGACAAGATTGAAGTGAAAACACCCAACCAACATGAGATCAGACAAGCACAATAATCAAACAAATCGTGTGCGTGTGTAATAAAGGAAATCATAAGTCAAATATGTAGGAAGTAACACTTAATTACATCCTAATGACTCCAAACCTTATAAAGCACATGGATAAATTGACCTATTGTCTCAAAACACTATCAAATAGTCACATGAAAAAAATAGAATGATGTTGTGACTCGGTCATCCTAAATGTCCATCCATAAACCGTGCAAACAAAATACAAAAATCTTTTTGGATTTTTTCAAAAATTTTATCAAAATAAAATCTTTTTGTATTTTTAAAAAAAATTCAAAAAAAGGAAAAACATACAAAAATGATACATACTAGCAATAGGCAAATAATGTCATCATGAAAAACATCCTATGCTAGTAAACAAGTCAAACCTCGTTAGGTGCGGAGGGGTTTTTCAAAGGTGGTGTCAACTTATGAAAAACCTCCATTCAATTTTGTGAAGTTTTGACCAAAACTTAACTGGCTCACCTAAATGTGCAAACTCTCTCATGTAATCTCCAGGAGCATGTAAAGTATCATGTGTGGGTGCATGTGTGGCAGAAACACGTGTAGTAGAAAAATGTGACACATAACCCAACTTAAAACAAAATTCCCTAAGGTGTCCTCTCCTTTTGCAATGTGAACAAACATAAATAGGCTTAGGAACATCTCTCTCATAAACTCTAGGGCGCACTCTCCTAATAGGAATGGGACGCTTAGGTGGGTTAGGGTGAGACTCACATGAATCTAACACTAAAGTGGGAACCGACTCGGGTGCTAATTGGGAAGTAGGAGCACCGTCATGACTTATTCCTAACTTCTCACCTTTACCCTTAAGAACCACCTTTTCAACCTTCTTAGGTGCGTTCTCAAAATTGACTTTGACCTCCCTAGCATGTTCGAGATCACTCTTGAGTTGGGATACACGTGTCGTCGGACTAGATAACGTGTTGGTCAAATCACACTTCTCCTTTCTTCAAACCTAATTTTCTCTCTCCAAATCTAAAACCCGACGACCTAAATCTCTATTATACTTCTTTGTTTTCAAGTTCTCGGTGTACAAATCTCTAAACGCTTTTTGGAGATCGTTTTCATCTCCACTTTCACTCTCGCTTTCTCCCTCACTAGAAGAACACAAATCACTATCATCACTCTCATGAGACATGTGGGTGTGCTCACATGACTAGAAAAATCGACAACCATCCCATGTGCTAAATCACCTCCAGACTCATCTTCCTCATTTCCATCACTATCACTAAGTGTGGCAGGCATGGCTACTTTCTTACCTTTCTTTCTAAGCCACGTAGGACACTCAAACGACTTATGCCCCTTACCCCCACATTCAAAACAAGTCACGTTCTCAAAATCTTCCTCACACTCCTCATATGAGTCATTCTCTTTTTCCCTCTCACCACTTTCTTTGGCCTTTCCTTTATTTTTATTTTCTCAAAAAATTTCTTTTTATTGGAAGAATTATTTTTGTTCATGTTGAGAAATTTTTCGCAAACAAGGCCATATCATTAAAATCAAAGTCTCCCTCAAAATCGGACTCACAAACTTTTTCTTTCTTTTTCATACGATGAGTCTTTAATGCAATTCCAGTGTCCTTAGCATTAATGGTTTTGGGAAACGTGTCAATTTGTTTGAAGATCTCCTACAAGTTCTTCCAACTTAAGTGATTTCAAAATTCCCAAAGAGTTCAAAACAGTGACTTTAGGAATAAAAAGTTTTGGGAGAGATCTCAAAACTTTTTTTAACGACACGCGTGTTATCAATCACCTCACCCAAATTAAAACATGTGTTAACAATGTCCGACAAACGTGCATAAAAATCATCAAAGCATTCAGACTCAGACATAGTGATAGTCTCAAATTGGGTGGCCAAATTTTATAATTTTGATTCTTTAACCGCGTTTGTACCCTCATGTGTCAATTTTAAAATATCCCAAGCCTCTTTAGACGTGGTACACGTCATAATTCGGCGAAACTTATCAGGAGTGATAGCTCCAGAAATAGCACTCAGACCACGGGAATTAAAATTAGACATTTTATAATCATCTTCAATCCAGGCTGACACGGGTTTTAAAGAGGTGATATTATCAACGGTGACTGTGGGAGGAGTCCACCCATTTTCACAAAGTAATCAAACACGCTCGTCAATAGCTTTTAAACTAGATTTTAAGTGAGCTTTCCAATAGGCATAATTATTCCCATAAAAAATAGGCACCTTATTAGATGAACGTTCCATTGGAAAAAATGAGATTTTTCACAAAACTGTTTTTTCAAAAAAAAATCAATATCACACAATTTTGCGAAAAAAGGAATACGCGATAAATTAGCGCAACTTGGTCTGATACCAATTTGAGAATGTGTAATATCGATCCATGTTCGAAAATTTCTAATTTATCGGATTACTTATTTAATTGGATGTCTAAATTTGAACAACCCAAACAAATATAAATCAGCCCCCAAACATGCATATATATGTCCATAGATCAACCCATCAAATATAAGGCATGGGACAAAATAATTATGTTGAGACACAGATTTCAGGAAAAAAAAATCTTTCGGGTAAAACCTTTATTTCACTATGAATTCATAAATCGTAACTTACAATTACATAGAGAAATTTGTAATGGATCAATGCGTAGCTAACCCACAAAGACTCGCAGTCTTGAACTCAGTAAGAGAATACATGCAACACCCTCCAAGGACTCGCTGCCCAATCTTCAGCAAAGAATCTTCACGCAGTAAAATCCTCAATGACACGCAGTGATACGGTATAGAGACGCACTCCACGATAGATGAACAAACGCAAAGTGTTCTTGGGTTCCAAAAGGATTCAAAAAAGTATGGGAATGATGTGTGAATCAAAACATGAGTTTTTTGGGACTAAAAAATATGAAGACTTGAGCTAATAGAACTCTAAAAAACGTCTCTCCAAGTCTTGAAAAATAACTCCCCCGAAGTTGACTTTTATAAGGAAACCAAAAAGAATTTTAAGTCATTGGGAATCTTGCCAGAGTCAGGTACCTCGAATCGGTTCGGCTTGTACCTCAAACCGGTTCACCCACCGAACCGGTTTACTGCTTGGTTCGCGGTACTTCGCTGGATTTGGGGCTTAAAATACACAGCGTTCTTCATAAGGATTTTTCTCCATTTCCAAAGGGCCATAACTCCTTCACCGTAACTCGGATTGAGGTACCGTTTCTTCCAGTATCTTCATGATGTCAAGGTTTTCAACTTTACAGATGACCAAACATCCGGACTATTGCTATAAAATTACCAAAATACCCTTGAACTTTCCTATCTTGCCTTTCTTTCGTTATTTTGACTACTCTAGCGTACCACTTGCATAAAATCCATAAAATCGTGGAACGTGAAGTCGTTGAGGCAGATGTGGGGCACTTGATGGAGATGTTGAATGCTTAATTCGGATAGAAGCCATCATGTGATATCGTGAAGTGACGTGCCAAATGTAGCGGCGTACGACATACACAAATGTAACATATCGAACTTGACAAAAAATTTCCTTACAATAATCATGATAAGTGAATAAATCATATAAAGTAAAACATATAGCATGTGAATTTTAATAAAATAAAAATCGATAACATACAGTGGGGGATCCAGTATTTTTGTTCAACCGGAGCTAAAGTTTCGAGTGGTGCCGGCGTTTCGGGGGCGGGATCCCCCGATGAGATTTTTTTTTGGGTTATTTCAAGTTTTATACAAATTATAGTTTTATAATGCCCAAACAACTTATTTTAATGCCCAAACAACTACAACTACAAATTATAGCTTTATAATACTCAAACAATTATAACTACAAAGAGATAGCGAACCTTGTTTTATGTTTATTATTTTCATTAATTACAATCTTTTTTACACCCTCAGTTTTGTAAATAATTAGAGGTATACCTTGAAGTTTGAAGTTTTACCAAAAAACCTTATATATATATATATATATATATATAAATTAAACCGGGATCGCCGCCCCCCTTGAGCCCTATGTCCATCCGCCCTGATAATATATATCTAAGCATATGAATACGTGAAGAGCAAGATAATTTCCAAATGTATGTCTAAATGAGATCACTAGGGTAGAGAAAAATATATCACAATATATATATATATATATATATATATATATATCAATAAACACAAACTCTAACCAAACATAATGTAAAATTAATCCAACTAGAATAAAAAGGAGTATCACGAGTATCCAATATCAAGCCACTCCAACATAGGTATAGGAGTGACAAATATAAACAAGAGTATCATAAAGGTAATACAAACAAAAAGTATAAGATATATGATCCATCGCCCCAAAATCAAACAAAAATCTAGTGAATATAAAATCTCATCACTAGTGATCCTCGATAGATCCTCATAATAGCTTTCATCATATCCGGATCCAATAACATTATCATTATCGTCACCATCAGCACTATCAATATATACGACATGATCAAAGGTAGATGTGGTAGTAGGAGCACCTATGGATGCAGGTTCATGGGCAGAAGAATCACCGGATGGTCGAGTAGAAATAATGACACCACAACAACCAATAGCAGAGATCCCCGTGAATATCTGACCAATCTCATGCATTCTAATGTTAAAATGCCCATTAGCTCTATCAAAAAGTTAATTGATGTGACAATCAGGTCGGTTATGTCAATCTTGGATGATAGCAAACTGAGACTCCATATAACGTCATGATGACTAATGTTCTTGGGGGGCTGGAGGAGTAAGATGGGCGACTGACTATAGTTGAAGTTATCTAGTAATGTCCTTGACAACCGGATCAATAATCGATGGTACTACCCTCTTGCACGTCTGAACCTCCTATTGAGTAACATAAGTACTAGTGATAGGACTTATATTAGATATAAGGATATTTGAAGACAACCTAAGATCTTTCGCACCGGTGATCACTCCACGAAAGGTATAATACAAACCAACAGGATAGTTTACCTTTTGCCCGGTTGACTGGTAAATAGTGGTGGAGCTTCTTACGAACTTTTGAAGTTCGTAGAAATTGATATGAACTTCACAAGTTCGTAGGAAGTCCCATTGGGACTCTAACGTCTAGTAATGGCTAGTAACGACTAACTCTCAATGCATCATCAATACATAAATCCATCTCACGCAGACCTCCATCTCCACCTCTCTATTGCCTAAACTCTATTACATAAATTCTACTGCTTCTTCTTCCTCAATCTAACATTTATTTTACCCCAAAATATAGTATCTCAATTCCATATCAACAAATATCACTTACGTAATTTTTTTATTTATACATTATGGACGGAAAAAGAAGGAAAAAATATTTAAATATCGGCAAAAGCAAGAAGCACGGATCCACGTCAATGGAAAATCCTACTTGACCTCCAGCGAGTGAACCTGTTGATCCCGTGTACAAGCATTACTCCCATATTTTCGATGGGGATACACACGCGTCCGACGGGCAGACGCCCATTATAAATGGCAATAAATATGAATTTCGGGGTAATTGGGCGGGGCCAATGAAACTATATATATTGATCGGAGAAAATAAACTGGCGATAAAAGAATTTATCGACGGTGCCGATATAATGTCCAATATATTTTAAAGGGTGATGCCAAATTTCGACCAGTGCATTGTTATGGCGATGATCGAACGTTGGTGGGACACGACGTATACCTTCCAACTGCCATTTGTTGAAATTGCGTTCATGCCTATGGACTTCACGATGCTTTTCGGTATTATTTATTTCGTATTAAATCCCTTATTTAATTTTATTTATATTAAATTTAAATAATTTGAAGGTGTACAAATGATTTTCATATTATTTGTATATATGACGTGTATTGTTAATTTTTGTATAGGTATCCCGATTGGGCAAGGGCTACCCATTACAAATTTGCCGATAGAAAAATACATAAATTTTCAAAATATCGTAAACGAATTTTCCCCCCTAATTCATATAGAATGATTTTCGAGTGCGGTAATTCCAGTTGCCGACCTTAAGAAATACATTGTCAATTTTGTGAATCAACCGAACCTTCCCGATTACATGATGCCAGTCATAGCTCGAGTATTTTGGTTTTATGTAATTGGTAGTCTATTCTTTCCAAATGCCAATTCCACGGCGGACCTCAGATATTTACATTATTTGGAGGACGTTGCGGCGATTGGCACCTACGATTGGGGTTCGAAGATTTATGCCTGTATAATATGGTCAATGGACAAAGCGAGCCGACAGTCGTTAACTAGTGTCGAGTGTTTGTGGTAATTAATAGAGGTACAATTTATAATATTATTATTTAAACGTTTATGCATTATATATTTAGTTACAATGAATGTACATGTCTTCTAATCAATTTAGTTTATCAATATATTTTGCAGTACTTACATCACGAGTATATGACGACCGCATGTCCTATTATCGTTAATCCGACCATAGATGTATGGCCCTGAATATTTCGTTGGTCAAAGTCGAACAGGAGCCGGGCAAAGGGCGCGCAATGATTTAATATATCGGGCAGCCAACATCAGCTTGAGATGCAGTCCCCTGAATCCATCATATGGAAGTCGTACGAGACGTCGATGTACCGGCATAATGATTTCATTATATACGCACATCATTTATCTGGGTTGCGTATGATTTTTTGGGATCCCTTATTTAAGGGATTTTGGTACTTAGGAGACCGGGGGTTTCGACAGTTGACGGGCCAAATTTGTAAAGCAGACAACCCTCCATAAAATTTGAGCTCAGACCCCCAATTCGAATACCAATCCGCTCTTACCCAGAATTGGCCTATTGAAAATGCGCATACATCAGTTGTGACCCAAGAAGAGTATGATACATACTGGAAAGCAGTTGCGCAAGGACCCTTACTTGCGGTGATGGCACGCTATGTTAACGTTGATTTGATTGGGGTTGGGACAGTGGCACCATCAACATTGCGCATCCCATGGGTGCCAGCTCCAATTAACCAACCGTCTGAGTATCATACACAGTTTGTATCAGCTGGCCCTACACAAATACATGAGCCTAGGCAGAGTAGGATGGTAGACGTCGGCCTTTCGCAGGGTGCTTCATACGTAAGAAGTGTGCCGCGACCTGAGTTCCCAACGAATTAGAATGGAGTTCTTCATTCATCGAAGCAACATATAATATTCGTGGTCTCCGACATTTACTCCTTACCGAGACTCGAGTGCGTGAGGATATGATTGAGGAACTCGAGCGGCAACTTGCTGCCTGTAATGTGCGTGGTACTGGTCCTACCGTTAGTGGACCGAGCTACACCCGTGAGGATGTTTACGTACCTCAACCATCTCACCCATACGTGGGATATCAAACGTAACAGAGTTGGGGCAGCCGTATTGGCGACGATCCGATATTGGGGCCTCACGTTGATTTAGGTCGGGATTATGAATTTGGGTAGGGGCCATCTTAATTGTATTTTTTTATTCTTTTTATTTTATTTTGTATTCATATTATTGTATTGTATTCAATTTATTATTATAAATTCATTCGCAGCAGACAATTTAATTGTATTGAATTCATATTATTGTATTCCTATAAATATTCGTGGTTTCAGTTGGGTATTCCTCCACAAATCGAGTTATACTCCCTTATATCATAAACCTCATAATGCATAACTATGAGTACATGCCTGACGAAGATTCACCCTTCTTAACCCATGTTCCAAAGAAAACTTTGTCTGGGCAAAAACTTCCATATTATAACTGGTCACCACCTAAAGAGGTAGTGCGATGTGATTACCTCTCAACTGGAGGGACAAGTATGAAGCATCACGTCGCAAAGAAAAAGGGTAAGGCCAAAGCGTCAACATCAGCTGTTATTGAACATTTAGCGGTAACACGCAGTAATATTGAACGAGTGTTGACTAACCGAGGGATCTATCAAGATCCCCATGGAGGCAGCTGGTTTGGCGAGAAAATGCTTTTTGAAAATATTCCTATATGCACGCTACATTCTTTAGGCGACGCTAATCATGTTATGAAATAGTTAACGCCCAAAAAAGGAAATATTCCATGGGATGATCATTTAAAATGGCCGAGGTTATTTGACAGGCTTTGCGATTTGGAGTGCTACTGCCATTGGCATGGTTTACCCGTGCCGCAAGAAAAATCGGCTAGATTTTTCAAAGATCCAAACAAAGATAATGAAAAATGTTTACATTTATTGAAATGCGAAATAGCACAAATGGAGAAAAGGCTAGAGCAGTGGCATGCTAAATATTTGATAAATACTGAACTTGATGATCCAATGTACACATCAGATTCGGACTTGCCGGATTACAAAGGGCTCGAGTCGGACATGGATTTAGTACATCATCTACCAACAATGTTAATGGGGGATGAAAATGCATTATGTTGTGTTTCATGGTTGACTAGGAAGTAATTGTAATCACTAGACAAATCAGTTATTACTATGTAATGCACATTTCTATGTGAAGCACGTTTCTGTTATATATATATTGTAGTGGTTAATATATATTGAAGTAGTAATTTTATATAGCATATACAACGATAATAGTAACTGTAGTAGTTAATATATATAGAAGTAGTAATTTTATATAGTAAATATAAAGAGGTAATAGTAAATGCATACAGTTATTACATATAACTGCAGTAGTTAATAATTATTGAAGTAGTAATTTTATATAGTAAATATATAAAGGTAATAGTAAATGCCAATTTCAATTCCTACCAGCACACTTACCAATTCCTACATCAGATTGGCACACTTACCATAGTGCATCAGATTGTTTTCTCTAGGGCACACTTACCAATTCCTACAATAGTAACTGCAGTAGTTAGTAATTATTATTTTCTGTAGGGCACACTTTCCATAGTACATCAGATTGGAACACTTACCAATTCCTACCAGCATGATTATAATACAACTTACCAATTCCATAGTACATCAGTCTCTGTTTAGATTATTATAAATAGAAATACAGTGTATGAAATATTATAATACAACTTCTTACATTTCATAATTATTCCGAGGAAAAAACATCATGGATTACTCCAGTTCTAGCGATGAGGGACGAAATCTAATGGTTCAGTATGCTCAATTTAATGATGGTGCATCATCAGATGATTCAGATGAGGAGATGATAATATGCATGGAGATTACACGTTGGATTGAATAACAAAATATAATTTGAGATGGGAAAGAACTCGAATTTAGACGTCGAGTGAATCGAAGGAGAGAAAGGGGACACCAAACACTATGGGAGGATTACTTTGGTCAAGATAACGTATAGAGCGAGTATTTCTTTCGAAGGAGATTTAGGATGCGGTATTCCATTTTCAATCGCATCATATATTCTGTTTTCCAGTATGATAACTACTTTATACAAAAGTACGACGCGTGCGGTCGGCTAGGTTTAAGCTCACATCAAAAAATTATGGGGGCTATACAACTCCTCGCTAATGGAGGATCTCATGACGTATGGTCTGAGCAGTACGCAATGAGTGAAACAACTCTATTAGAGACTGTTATTAGATTTACTGAGGCAATTGTGGCCGTATTCGGTCCCGAGTATGCGAGAAATCTGACAACAGGCGATGTCACCAGGTTACTCGAACAAAATGCAAGCAGAGGATTTTCAGGAATGCTAGGGAGTATAGATATCATGCATTGGCGGTGGAAAAACTGGCCCACAGCCTGTCACGCTCAATATAGTGGTCGAAAAGAATCTCCAACTATAATCCTAGAAACGGTTACCTCGTACGACCTATGGATTTGGAAATCATTCTTTGGGGTTCCTGGATCTTGCAATGATATAAACGTCTTGCATTGGTCTAATGTATTTCGAGAATTACGCAATGGGATTGCACCTCCCATTAATTACAATGTTTAGGGAAATATATACGATAAGGGGTATTACCTTGCTGATGGCATATACCATCTATACGCAACCATCGTTAAATCTTTTAGGAACTAACCTGGCCTATCACAAAAACAAAAATTATTTTGTAAGAAGCAATAATCATGCAAGAAAGATGTCGAAGGTGCTTTTGGTGTACTAGAAGTACGATTCGCTTTCGTGCGCGAACCTTGCAAATTATGGAATAGGGCATCCTTAGCAACCATAATGAAATCTTGCATTATAATGCACAACATGATTATTGACGATGAACATAGAGACTGTCCCTGGAAAAATGAATACGAACAAACTGATCCCACACCTGAAATACTACGGGGGAAAACTAATTTTTACGACTACCTAACGCGGGATGTAAATGTTAGGGACGCAACTACACATCAACAACTATGAGATGATTTGGTGGAGCACATTTGGAACATAAGCTGTGATGAATTGGCTGATTAATGATTATATAGTATATGTGTATTTGAGGGTTTCTATTCTCTTTATACATTCACTCTATACATTGTTCTTTTGTGTTGTGCATCAAAATACTATAATATATGTAATATTTGTAATGTAATTATTTTGAATCGACTGCTTCAATTTAGCACACAATAATACAACAATTGCAACACATCTTAAAATAAAATAACATTTATTAAAATAACATTACTCTTCTTATAACACTATAATTGACATTACATTTATTTAATAACGGAAAATTAAACAGACCACACACTTAACATACTAGTCAACATTGTTTGCACCAGATAGACCGGAATCAGAATTTGACGAGCCGACAGTGTTTGACATAAGCGCTGCAATCGCAGCTTCTGTCACAGCTACCATATTTGAGAGGTTGGTGTACCTTTTCACATGGAATTGCTGTTGCAGGTCGTTCATTTTGGATATATCCAACTCCATGATGTATGACTGTTCTCGGCCTAGACATACAAGCTGATCTTATTTTCTTGTAATTTAATCAGCTCTTTTCATCTCAATGAAAGCATCCATTTGAGAATCAAATTTCATGGCCCGACTTTTCTTCCACTCTTGCTTACTTTTAAACATCTCGGTGAATTCTTCGCAATGTTTAAGGATCGTCGTGTTACAATCAAGGTTGTCTGAACGGGCATGTTGTTTCACCCCTTTTCTACCTGGGGGTCTGTACGGTACGTCACTGAAGACGTGTGTGCTCGCGTTCAAATGATCAAATTATATATTAAACACCTTTTAACCCAAACAAATCCTAATCATGCAACTAGGTGTGACTGAAATAATATGAAATCTTGCAAGAGTTATTCAACCACACACAATTGAGGAAAAATCCCCCACAGGGGCAAAACCATTTATTTTCACTATAATTTGTAAGAAAACGGCTTACAATCGGATTACAATGAAAATACAAGATGACTAAGAATTACCCTCAGGTATCGGATTCTGTAGTCGCGGCTGGAATTATCCCTTTCCAGTAGGGCTGCAATGGAGAAGAAGAACGGTCTCCTCCACAAGGGTTGAACTGCAAAACTGCGTTCCTGGGTTACCAAAAGGATTCACAAATGTATGGATTTTGTGTGAATCAAAATACCTAGAGTATTGGTACTCAATAGGTGAAAACTTGAGGCTTTCTCTACTCTGAAAATCGTGTATGGAAGTCTTAGAAAAAACCACTTCCTGTAGTGGGATTAAATAGGAGAACTTGAGCCCTAAAATTCGGAACATGATCTGAACACGATCTGTTTGAAATTATCCTCGTCGGATCGGTCCGGTCTCTTTAGGCGGATCGGTCCAGTCTCTTTAGGCGGATCGGTTCCTTTTTTGAAGTCGGATCAATCCGGTTGGCATCGGATCGGTTCGCCTTTTTAGCTTCATCGGTTCGCTATGGATCCGGGGTACACTGGCCTCACCTCAGCAGGCGGATCGGTCCGGTCTCTTTAGACGGATCGGTCCGGAGGAACCGGATCGGTTCTTTTATTTGGGCCGGATCGGTCCGGTCTGTTCCCTGATTCCTTTTCTGCCTTTGATATTCGGATTCCGTTGATGAGCGTATGATTCTGAAATTTTCTCAATGGTGTAACGGCGTACGACATATAAAATGCTCATGGACAAAAATGTCCTTACAGTCACGTACACCCGAACTGTCCTCTGAGTCTAGAGGCGTAGAATCATCATTGTTGCACGATGTGTTCTTCAAATCAAATTTTGGTAAGTCTTTCAAAGTTTGGTTGCATTTATCAAACATGAATTGTTTGCTCGTTTCCACACGATATGCCTCGCGGGCCTTTGTAACCGCATCGAACTCGTTATTTCCGCTTCCTACATTATATATTTGGTGAGACAGTTTCAAAACGTATATCATTACACAGGAAGAAATATGATTGTAGCGTGTTGAAAGCATGGTCCTCGTACGTTGAATATAAATTTTCGGCGTGTTGTTATATTCATTCATTACGGAATCCCAAAATGTTCCATGCGATATCGAGTTGCCTTCAATACGAAGACTCGTATATTTAGCATATATGGTATATAATATTTCATCTTCGATAGGAGTCATATTCTGTTTTCTAAAAGTACTAGAATTAATGGGTTAAGATGAAGACATATTGTTCGGAAATTAAAATGTATAGAGAGACAAAACGAATAACTCGAATATATTTTTGGGAAAGAATTGGGTTGGATGGAAGAAAAATGAGAGAAATATTGGGCTGAATATAAATGGGTGGGATTTGAGGGGAAAGAAGGATGGCATTATATAGGAAAATAAGGGATAACGGTCGTTTGTTGTTACTGTGGTAAAAATGTTTCCTACGAACTTCTGAAGTTTGTAGGAATTGCTACGAACAACTGAAGTTAGTACCAATTCCTACGAACTTAAGAAGTTCGTAGGAAACATATACAAATTTTGCTGCCCTTTTGTATATTTGCAAAACCTATGCAAACTCAACTGCAGATTCTCCACGCTTGTCTCACCACTATGATCCAACCAATTTGTATCAATTTGTAAACTTGCCTTTTCTGTTGTTGTTTCCCCCCATCATTGTACATGCTCTAAGGACCCCTATAGAATATAAGAAGATGGTAATCATACTACTAAACGACAAAGCCTTTTGGGTATAATTCAACCCACCAAGCATAATCACTTCAAGAATAATAGAGGGGAAATCCATAGTCTCTGTCACCCAATAGAATGAATGAGTCTATCAACCTCATACGAAAAGTCTCGAGTCCTACGTCTAGGAATAAAACAATAGATGAATACAACATTAATTATGCCTAAGTGAGGTTGAAGGGGAGCTTATGGAAATAAACTACTCATCTAATAAGTCCATTTACCAGCAAGAAACATAGCCGAATCATAATATGACATACCCACGTTATAAAGCGAGGTAAACTTAACATGATTTAAACCTATATGTGTCACCAACACCTCCCCAATTAGAGAAATAGTTTACTATGAATAAACGTGGAGAAAAATAGTGAAGTATCAAACTCAATAATCAAATTTATGTAGAACTCACTAACAAGTGAAACATTAGTCATCTCGTGTATCTAAAGTAATCGATAAATAGAGAGGAACTCAATGCGCTCGGGTAAAAATAATCCTTCGGGTGTTCATTTGAGATGCTCAAGGTTAATCTCTCCCAGTTCTGAAAATCCATTTTGATGGGGTTGACCATCTCAAGTAAATTAAATTGTAGCAAGATTAAAAGTCGACTTGATGACTAGTATCGAGGTGCTCGAGGCCTGAGTGCACTAACTTGTCGATCACGTAGTAGATCTAGACGGAGCATCGATTTTCTTACACATTCTCGAAGATTTTTTGGGACCACTCGAGGCTCGAGGAATGTCCTCTTGTATGCCTTAGTCTTAACATGAGTCATGGCGATGCGTAAGACTATGGGAGAGGCACACAAATGCAAAAAAATGATAAAATATAGATAACAAGGTCGAAAAACCCCAAATATAGTGTCAACAGTAATTAAATCGATCAAATATAACCCAAAAGTGACAACACTATAAAATATGATAAATAGGTACCAAGTGAGCACATCTGAGTCTAAAAACTAACAAAATAATAATTAAGATGATGATAAACACCTCATAATGATAGAATAACCTTAATAAACTTTAAAACCCAAATGAACCAAAAGATTTGAAAAAAAAAGAATACCTATTTGAAATTGAAAAAATCCAAAATCTGCCACAAATTAGAGTTTCAGCTATAAAACCTTCAAATACACCTCAAAAGTAATAATAATCCAATAAGATATGATAAAAATCATATTCTGCACAAAAAATTTCTGACGTAAATGACGTCAAATGGGAGCAAAAAGAAGATGACTCTTGTCTCAACTCTCTCAAAGACATTTTTTTAAAATCCATATTTTGAGACATAATAAATAATCAAAGTGTACAATAAATAAAGAACAGGGACCTCTTGAGAGTGATGATTCCTTGAGAGAGGAGAATTAAGGACTTAAATAAATGAGATAGAGCATGAATATAATATATTTGTGTTTTTGCGGATTTCGGTGCAACATAGTAGTGCTATGGCATGACACCCTTTTTTGTGTGTAGTTAAGGTTCTATTTATAGGCAAACTTTAGGGTTAATGTGTCATTGTGCTCCCCTAGACTATTCTCTATGATAAATTTTTGGAAATATTTTGTTTGTCATAACTGTTTGTCATTGTCAGGCCACTATTACCTTTTTTTGGTGTGACACCTGGTGTAGTAGTGCCAAAAAGGTGATATTATCTAACAGTAACTTAAAAACTGCTATATTGTCTTTTATTAAAAATACTTATATTGCAAGTTTTTAAAATCTTGCAAGTGACTCCAGAGGTCACTCGCTACTTGTGGCTTTGTTATTTATTTGTGAGCATCCTTTTAGGTTACTCGCCATTTTATATGTATAGTATACATGTGAGTAACCTCTGTGGTTTCTCGCTACTTTGTGTGACTAATATAGGTTACTCGCTTTCTTATGTGAATGAATTAGTGGTGGTGTGTGTGTCTGTGCGAGTGACCCGTTGGGTCTCTCAAGCTATTATTCTCTCTTTCTCAAATTATTGAAGTGGTTGAGTCTTATCTTGTTTAATAAGTCTTGACTCCAAAACAAAACTCTAAAAAGTTCCCAATACTTCCTTGTTGCTCGAGCCCTACTTGCTCGACGAAGCCTCTTGCTAAGTAAATCTATCAAAATAAAGATAATTAACGTATTTAATAGGGTTTGCTTATGAACCGCTCAATGATCTCTAAGGAACTGCCCGTGCACTCCTTTATATTAATGATGACTCCTCATATAATCCCCTTAAGGTTACTGGGTAATTTCATATGTGTACTTTTGAGGTTATTGGGTGATTACTCGTGAACTCTTTTATTGATGAGGATTGCTCGAGCTACCCTCTATGGATAATGAGGGGTTTATCGTGCACCCATTTTCTTTACTAATGAGGGAGTGTTCATGTGTCCCTCCAAAGCGACTAAGAAGTTATTCAAATACACCTCCATAATAATTAGCCCGTTAACGAGGGATCATTCGCACAATCCTTTAAGTTTATTATAGTGTTACTTTCACATCCTTCAAGTATCGGACAGGTTGCTCGTGTACCCCTTTATGTTCGCCCCCCATATAAAAGTCTTTCATTTGTTTTGAAAAGAGAGGGTTGTGTACAAAACTTCTAAAAATCTTCGAGTGGATATTTTTCATCATTTCATCTGTGGTCTATTAAATACCTCGGTACGCTTAAACTTTTATAACATGTTTATCCATGGGATCAACTACCACACATCATTTAGGGGAAGGTTACATTTATTTGCTAATGATCACTCTTTTTATCTGAATAGTTGCATCTTTTTGTAATATATGAGTATAAATACCCTCATAAAATTCTCAAAAGAACCTTTACCTTATTCCTTAGTTCTTTGTATTCAACCTCTTTCGATCAAAAACAATTTCCTTTTTTTCTTTCAATGTTCCTTCTATTTTAAGGGCCTTTTGAAGATCCACCATTTATGCATCCACCACCACCACCACCACCACAATGACCACCATCTTGATAGGTATTATGCATATTGAAGTGTCCAAACATTAGGTTTCCTATGTGGATCCACATGTTTCTTCCACTGTGATGGCCACTTCCACAAATGTCACCACCGCCGAGGGTGACGTTAGGCCATCTAGCCACCAGGGTGGAAGCAGTAGCTTTATTGTTACGAACAAGTCCCAATAGAAATATTTAAAGCAAAATTTGACCAGATATTTCATTGCTTATAATTGTGCCTCTTTCTTTGTGGACAACGACCGTCTTATGTCATATCTCGATGGTTTTGCAACGAATTCGACTATCATGGTAAGTAAGAGACCCTTTGTAGGATTTCAAGAGCTGAGAGACTCAAATGACACCCCCTCGTGATCCCAGATTTTGAGGGCACGAGTGGATAGAGGTGACATTACTTTCTCAAACATTAACTTTAATACTTGTGGGGATCCCCCAGGGAATGGGAGGCCTGGGTGAATTATGTTATGTCTATAGAGGAATATCAACGAACGATCGAGTAACTTGGATTGGGGAGGACCATAAGGAGCTGAAAGAGTTGCACTATCAGTAAAAGTGCGAGTTCCCTCAAGGATCTCAGTGGGGTGCGGATACACACACATTTGTAACAAGTTGGGGGAGTTCACCATCATTTTGGAGAATGTTTGTGAGCTAAATTATTTACCAAATTTGGGCACTCATATATTTACTGATGGATACGAGGATACTGTAGAGAAATCATTGTACGAGGAACTTAAAAGGCTATGACTGAGTGCATCCACCATGCAGCTCTCACTCGAATAGGGACGAGCAAGAATTTTTTTTCCAAATGGCAAATGTATTAGTTCAAGGACTTTGAGCCTCTATATAAGGAAGACGGTAATACTAAATCCCTCAAGAGCTTGGATGGACCACGTTTAATTGCAACTGGTCATTTGGCTGCCTTTTTATAACTTTATTTTCAAGATTTTTATTTCGTGGAAGGCCGAATGATTCTCCTTGTGAGCTACTTTTTGTTTGGCTATTCGCCTTGACCGTGGCAAGAAAGTTCCTTTAACTGCCTTAACCTTAAGAACATTGGATACCTGGTTGGACCGAGCACACATTTATATGAAAAGATCCCATGGGAATTATGACGTGGTCAAATTTTCCAATTCATTTATTTTGATGGGATTTTTATTCAAGCGATTCCCAAATTAGGACCTTGAGCTTATCTCGTTATTAGGCAATATTGTCGCATTGCAAGGTGGCATAGGAAAACCCTAAAGATACCTCTCAATCCACCCTTAAATGATGTTGAAGAGTTTTATTTTTGTTATTACGTGAATAGGATTTGGGTAATTGTTCTTAGATCTTTGTTCCTCCTGTTTAGTAATGGTTTATTCCTCCTGTAAACACAAAAGTTGTAAAGAGCACTCTATTCGTTAATATAATGGCGATTGTTTTTCCTTATGTTCTACCATCCTTGATCGAGTTGGATTAAGGTTTAGAGTTTTATCATCTTAAGATAGCAAGGATTATGATCAAGGGACTTCTTCCTCTAACTTTATCTCGACTTGCTCGGCATATCAACGTTACATCAGTTCGTACATGAACGTTACCCCTGAGGATATGGCTACAAGGTTTTCCAAATTCAAAGATTTCCCTATTGCTGCTCGTGATTTTCTACCCATGATGAGTGGGGCATCATTTTATTTCTGGCAACGTCAAATACAAAGTATAGAGACGTGCATCCAGAATTTTCATCGAGAGATTTATATTAAGGTTATCCCTTATTTGGATAAATACTTAAGCAAGCCTACTCGTAAATATACATGGAATTATAGCCAAGTTACAAGACCCCATTTAGATTTTGTAACTCTTATTCTTGTGAGGACTTTAGTGAGGATAACATCTCTTCAAAACATCCTCGAGTGGATGCAAAGCAGGTAAAAACCAAAGGCAAAGGTAAGGCCAATGCCCCAACTAAGAGGAAGCATCTGGACTGGGATTTTTTAACATCACTCTTGCCTAAGTTATGGGGTCCTCTTCATTCATGTATCCGATCTAAATGCGATTAGGTAAACAGAAGACACAAGCAATGAAGGCGAGTGTTGTTACTTCTCTATCTTACCAAAGCTCAAACACTGACACAACTATAATTGAGGAAATATACCAGAAAGTCCTCGAGTGAGGGTATGAGGCATTTAAAGTCGTAGCTTCTCATCCTGTTATCCTAACCATATCTCATCCTGTGGAAATTACTTTTGTTATTTCTCAAACTATTTATAAAGATCAATGCATAGGGGATATAAATGCGCGCTCGGTGTCATGTTTATCTAAAGAGGAACTTATTGATTATGAAAATAGTCCTTTATATGATTATCATTGTTCATCTTTAAATGACATTGGGTCACCACTGGGCTATTGCCTTATATGCATGTTCCTCGCCATGGCGTAGTAAGTCTTCATTATTACTCACATTATTCTTTAGGTTAGGTGAAGTATATAATTCAACTAATGTTATGATCTCTTTTTAATAGGTTCCTTCTATGAGGGCGAGCGTGGACCCAGGGGTGAGCACCACAACTTCATCTAATCAAACATAATTACCATACATTCGTGTTCCATTCCACCAAGAGAGGAATTATATGTTGGTCACCGCAGTAGGCCTCGCTTGTGAGGTAAAATTACTTTATAAGTTACTTTTGAGAAATATATCAATTTAAGTATTGGTGTCTCTTTCCATTGACTTTTATCACTTGCTTATGTAGCTATTAATTGTATTCTCTACAAGCATAGTAAATATAATAGGTACTACTCATCCTAAGGGTCACTCAACTAGCATACTTCCTTCTCCAGTATTTAAGCTTTTTGTGTAAATATTTTCTTAACACTTAGTTTTTACTAACTATGTGTTTTTTGGGCAAGTGTCTTATGTGCTTGTCCCGGCTCGTGACATTGAGACTTCAATGACAACAAGCACCCCTATAACACAGGTGTCAATGGACATTGCCACTTCTATCATAGAGGTAACTACGGTTACTCGATTGCCATCCATTCATCATTTATCTTTGATTGTACTTATAATAATGTTTATTATTGTTCATAGGTATCTCTCATCGAAAGGGATGCATGTCAAGGTTTTTCATCCTTGACGAGTATCCCTCTTACCTCTATTGATATTTTTTTGCCAACTAGGATAACTGAAACTGGACTATCTTTTTCGGGTTGGATTTATATCCCAAGAGTGAGATTGCCTATTAATAATAGGCATTTAGTCAAGATATAGTTTCTCGATTGCTTATGCACATAATGTCGAGTGGCCCCTATATACGACCATATGTCCCTCTTCCTTCATTAGGGCACGTAAGTTTATGCTTTTATTCCATTTACTTAACTTTTTAAATGAAATTATCATTGCATTTGCTCATTGATGAAGGTATTGTATATATAATCTTTGTTCTTAATTACTTACAGGTTGATGCAATAACTTCGTCAATTCCCATCATTCCTCATCCCATTGAGCCTAAAGTATTTAAATTCCTTTGCATTTTCTATGCAAATATCATTCACATAATTCAACTTGTTATATTTCAAACAGGTTATAGTCAATGTTGTTAATATAGATATTGAGTTTTCTCTTTTCATAGGGCCTCATGTATTACTATACATGAAGTTTCTTGCATATACTTTGCAAAATATTATTCACTTTGTTCAACCTATTACTCTGTTCTCAGGTCGAGCCTTTAGCAAATTCGAGTACCCACATAATTTTGGGGTCTCAGGTATCACATTTCATACCTATTTTCCTAAAGAATGGATGAAGGAAGTGTGGTCTAAGAATTTCACATATTTTTTTCTTGAGGACAATAGGACTATGCTAGATCTTATAAATGAGCATCATCCGTAGACCTTTACTAGTAGGTATGTTGAAGGCATTACTCCTAGCAACATGAAAACTATAGTTAATCAACTTCGACGATGAATCATTGCCTCTCCAAAGGACTTGACTTCTATTGATGCTATCTATTTCCATAATGCTATTGAAGACTTGGAGGATTACTGCCATTTCAAGTTAGATTGGTTGGATGTAGTTGTTAACAACATTATTTAACCTTAAATGAAGAAATTAGTGAATGTTAAATCTTTCTAGACTGCCAAGGCAGAGGAATGTTAGCAGTGAGAAACATCCCCATAAGAAAAAATAAGATCGCTTAAATTTCAACTAAGCAAAGTATTATCTGGTGAAGAAGAGGTTGGTATTTGAGTAATCAAGGCCGAGGAGGATGTGAAGAGAAATATAGGAACCCTTTGGGAGAGGTGCTATGAGAGAGAAAATATTCTCTTCCTTGTAACTGGTGGCTAGCTCGAGTCATTATTTATTTGACAACTTTGTAATATTTGGCCTTCTCTTGAGTAGGCCATTTTTATGAAATGAAAGAAAAATATCATTATTCGTATCTTTTTGTTATGTGATTACTTTGCATTTTATTTTATTGTATTTTAGCAAGTGACTATGCTTTTGTTAACTACTGGGTTGCTATTCCCTCATACTTTGGAATTCTTGAATTGCCTTACTCCCAATATTTTATTTTGAGCATAGCAATCATAATTAGAAAATCCCCTCCTCCCAGAATATTACGAGTGGATTCTTGTGTAAGCAGAAATAGTAATAATTTCTTTTGTCACAAAACAATATGCGTGAGTAACAATATAATATATCTAATTTACTAAAAAACATACATTAAAATAATATAACTTTGTTATAATAAATAACAACATCATTCAAGTAATATAACTTTAGCACCTTTGAGTGTTGTGCACTAAAATAAACTTGATTGTGTGTAAAAAAACTTGACCTTGTATAAAATAAAATCTAACTATGTGACATCTCAAGTATAATACTTTTTGATCCACTTGCAGTTAATTAATTGAAGACAATTACTTTCTGGTTCTGAAATTTGGGAGTACCCTGACTTCCCTACTCCTCTGACATGAATGGCCCCTTACAGTTAGGCTTGAACTTTGAAGCATACATGCTCCTCAAGTGGTGAGTGTATGCTCGAAGAACTAAATCACCTACATGGAATTCCCTTGGCTCTCATAGGCTCGAGCTTTTGAGTATAAACTTTGAAATTTTCCTTTGTCTTGTCTATGTGCTCGTCCAACGCCTCCAGTTGCACATGTCTGGGGTCTAAGAGTAAGTCATGGTTAAAAGCCATCCTTGTAAAAGTTACTGATAATTACACTGGTAAGATAACTTTTGTTCAATACACCTAAGAAAATGGAGTAGATCCTGCCAGCTTACTCTTTGAAGTTTTGTAAGCCCATAAGACCATTGGCAGCTTGTCACCTTAATTCCCTAGGAGGTATTCTAAGATTTTTTTAAGGATGTTAATTAAGGTCTTGATGGTTGTCTATGTCTGTCCATTCCCTTTTGGATAAGAAATGGTGGAGCTGTTGTAAATGAACTTATACTTATTTTTCAACAATCCCATTTCTTTACACACGAACTATTTCCCGTTATCAGTGAGGATGACCTTTGGAATGCCAAACATACAAATGATGTACTCGCAGATGAACTGGGTTACCAACAGAGTAGTTATCCTCCTGAAGGAGATTACTTCTACCCATCTAGTGTATAACTCTATGGAAATAAAATAAAGGCCTTTCCTTGAGATGATGTTATTAGTCCTTCTAAATTAAATGCCCAAGTATGGAAAGGGTATGGAGAAACGAAACTTTTCAAGCTTACTGACGAAGCATGCACTATATTTTCATGTACTTGGCACAATTTTCACCGCTTCATGAAATCAATGGAATCAACTTCCACCGCGAGGCAATAATATCCCAATGTCATTAGTTGATCATATAACTTAGCTCGACCCATATGGTATGGCTCGTGATCTTCCTTCAAAACCTTAACAGTTTCCTCTTTAGCAGTACACCGTAGGGCCTGCTGTTGTAAAATTTACTATATAACTCCTCGTTGAATAAGTATAAATGAGCAACCCGTTTCTCCAAAAAAATCTAATATTCTCTTTTAATGGGTAATTATCAATATTTCAAATAAGCTACATTGGGATTCCTCCAATCATGTACAGTTTCCACTAACTTAGCTTTCATCAATAGATTAAATTGGGTTTGGCATTTCAAACACTTTTACTGTAGTTGAGTAGCCATTTTGCTCATGCTAAGACAATAGTAGTCCCCCATTATAAAGGTCTATAAATAGGAATGTTAGTATCTCCACAATGAATTTCATGCATTGCACGCAACTTATCTTGGGCTTCTTCTTCCTCCATGCATCTTGCTAAACAAATCCAGGACCTTTGAAGTATAAAGTAACTTGTAAGTAAGATAAATTTGCCAATTTTGACAACTTGATTGACCCTTTTCTCATTTCCAAATGCTTAACCATTGGGTCCCTCCAGTCTTGGGGTGCCTTGGTGGGAAATAAAGACTTGCCTGTAGTGGGCACTGTTCTTCTCCGAATAGTGCGCATAGCCATGGATTTATCCATCTCTACTTTATGGGCAATTTTTTCCAGAGCATTTGGATGTCTATTCATTGTTCGAGGATGTTTTTCAACCTTTTACTGATAGGAGTTTCTTCAGCATACATTGAATGTTTGCTTGGTAAGGAGAAAGATTTTAATGCTTTAGAGGTAACTCATTATTGATTTATTTAATCGCGTGGTTAGAATCTCATCGTATGAAAAGGACTTTCACTCCTCTCCTCAATGAGTCTAACAATCCCAATATTAGTGCTTCATACTCAGATTAATTGTTTGAACACTCGAAATCTAACTTTTAAAAAATATTGGTCTTCTCATTTGTGTTTGAGACTATATTCCTTTGCTCCAATTGCCTTACACGGAAGAGCCATGAAACTCAATCTGCCATTCCTCAATCTCCTCACACACACAACCTTGGAAGTTATCCCTGGCATCTTTTCATTCATGGATTTGAATAATTGTCTAGGAAAGTTGGCTAACAAATCATCCAAGGTTGTGATGGACTTTGGTCAGATAAGATGAGGACGCATTTGGCTTCTCGCCTAACTAGAATAGTCATAGCTAGTAAATACTTAATAGGATCACATTTAGTGATAATGTTCACCATAAATACGAGCAAGTAGTGTCTTAATTTTTGTGTCACAAACACCAAAGATAGACAATTTCTCTCTACACTTATATACCTAGACTCAATTTTAGATATTACCCTAGACAAATAGTACACTAACTTTTCCTACCCCTCTTTATCTTATGCGATCAAAGCTCTCATGGATTTTTATATAAAATTCAAGTATAATAGAAAAGGATGACATGCTTTTGGTGAAATCATTGTTGAGGGGACGCTAAAATTTCTTTAATCCTGTTAAATTCCTTATGACGATCGTTCACCCAAATTTATTTTCTTTATTTTTCATCAGTATCGAGAAAGGATTAGTAATCTCTACTAGAGCAGGTATAAATTAATTGAGATAAGCCTCTGGCTCCTCGGAGGTGGCATAATTAGAATTGCTTTATATTTTTTCATATCCATTTGTAAACCTTGTATGTTAACAACAAAATCGATAAACTTGCCCGTTGTAACCTCAAAGGCACATTTAAAGGGGTTCATTCGCATCTTATATTTTCTTGTATCGCTAAAGGACTCTCCTCGAGAATTGGATATGCTTGTCCTCCTTTTTGGACTTCACCATCAGATCATCCACATAAAATTCCAATACATAATGAAACATATTACAAAATATGGCCATAATCATTCGCCGATAAGTTGAGCCAAAATTCTTCAAACCAAATGGCATGAAAGTGGAGTGGAAATTCCCAAGAGGGGTTTGAAAAATTTTCTTCTCTGCATCTGTCATATCCATTTTGATATGATTGTACCTAACATAATAATCCATAAAAATGTACATATCATGGCCAATAGTTATGTCTACCAGGCTGGTAATGCTCGTTAGTGGGAATTCATATTTAGACACACACGATTCAAATATCTAAAATCCACACAAATCCAGATATGTTTCTTATTTTTCTTGGCTACTGGCAAAATGCTTGAAAGACGAATTGGATGTTAGATGGGCTTGATAAACGTGTGGTGAGAATATTCTCCACCTCCACTTGTATCTTTAAATCCAAATATTCCTTATAGGTCTGAGTGGCCTATCTCACAGGTAAAGCATTAGACAATATATACAATTTATGAGAACTTACCTCAAGATCTATTAGTGGAATCTTTGTGTACTACCACTTGAACATATCAATATATTCTTTGATCAAGATCACAATCTTTTCTATTTTCTTAGGGCTTAAGATTTTGGATATAATATGGGCCTCTTGTCTCCTCTTCTTCTCCCAAGTTCAACTCGTATAATTCTTGTAGTTAATATTTTGGTCCGTCCTGCATGCACTCCGGAGCATTTTTTTCCTTAATGCGTTTCAATATGTAAGAGCCATTAATCATAAAGCATCCTAGCATCAGGTCATTATTCTCATACCAGAATATTGCTCGCTCACACTATTACAAATGGTACATCACCTTCCCATTGGGCATAACCACCATCTTACAAGTTTGAGCAGGTCTGTCTTTTCCTTTTACTTTCCTTTTGTCTTTATTTTTTGCTTTAGTGGTCACCACTCATGGACCTAACCTATCATGGATGAATTTTATCGCCTCATTCCCTTCACATGATCCTCATGGTTCCCCCAACATCTTTTATCGGATCACTCATTTCTTCATCTAACTTAGTATAAAATGTTGGATATACCGTGTGGGCTTGCTCCACTGAGAAAGGCCTCTCTGTTGCCTTGATGATAACTTTATTTCCTGAATATTAACTTTTGTGCATTAATGGAACGTGGAGGACACAATCCTATGCATGTGTATCCAAACTCTTTCAACTAGTAACTAATAGCTCGTAGTAGCATTGATGACATAGAATTTGATGTGGGAAGTAAAATTCCTTAACTTAATTCCAACATTCACATACCTTTTTGATTTCATCCCCACTCTAACAAATCTTGAAATTATTAAAGGAATTGGAATAATCTTTCCTTTAAGTATTCCCGTCTCATAAATCATGTTAACAGGTATGATGTTGATCGAAGCCATTTCATCTAGCAATGCTCACGGTAAGATAATCCTATTTACTAGTGCAGTCACGTACAGTGGTCTATTGTGGAAGAAAGGCATCTACATATCAACTTCTATGAATACCCCTCTGACGTGTATCATTTGATGAGTCTATCGATTGGATCACGTTAGTTTATTGAGGGGTATCCTCTATCTTGAATATCCTCAAGAATCTTCTTAGTTATCACCACCCTTGTTTCTCTTCTAACCCCAATTTGGTCAAAGAACCACTTAAACTTTGGGATTTTAGTGATCTCTATGCAATATAAGTCTAACTCTACCTCATAGGTCTGCACATTTCAAACATATTTAGTTTTTGAAGTTCTTAATTCATCTAGCGTGATAACTGCACTCACACTTCCTTATTTAATTTCCAACTCTTTATCCCATTCGTATTTGTAATCCATGTTGGCCGAGCCAAGAAACAAATCATCACACATTTGGTTATTTTATTTCCACTCCATGGAGTTCATAATTATTTCTAGATTGTGAACAATAACCATATTCGTGGACCCATACTGATGAGATGGTAGTGGGTTCTTATTTAAATCTAAGGGACTGATCATAAGAGTACTTTGAGTTATTTCTTAATTTATTATCTTTTGTAGATAATAACAATTCTTTGTTGAGAGGTGAACTCTTTGATGCAATCGTAGAACTTTATGTTATCCCTATCTAATTCCGTGGGCGCTTTGTTAAATAGGTTGGGTGGACTTGCTACTCCTTCTCGCATGAGTGTATGACAACAATCCATAGTCTCTTAAGCATTACACGACAAGGGAGATTTTACATCACCTCTTGACTTCCTTTTTCCATCTCCCCCATTTTTTGGTGCTCCTTGGTAACTTTTCATTTCTTTGGGAATATCATCCATATAGTTTACATCTTTCTTGCGAGAATCCTGGAGCCTTCCTTGTTGCGGGATTTCCTACGCTCTCCAATTATGAACCTTAGGTCGTATTATAATTGCAATATTCCTCAATGCTCTGGTGAATTCTCTAAATGTTCCCTCTCTTATCTCATTAATGAAGTGAATCTTGTATTCCTTGATCAGTCCTTCCACACAAATTTATTACAATCTTTCTCCCATGGTCTCTTCGTTGACATCTAGAGACCATTCTCTAAAATCTTTTATGTATTGCATCTGGTACTCTCCAGGATTTTGGACTTCTTAAGATAGATAACTTATGGTAAATTGATATTCTACTACAAAGAGCTTTTGGAGGAATTTCTTATGCTTCTCTTCCCAAGAGGGAATGATATTTGGTTCTAAGTGAGAGTACCAAAACTAAGCCTTTCCAATAAGAGTCTTCTAAAATTTCCCCAGCCTCATATTTTTGTCATTAGAGTGTACTCTAAGATATTCCACACACCTTTTGACATGTTCTTAAGTATTCTCGCCCTTTCCATTGAACTTGATAAATTTAGTGGAACATACCCCTTTGGATATGGTACATTATTGATACTTACAAGGAAAGGATTCTTCAACTCCTTATAGATTAGGAGAATCGGTTTACTTGAGTGAAATGATCTTTTTAACTTCTTCGATAAAAAATTCCTTTGAAGGTGATTCCTCCATATTAATCTTCTTGGCTAAAGGAGACACAATAGGAGTAGTGGGAGTAACCAATGGCACGACACTAACCTACCCTAGTCCATCCATAGCTATATTGTGTTGTTTTAAAAATTCAAACAACAATCCCATGGGGTTTAGCCTTGTTAAATGAGGAGTTGCCATTGAGTTGCTCGTTTGACCCATAAACAGGTCATGTCCTCTACTACTAGTAACAACCACATCTTCACTAGAGATTTAGTTATTATGGTGTCCATTACCCAGTGTTGTATCTTCAAAAACAAGTTGCTTTGAGAAATTATGAGCTTTTTTTTGTAGTTACGAGGATAATTCCCCAACAGAGTCGCTAAATGTAAGAGGACAGTGGTACATGGGTCTATGAATATCTTGAAATGGAGGGGCGTAACCCGAGCTTATAAAAGATTTTCTAAGAGAATAATATCAAAAAGATTACAAATGGATAAAAATGAACTTTTATCAATAATAACTATGATTTTTGTTACAAAACAGTAGCAATGTTTGAATACAATACTTTTTATACGTAAGCAACTTTAACAATAATAAATAAAGAACATGGCCCTTTTGAGATTGATGATTATTTGAGAGAGGAAAAGTAATGACTTCAATAAATGAGAGAGAGTGGAAATAATATATTTGTTCTTTTATGAATTTCTCTGCATTATAACACCATTTTGTTATATCATCCCTTTTAGAGTGCAACTATGGTTCTATTTAAAGGCAAATTTACGATTGCCACGTCATTGCACGCTCCTAGATGATTCTTTATGATAAATATGTGGGAATATTTTTTCTGTTATAATTTTTCTCACAATCAGACCACAATTACCTTTTAGTGGTGTTGACACCTAGTGTAGTAGTGCCAAAAAGGTGATTTTGTCAGCTAATAGCATAATAGTTTCTATTTTGTCTTGTGCAAGTTTTTAGAATCCTGCAAGCGGCTCTAGAAGTCACTGGCTACTTGTGGATTTATTATTTATCTGCGAGTATCCTTTTAGGTTACTCGCCATTTTATGTGTCTAGTATTCGTGTGAGTAGCCTCTGTGGTTACTCGCTTCTTTGTGTGGATAATATTTGTGTGAGTAACCTCTGCGATTACTCGCTTTCTTATATGAATGACTTAGTGGTGCGTGCCTTTGAGAATGACTCATTATCTCCCCCACAATAATATTTTGTCTTTCTAAAATTATTGAAATGGTTGAGCCTTATCTTGTTTAACAAGTCTTACCTCCCATCGTCGAAACCAAAACTCTCAAAAGGTCCCAATATGGCTTGTTTGCTCGACCAAGGACTCTTGTTAATTAAACCTGTCAAAACAAAAATAATTAGTTTGTTTAATAGGGTGTGCTTGTGAACCCTTTTATGATTACTGAGGAGCTACTCGTGAACTCTTCTATATTGTTAATGAGTACTCCTCATTTAGTTTCCCTAAGGTTATTGAGGAATTCCTCATGTGTCCCTTTGAGGTAACTGAGGGATTACTAATGAACTCTTTTATTGATGAGGGTTTCTCATGCTACCCTCTATGGATAATGAAGGGTTGCTCGTGCACCCATTTTCTTTACTAATGATGGAGTGTTCGTGTATCCATCCAAAATTACTGAGGGGTTGCTCGCATGCCCCTCCGTAATAATTAACCTGTTAAGGAGGGATCGTTCGCACAATCCTCTAATTTTATTATAGTGTTGCTCCCGTATCCCTCAGGTAATTGATGGCTTGTTTGTGAACCCCCTTGAGTAAGTGATCAAGCTCAATCTTATCAATGCTAATATGGAATCTTTGCATAAGTTTGTTTTGAACTAAAATCAATGACACGGATAAAATTCAAATGAAAGCAAACATTAATCACTTAACATATTAGTTCAATTCTATTCGAATAAGCAGATTCCCATTTGAATCATGGCATGATGTGAATAAATAATAGATTACAAAATCAGATGAATGCACATAATTTGTTTCATATGAATTACTAATCATGTTTAATTTTATCATCTAATCAATATCCTTTCAAGATCTCATAGAGGTAGTTTCTAACTATATACACTCCCTGAAAATGATTTTTTTAGTCCTAAAGTAGATACTAAAAGTAGTACTATAAAAAATTATATAATCATATCTTGTTTTTCTGACTTGAATCTTCAAGCACTTATCTTTCGATCTTTTCATAATTTAATTGGCTTTTTTCCAGGGCGTCTTTCACACACCCTTAGTAGACACCTATTATGATGCTTCAATTCAAATGAATGTTATCTCACCGGTGGTAGACATTTTTATTTTGAAAACATCTTATCAATCAACTCCATCAAATATATATAAACTTCACTAACTGTTTTTAAAGTGGTACATAGAAATGTTTATTAAATAATATTAACGAATATTAAATCTCGGGATTTAATCGTGATTTAAAAATCAAGTATCTTGCAATCCACATAAAAGTCTCATATGATTCAAAAACATGTAAGGTGTATGTGAAAAGTTAAATGAATACCAAAGATCTTAACAAATTTGACTTTTCATTATATTTCATATGAATTCTAACTCATCATTGAAAAAACTATCATTCTTATATCATAGTTTTAGAATCCTTTTGCAAAATAAGGTTATATAATGAATCACATATATACAAAAAAACTTAATCAATAACCACAAAAAGAACAAACAAAAATCTTTTTAAAAAGTTTCAAGGATTGTGATATATACATACATGCTATGTATGGAACACACATATGGAAAAAGTGCATGAAATGCATAATGCATGAAAAATCCTCGCAAAATTTATGTAAAGGATACAAATGTTTCAATAAAATTTCTAACACCCATAAAATGAGCCTATATGTATCAAGGAGTACCTAAGAAGATACCTATAACCAATAAAGACCATCGGTACACAATTCATCTACCTATCCCGGTAGAGGAGGGTGGTGCCTCTAGATCCTTGGGAGACACAAAGACTACTTCCTTAATTCTCTCAAGTTTCTTTTGAAGAATCAGAATCTTAACTCTCTCTCTAAGATCATTCCTAGGTCTACCTATCATAGGCACCCAACATTCTCTCCTAAGTGGAACTTTATTCCTAGGAAATGTATTTTTATCCTTAGAAAAAAATACCCCTTATCCTATCACATTTTTATTGACAAAATCAACCTCCCGAATGAGATTTCCAGTATCATTTCTAATTTATCTCAATGATCTCTGTTTTCAACAACTCTTCTAATTTCAAAGAACTTTTTCTTCCTAGCCAACAATCACCTACATGTTGTAATATAATGTCCATAAAAAATTCAATAGGAGTAATAGGATACATTTCTTCAAGAGTAGATCACAAATGTGGCCCCCTAACATTAATCAGTGTAACGTTTTTCCCTCAAACTTTTTATTGTAACAGTTGAGACCTAAACTATGCAATGTTTCCATAAGTGGCCCTTCCTTCCATTTTTTCATTAAATCTAAAGGATTCATTGTCAAAAATATTATCACCCCTATACCCAAACCCCATACCTAGAAAAACCCCAAACCATACACAACCCGATTATTTGTAAAGTAATAACATACCCTATCAATAATTTTTTGCTAATTTGGATATTATCTGAAGTTATTTGGGGTGCAGGGCTTGAGTATGGGGTGATAAAAGATATATATTGTAACACCTCGCCCGCCCGGGGAGAGCGAAGAGGAGCGCTATTGCGATAAAACTAAACTAAATTCACAATCAACAAGGTATAGAGCATCTAAATTCCACAATACACAAAAAGATAATCCACTAATCTCAATCTCCAAATTAAATAAGACAAAAGTTTCTCGAAATAATACAACTATCTATCTCGAAATAAAATAAAACAAATCTCCAATGCTCTATACATCAAAATAAATAAAATTCTCCTCATCTTGTATTCCCGAATATTCTTCCCAAAATAATCCACACTAAAATCATCCCAATAAGTCCATAGCGCTCAAATCTACGCTAACCTGCAACTAAAAGAAAATTGGGGAAGTACACAATACGACAGGAAACATGCTCAACAAATATTAGCGGTGAATAAAGCGTAACAATATGAGTACAAATATTCAAATCAAATGAAAATCTTAATTGCATTTTTATCAATATAATTTCTCAACAACACATTAACCGGGTCACCAGGCCTCACCACCATACTGCGCCTATGCATTCTTAAGCATATCCGAAAAAGAAATATTGGCGGGTGCCCAACCTTCGTGCCATATTAAAATCTCATGACAACATGCCCAACACAATAATAATACCACATGAATCAAAATTAGATTCCAACAATAATTTTCCAGATTCCAATTGAATTTAGCAATTCAACTATGAGTCAAAAATCACAAGAAATCAAATGGAATAACACTCGCGATATTAAGGAGCATATTGTGTAAAACCCCATACCTTAAACCACGAAAAGAATCCAACATAATTCTACCCAGAAATCTCAGATCACACCATCAAAATCAGTCCACAAAGATCCACAAATCATCTCCAATCTCCACATCAAAACAACCCCAAGAACACCTCCAAAAACTAGGGTTGAATGCAAAAATTAAAGGGGCTAAGTGTACATAAAAAGGAGAGGAAATAAAAATATGTTTCCTGCATATTTTTGTGCCAAAAGTGTGATCCAAAATGGTCACCCAAAACTGACAGGTCCGCTTAAAAATGTTATAAGGGATAAATCTCAAAAATTCATTTAAAAATATGTCGCCACAAATTTTAATACCAATTTTTTTTCTTAGGCATTAATCCTCAATTTCACAATTTGTAAATTACCCCACCCTTTTATCGATGTGAGATCCTCAAAATACCCATTAGTCCCATACCTAAGGGTCCCCAAGTTATCAATCCGTCCTACCCTATGTATAGGATTAATTTCTAACCTAAACCTCGATCTAGTCTCATGCCTAGGCTTGCGTAACGACGATAAAGTATCAACATAATAAAGTCGCAACAATCTACCCTCACTAGTCCCATACCTAGAAGGCGTAAATCATAAAAAGGCCTACCCACTAGTCCCATACCTAGAAGGCACCCTAAAATATAGGGAGAGCAAAATTACCCAACAATCTATCGTCACAAAGGCAATATAATAATACCAACAAGTCACACAAATAAGCATAGTTAATTAACGTATGAAACTACGCATGATAGTCCAATTCAATGAAATCTTTATTTAATTATCACAACGTCAAAATTCCCAATTAATCTTAGTTAATTATTTTAAATTAAATATACCGTTATTTCATCATTTAAAACATCAAAATTCCAATTTCATTATCTCAACACAAATTACATAAGTTATACGCCCCCAAATTCATTTATTACAAAACTAGGGTTTTTCTACATGCAACCTATGCCCATAAAACCCAAAATCCACTCATCAATCCTACGTACCCAAAGGGTTATGAATATTATTCAGATTAAAAGATTTTATAAAAAAATTGCCCCATAGTTAGTGTTCACTTTTCCTAATTAAGTCACTACTTTCTTTTAAGAAAATATGATTAAGGGTTTGGGTAACACTTAAAACGCATAATACCAAAGGAAACGAATAGAGTATCCATGCATGTGAAGATCATGTTGAAAATTTGATTAGAATTCTAGATTCCTCTTGAAAAATTAGCAAAGAAGTGTTCTTGAATCAATCTTGGTTAAACCCCAATTAAGCCTCCTAAAACTTGTGACAAAAACTTGATTATGTTGGAGGTTGATGATTATAGTTGGGAGGAAAAATATTTGGAAGTGTTCTCTGGTGAAAAACTTGAGAAAAAGTGATTATGAGAAGTCCCCCTACGAATTAATAAGGTTATATAGTGATTAGGAGTCCTAATCCTAAACAAACTCTAATTCAGGATCTCCGACTTACGCAAAACTGAGGGAGTCGATCGATCGACTCCAGGCATTGATCGATTGATCGATCGACCAGGTCAACAGGCAGTTCCCCCACAAAATGCCTATAAGGCAAAAACAATTAAAATCTCAATTAAAAATCCATTTTAATTCCGATTTTAATTCCACTTGAAGTTTTATTCTTCTAAAATCATAACCAACATATTTTTCTAATGAAAATCATTTAATCCAAAATTTTATTTTTCTCGAATATTCTAATTAATGAATTAAATTAATTAATAAAAACACGAGGTGTTACATTCTGTAACACCCCGCCCGCTCGGGGAGAGCGGAGCAGAACAGAGTGCTACTGCGATAAAACTAAACTCAATCCACAATAAAAACAAGGTATTGAGCATCTAAAACAAATCCCACAATATAAAATAAGAGAATCCACTAATCTCAATCTTTTCAAATATAATACAACCAAAAGTCTCTCGAAATAATACAACTATCTAACTCGAAATAAAATTCTCTTTACATAAAAAACAAATACAAATCTTCCAAATTGTACTCTCGAATATTATTCCGAAAATATCCTAGCTAAAAATCAATCTCATAGCGCCCCAAAATTCGCACTAACCTGCCACTAAAAGAAAATATGGGGAAGTACACAATACGACAGGAAAGATGCTCAACAAATATTTGCGGTGAATAAAACGTAACAATACGATTACGAATATTCAAATCAAATGCGAATCTCATAAGCATTATATCAATATAATTTATCAACGACACATTAACCGAGTCACCAGGCCTCACCACCATACCGCGTCTATGCATTCTTAAGCATATCTGAAAAAAGAATATTGACGGGTGCCCAACCTCCACGCCATATTAAAATCTCATGACAACATGCCCAATACAATAATAATACCACATGAATCAAAATTAGATTCCAACAATAATTTTTCCAGATTTCAAAGAATTTAACAATTCAAATATGAGTTTAATAATCACATGAATTCAAAGGGAATAACACTCGCGAGATTAAAGGGCATATTGTGTAAAACCCCATACCTTAAACCACCAAAAGAATCCAACATAATTCTGCCTAGAAATCTCATATCACACCATCAAAATCAGTCCACAAAGATCCACAAATCATCTCCAAGCTCCAGATCAAAACATCCCCAAGAACACCTCCAAAAACTAGGGTTGAATGCAAAAATTATAGGGGCTAAGTGTATATAAAAAGGAGAGGAAATAAAAATATGTTTGCTGTATATTTTTGTGCCAAAAGTTTGATCTAAAATGGTCACCCACGAACCCTTTAAATAAGGCAAAAAGATAAGAGTTTAAATTAAAACAAAACTCCTCAAAACTGCTTGCAGCGCACAAAATCTGATGGGGTGGATCGATCAACCCTTGGCGTCGATCGATCGATCGCCCAGAAAAAATGACAGGTCCGCTTAAAAATGTTATAAGGGATAAATCTCAAAAATTCATTTAAAAATTCGTTTTAACTCCGTTTTCGAAATCGTTTGAAAATCTCGTCTTTAAAATTAAAATCCAACATATTTAAGCAAGAAAAATAATTTTATCAAAAACTTTATTTTTTCTCTATATTTTTAAAATACCCCAAAAATTAAAACGGGTTGTTACATATATATATGCATTCATGTACCAATCATGTGGACTAATTCAATTAAATTTAATTAAAAAAAATATAGGAGGTCCCTTGGTGCAAACATAATATAGTTTAGGTGCTTAAATGTTACAAAAAAGTTTTAAGGCCAAAACGTTATATTTGCCAAAGTTCAGGGGCCACCAGTGTAATTTAATATTTCTTCTATGAATAGGATTAGTCATAGGTTCATGATTTTTCATCTCTTATTGTTTCACAAATTATCTTCTATTGAAGAAAAGGTGAGCAATGTGGTTCGCTTTCCCATAAAATTAGCAAACAAAGACACTAAACATTGGTAGAGATTTAGTACAACCTCCTCTTATTTTAATTTGGGAGTTTTCTCATTGATCATAATTTTGGTAAAAAAAGATGATTCAAATGTTGATTTTGAAATTCCTTTTTCTTTCACTATTGACTTAATAAAACCAATACAACGCTTATCATCTTTACTTAACCATGTTTGAAAATAATGTTATTTAGCGCATTGATTATTTCAACCAAATAAAACTTTAATTCCTTGATATGTTGTAGTTCAAGAGTCAACTTTTAAAAATTCTTTTTGAAGAACAATCTCTTCTTTCTCATTCATAAGAATTTCATTTATCTTCCTCAAGGAAGAAATTTCTTTTAATTAACTAGCGACATTTTTATTAAGCTTACCATTTTCCAATTGAATATCCAATTTAACACATTCAAAAATATTAAGATATTCTACTTATTCACTTTAAATAATTTTTATATTTGTTAAAATGTTGATATTTGAATTTTTGGTTTAAGAGATTCATGATAAAGTTCATCAAATGCTTCATTAATATTCTCTTCTACATCAGCACTATTATAAGATGGTCTAAGACAAGATGTGTGTGAACCTACACTAGCATAAGATAATGAGTCATTAAAAGACTTATGTTTAGATTATTTCTTTCTATCTTTTTTCCTTTACAATCATATCAAGAGAATCACATACTTCACAAACTCTTTCTCCTTCACTTTTCAACTCAACAATGAAGTCTATATTACTTCCACTCTCATCACTAGAGGGATATTCGTCCAATTTGCTATTGGAATCACTGAAGCTATCGTTGTAAACTTTTTATTTCTATGAAAGTCCTTCCACTTATTTACATTTCTCATATGTGTAGGTCATGCATTCATATAGTGACCTACTCTACCTCACCAAAACACATATCCTCTTCTTTGAACTTTCCTCTCTTAGGTTCACTCTTCTCATAACCACCTTTAAATTGTATTTAGAGGGTTTTCTCACTTAGGTTCAAATTTCTTCTAATTTTTAAATATTTTCTAATTTTTTTATAAAACTTTCTAAATCTTTTAGCAAATAAAGTAATATCCCCATCAATTCTTTTATGAGGACTATTTTTGCCTTCTTTCACATTCTCCTTCTCACTTGACTCGACAATGAATGCTAAATCTTTCGTGGATATTATGATTGTAACATTCTATTGATCAAATATTTGGAGGGAAACTTTAGGTTCTTTTAGGATACAAGTGTCGACATTCTTAAGATCATTTAAGATTGAAATGTTTGTCTTGAAATGACTAGCTAAGGCCCTCAAAAAATTCTTGACAGCTTTGTTCTCTAGGATATTATCCCCAAAATTATACGAAGCATTAACAACTCTGATTAATTAAGTGTAGTACTAATAAAAAGTTTCTTCCGCAGCCATCCTAGGTACTTCGAAAGTAGTTGCAATCTATTGTAACTTGGATCTTTCACATGTGAAGTTCCCTCATGTGTGATTTAAAGGATTTCCCATGCTTGTATTGTCGCCTCTCATATTTGAGTATCTCATTGCATTCGTGTGTGATAACGGCGGAGAACAGTGCATTCAAATCAGTAGAATTTTAATTGCATGCACTAAATTTAAAGTTTGACCAATTTACCCTTGGATTATTCGATCTAACTCCACCTTCCTCAATCATAGAACAAAACCACGCATCTTCAATGCTCATCCACACCCTCTCATGCCTCGATTTTAAATAAGCTCTCATCTTTAATTTCCAATGGCCATAATTGGTGCCATCAAAGTGAGGTAGTCTATTAGTGGAACCTTCATCTCCTTAAATAAGATCTAAACACCAACAACTAGATACGGGAGAAAAAACACACGAGCAATAAAAATGCAAGGATCTACTTATGCACGTAAATGCTTTCAAAAGATCAACCTCTTTGATATCAATTGAAGGTGTACAAGTGTGTACACTCAAATAAACATAGTGGGTGACTACTTTTCTCTATATAAAATTCCCATTTTAAATTTCCTTCATAATTTTAGCAGTTTAAACATACAACTAGGTGACATGGCGAAACATTTAGATCTATAATTGAGCAAGTTTTAACCAAAATTAACTAATAGAAAAAATAACAAGTGATTCAAATTACAATTAATATATCAATAAGTATAAGTTAATTATTTAAAAAATTAACTAAAATGAAAATTTTAAGTCCAATTGCAATGGATCTTCATATATCTGTAATACCCCGTATTTTTGGCTATATTTATTTTTGGGATTTAATTATTTAAATGAGAATTAATTGGAAATTAATTCGGATAAAATACTAGCGAGATGTGAGTTGGTATTTGACTATATTGAGTATATATGGTGTTATATGAATATTGAATTATGAAATTTGTCGTGAGTTTGATATACGGTAATTTGGTCATTTTATTGGGACGCGTATGACAGTCGCGTCAGAATATAATTATTTTAATTATAAAAGTGAATTTAAATTCTATTAACCGTATGGTCATTTTGAGTGCGCCAACGCGTCCGGAAGGGTCGAGATAGTCAGAAAACACTAGCCGGAGGTGTAGTTTGGGTCCCGAGGTATTTTTAGGCCATACCGGCAATGTAAATGGTATTTTGGTAATTTCGTATTTTTAGGAATTAAAAATGACGAAAATTAGAGAAGTAAATCTGATGTGGGTTTGACCCACTAAGCCACTAACCAACCCATGTTAACCCAATAGGTTACGTAGGTTATTAGAATTAAGTTTCTAATTACTTTCCCAAAAAGAAAACCCTAGCCACCATAGCCATTGGAGAAGAAGCTTGGAGAAAGAGAGAGAGAGGGAATTCTGCAGAAAGAGAGAGGAAATCGTCATCAAAATCAGAAATCGAATCAAGGCAAGTGATTTAAATTACATTCTTTATGTAGTAAATGTTTCTTCCATGTTAGAAATCTTAATAATCATTCTTGTTTGAGAGATAAAGGAAAACCCATGAAATTGGAAGTTGTTAGTTTAATTTTGAGTATAGGTTTGCATTTAGAAACGTTATTGGAAGATGGAATTCAGAAATTACAAATTTATGTGATGTAAAAACGGATTAAATTCTGGGATTTGATGATGATAAAAATCTAAGGTTTATGTTCTTGAAAAATTGGGGGAAAAGTGTAGAGACTTGTGATTTAATGATGGTTATGACGAATTAATTCCTTAAAACATGTTAGGAGGTGACTTTAATATGTTTAGGATGAATTAGAGACCCTAAAACGTTGTTGGGATGAACTTTGGAAGAGGTTTGAGGTGTCAAAATGGATGAAAAATGAAGTTGGAGAAATTCTGGGCCGAAACTGGTCCCTCGTTAGAAGACCTCTCCAGGTCGTTCGAACGTGCTTCTAACGAGTTGACCAGTCGCTTCTAACGAAAGGGAACTTCGTTCGATAACTTTGTTCGAACGAGATCTCATTAGAAGGTACAGTTCGTTCGAACGAACTGAAATCTCGTTCGAACAGCCTCGTTCGAACGAGACTTCTAACGAGCTGGCAGTTTGGGCCTTTTTGGCCTGTTTTGATTTTGGGAGTCCCGTAACCTTGTTCGAGGATAGAGATAACATTCCTTTGATGGTGTATTAGCATACTTGGGACATTTGGGATATTATGAGGAGTAGATTATATAAGTGTGGATCATATCAAATAGACATTTGAGTTGAGACGTGAGTGCCTACTACGACGTGAGAATAAATTACGGCGCGTATAAATATGGACCGGGATTATATAACTTGTATATATATTAAGTTGGTACGAGAATGCGATAAGTACTACAATTAAACTACGGAATTACTAAGTTGTGTGCTTACTTAGTATTGGTATATGATTTGTGTGTATGACATACCTACCATACTTGCTATCACGGGAGGTTTGCGTTTGCTTAGGGCCCTCTAATCCTTGTGTTGCCCGGATTTAGACTGGTTACCTCGATGAACATAGGTCAGAGAAGGACTTATTGGGAAGTTAATAAGTCTGCTGATCGTGGGAGCGCAGGTATGTGTGTGACCCATGTGATGTGACCGTATTCGCCTCCACTATTTGTGATTTGTGTTATCTGAACGATTCCTGAGAGATTCGGAATGCGTGATTCCTTATGTACGTGATGTACTGGGATGGATAGCAGAGTATGTGTGCACCGCAGCTTAGTCTCGGGGTGCTTATATTGTATATTTATATTGTGGAAAATATACGCTTAATAAACTGGGAACTTTCATATGATATTGTGTGTAACTATGGAATACCATAGAGGGCTAATCTATAACGAGCTGTATTACTTTTGTATGAGAACCTGAATTTACGTTAAGCACCTATTTAACTGAGATCGTTATATGTTAATGGAACCGAGTAATAAGGGTAGGACCTATGGCAGTCTAGCGAGATATGATGTTACTTAGCTAGTGGTTTGTATCGTTTTAGATGGGTACCTACGTTAGGAGTGCACAGTTAGACGAGAGGTGAGAATATCATGTGAGTGCACGTCCTAACATGTACTTTACATTTAATGTTTTAAATGTTTTTAAAGCACTTGCAGGTTTTTAAAATATCTCCACATTCGGGCTCTGACCCGTTTGCTTTCAAATCTATTTTTCTTGTAAAACCATTTTAGGTGCCCAGCCACAAGGACACTTTGCATAGGATACTTATTCAGGTGACGAGCTGTAGCTGTTTGTGGAAGCTACCGGGATTTGCTTTTAGACGCTTCTACCATTTGGATTCCTGATTCAGTATTTATCGGTTGTAGGGCATGTTGCCCATTTCTATTAGAGACATCTTTCCATTTCAGTTTTTTTCAGACTTTGTCATGTATTGATTCAGTATTCAGTATTTCGTTACTTATTTCAGTTGTGGGATTTGTAGTGAGGAGTTTTCCTCCGGACTTTATTTACATTATGTGATGGTTATTCTATTTACTTCGTTATGGTGAATGGTGTTATTATTCTTCATTACACTTGTTGCATGTTAATCAGACTTAAATTAAAATTTGGCACTTACTTTTTAAATACTAGGTGGTTAGTAATCAAAAATGTTTTCGACAGTGATGCTATTAACTGGACCAACTTGGTATTTTGAATTAATTTGATAAAGGAGTAGCTACCCGGTATTTAATTAGTCGGGGTGTCACAGGTGGTATCAGAGCATCAGGTTCTAGTGTCCTTTAGGATCTGTATGGCTATTATGTTTCCGCTAAGCTTTCTTTGATATAGAGCCCTATATTTTAGGACTGTTGTACTCTTTTTGTGTATGCTTCGTTCTTCAGCTATTTTAAGTTTATAACTGCGAACTTATAAACTTCATTCTTATTTCAGATGCCTCCACGACGTGCACGACGAGTTCCCAGGGATGCAACGCCCGAACCCTAGCCCGCTCCAGTTCAGGGCATGATGAACGCCGCTGAGGTTGCAGCTATAGTAGCCCAAGCGGTAAATGCCGCTATTGCCGTAGTCCAGCAGGCACCACCTTAGGCGCCAGTTGCCGCGCCAGTACAGGCAAATGCATTCCCGTCTGCTTGGGAACGTGTACGTGACGCTTTTCAGAGAGCGCATCCGCCAGAGATTGCAGGTAGCTCAGATGTGGTAGTCTCGAGCCAGTGGAGGAAGGATATGCAGAGGAACTTAAGGATGTATGAGTGCACGGACGTTCAGAAACAGGTGCTAGCTACTTTCAAGCTAGTTGGATCTGCACTGCAGTGGTGGGAGTCTATTACCACCATGGAGGAGAGGGATACTCTCACTATTCAGGACTTCTAGGTGCGGTTTGACCGCAAGTACTTTCCGTCTGCTGTTCACACGGAAATGAGGAGGAAACTGATGAATCTAAGGCAAGAGGGTAAGACCGTGGCCGAGTATGAGTCCGAGTTCACAAATCTGTTGAATATCGTTCCGGATGAGATACCAACAGAGAAGAAGAAGATTGAGAAATTCACCGACGGGTTGACATGGAGGATCCGTCAGCATCTGTTAGGGAACCTTTCGTTGGCCACTTATTCTGATGTGGTTAACGCTGCTTTGTTACACTGCCAGGATCACCGCTTTCATATGACTGAGAGCAAGAGATTAGGAGAGTCTAGCCATCAGGGCAGGACAGAAGGACATGGTGCCGGTGGGGCACAACCTGTTCAGGGGCAGAGACAGGGTGAGCAGGGTTCTCAGCATGGGGATCAGAAGAGGTTCTGATCAGGGAACTACAGACAGGGACATGGAGGTTTCCGTCAGGGCCATGAGGGTCCAAACGGCCATCAGGGCCAACAGGGGCAGAATGGGCAGCAGTTTCAGTAGGGCCAACAGGGCCAAGGGAGGAACGGTAACGGCCACCAGGGCCGGGGACAGCAGGGACAGAGGGGAGGGAACTTCCCAGGGAAGTGTTTTATTTGTGGCAAGACTGGACATAAACGACAGGATTGTCCTGATAGGGGCAGGGCCCTACAGCAGCAGCAGTAGGGTGCTCGCCAGGAGCCGCAAAGGCCTATGTTTCCCGCCGCTCTCCCCGTACCGCCACAGATGGAAGCATTGTCACCCATTCCAGCAGTCCCAGTTCAGCAGGGGAAGCTACAGTATGGACGTGTCTACAACGTCCACCAGGCAGCAGTTTCACAGGCACCGCCCGCGATTGAGGGTACGTTTCCTATCCATGGCACTATGGGTCGGGTATTATTTGATACGGGGGATACACATTGTTTTATAGCTACACATTTCGCGAAAGCCTTAGGATTGTTAGCTACGGCAGAGAGGACAGTGATGTGTGTCGACTCACCATTGGGGAGTGGGTCACTTATATTCTTTATATGCCGGGGAGTGGGAGTAGAGATTGGTAGTCTGGTATTACCTGCAGACATGTTGGTATTAGATATGCATGTTCACAATGTGATTATCGGTATGGATTGGCTCGTAGCTTATAGGGCCATGATTGATTGCTTTAGCGGGAGCATTGTTTTTGCCATTCCGGGGCAAGAGATGTTCGTAGTGGCGATGCCTCGCCCAGAGGGAGGATCGACCGCTCATCTGTATTACATAGAGGAGGATACCTCTAAGGAGGTTGTGATTCCTTTAGATTCGATCCCGGTTGTAAGGACACAAATTTCCAATTGAGTCCATATATAGTTTTGGCTCAATTCCGGACAAAAACATTTATTCATAGGATAGTATTTATTGTAATATTCTCAAGCCTATGAAGTGTATGTTGAAGACGTAGCGGCAAAGAATTTAAAGCTTCATCAAAATGTCGGTTTGCGTGCCTCGTTTCTACGTCAGCAACTAAGGTTCCATGCTCCCAAGGTATGAATGTAATTATATGTATATAGGAGCTTGGAACAATTTGTATTGGGTGTTAGGTGTAATAAAAACTGCATTTTATTTTCAGAAAGAATCTATTAGAACTTTAATATAAGTATATAAAAGTTTCTGGGCCAAAATCGAATTTTTCAATCTTTCTGGTTGTTCGTTTGAAATGTCGTTCGAACGAGTTTTTTCGTTCGAATCAGATTTCGTTCGAACGAGTTTTGTCGTTCGAACCTGTTTCGTTCGAACGATTTTTGTCGTTCGAACCAGGTTCGTTCGAACGAGTTTTGCCAATGACCCTAACTGGACAGTCGTTCGATATGTCGTTCGAACGAATGCTCGTTCTAACGAGGTATCTAACGAACTTCTAACGAGCCCAGGCTGGTCACTCGTTAGAAGTCTCGTTCGAACGAGAATCACGTTCGTTCGAACGAACTTCCAGCGGGAACAGTTATTTGGTAGTTTCTCCACTCTTCCACTTGGTTTTCAACCAACTTTTTTCATACAATATTATGTGCGGGAAACACATTTTCCAAGACAACTTTTCCAACTTAGTTTATCTCCTAGAGAGAGTTTGAGAGCAAAAATAGTTTTAGGAAAATGTTCATGTTTTGAGTGTAATTCTTTCAAGAAAAATTTCATACACACTCTAGTTTACACCCAATTGTTTATCCAAGCTTCTATATAAATATCAATTGCTTGGAGATTGTTTTGGCACCGGTTTTTCTCTACACCGAATTGAAGAGAAGTTCGTTTCATTTCTACCCATTTGGAGAAAGGCTCCATGTTAGGGTGACGGTGTGCCTAATTGCCCAATCGGTGGGAGTCCGAGACCGCGGTGGAGCTCCGTTGGTTATCCGCTAATTGGAGGTCGATACAAGAAGGAGCATCACGGCTTGAGAGGGTTCGAGTTTAGGAAGTAAGTCTTTTGTCTTGTATTTTGTAATACTGTTTTTAGTGGATTTGAGGCTAGGGCCGTCCCGAGATTTTTTCCCGTTAGTGGGTTTTTCCTCGTACATCGCGGTGTTGTGTGACTGTTGATTTTATCTTGCTCTATATCACTTAGAACGCATGCTAGATTAGTTTCAAGATAAAATTTGGTTTTACAATCACACTAATTTAAATTGGGACTTTAATTTAATATTGGGTAAAATTTGGTTTATTCAAGTCACTTGCATTAATATGGTTTCGCCTAACTTTGGATAATTGTTAATGATGACTTAGGCAAATTCTAGGACTTGAATTATGTTGTTTTAATTCGTTTTGAAGATATTAAAACTCGGCCTTGTTTATTTGTTGAACCATCACTTATATTCACTTCCGCATTTATTTAAAAGGAAATTATATTTTAATTTGACATCATTAAAACCCGGGGATCCAACTACGTTTACAAATTGGTATCAGAGCCAAAAACGATAAATTATTTCGTTAAGATCCTTTTAATTTTTGGCTAAAATGGATTTTTCCCCATTTTCAAAATTTCCTTTTTTTGATGGTTCTAACTACGCGTATTGGAAAGCGCGAATGAAATCGGCACTTAAATCTATCGATGAACGTGTTTGGATGTCTGTTGTTATCGGGTACTCCCCACCAACTCATCTAATTGAAAATGAACGTGTTCCCAAACCCATCGATAGATGGACTGAAAATGAGTTTAAGCTTGCAAATTTTAATTCCCGTGGTTTAAATGCTTTATTTAGCGCTGTCACACCGGATGAATTCCGACGCATTATGACGTGTGAGACCGCTAAAGAAGCTTGGGATATTTTACAATTAACTCATGAAGGAGCGAGTGCCGTTAAAGCTTCTAAACTCCAAAACCTCACCACTCAATTTGAAACTATCAAAATGGATGAAAAAGAAACTTTTGATAAATTTTATGCTAGACTTTCTGATATTGTTAATTCATCCTTTAACTTGGGAGAGAAAATACCTGACGACCGTGTTGTAAAGAAAATTTTAAGGTCCCTACCCGATAGATTTATTCCTAAAGTGACCGTTTTAAATTCTTTACCCACTTTAGCCTCTACGAAATTAGAAGAGCTTGTAGGTGATTTACAAACCTATGAACTAGATATGTTTCCCTCTAAAAATGAAAAGAAAATTGAAAAGGGTGTTGCTTTAAAAGCCCGAAAAGAGGTCAAACAAGTTGTAGAGAGCGATAGTGATAGTGACTCAGAAGACATGGCTTTGTTTGCTCGTAAATTTAGAAAATTTCTTAAATTTAACAAAGATAAAGTTAAAAATGATTTTAAGAAATTTGAATCTTCTAAACATGATAAAAACGAGAAGATTTCTAAAGCCGATAAGATCCCTAAACATAGTAATGAAAATATTGATAGGGACGAGTCTAATAAATGTTTTGGTTGTGAAGGTTGTGGCCATAGGGCTTATGAGTGCCCCACTAAACTAAGGAAAGATGGTAAGCGACCTATTTCATATAATGCAACCCTTAGTGATAGTGATAAGGAAGGAAAGCCCGATTCCCCCACTAAAAAAAATTTTGTGGCTTTTATGGCTAGTCATGTGAGTGATAATGAGAACTCATCGATTGATGAAACGATTGCACATGCCACTTCCAAGGTCATTGTTCATGATTCCCTTGTTTTTAATGATAGTGAGAGTGAAGAAGAAAGTGAAAGTGAAAATGAAGAAGAGGTTGATGTGAGTGAACTTCAAAATGCTTTTCATGAATTATATAAAGAATCTATCAATTTGAAAAGAACTAATTTGAAGTTAGAAGCTTGTTTAAGAAAGAGTGTCAAGGTCGTTGATGATAGTGCCTTAATAGAAGACCTTAGGACACATTTGAGGACTCTTCAAGAGAAGCTTGATTATGTAGAAGGCGAAAGAGATAGCCTTAGGGGTTTAATGGAATCCTTGAAAAAGGAGCTTCTTGCTTTTGAAGACCGTAATGTTTTACTAGAATCTAACATTATAGAATTGGAAAATAAATTAAAAGATTCTAGTATTGTCAAATTTGATTTGGAATGTCGTTCTGAAAAACTAGATAAAATGTTAGGAACGGTCCAAATTAAAAATGACACTTGTGGTTTAGGCTTCAATCCCTGTAATGAATTTACTCATTGTTGATGTAAAAAACTAGATCACTCTAATTCTTCAATCACAGATAAATAAATAAGACAAAGATTTTTAAAGTGGTTCGGCTAGGAATAAAGCCTACGTCCACTGTTATGTTATTGCTGAGTATTTGTGGAATTCTTGATTACAAGTTCTCTCAAGAAATTCCGGTCCCCTTGAATGGGATTGATACAAGGTATTTATAGCCTCAAGGCTGTACATGAAAGGTCCAATACATTAAATGATATACATATGAATGGGTAATACATTTAATGCAGCGTGTGCGTCAAGAATCTAATGAATAGTTGAACAATTGTCCGTCTGATAATTGATGACACGGCCGAGGTGCAGTTCGGACCGCCTTAGTTGCTCGTTGATCAAGAGTTCCTCGGAGTGTTTAGAGTATCTCGGGATGATATAGTTCCTCGGATGGAGTTCCTCGGCATGATAGAGCTCCTCGGTGTATTCTTGTTGCTCGGTACCAACCACGGTTGTTCAGTAAATGATCTTCCTCGCTGTTATTGTGCCACGTAGATCGACACGTGTCTTCATACTATTCGTCCACATCAGCATATTAATTTTGGTATCAACAGAAGCCCCCAATGTTTCATATTTCGAACTTTGAGGAGTATGGGACATTCTTTCTCGGTATATGGTAATATTAAATGACCTTCCTGGGTTTTAGGAGCATTGTATTCAAATTTCCTTCTCATTTCGCAGTTTCTGCCTTTTTATAAGCGCTTCGATCTTCGTGCAGCTTTTGTCTTTTTAGCCGCCGGGAGTTCAGTAGTTTCTTTTTAGTAATCATTTCTTTCGCCGTTTCCCAATGCAGAGTATTTAAACTCCTTTGGTAACCATACCGTCGTCTACACTTTCCATTTTTCTGCATTCAAGTTTTCTATTCTCTTCCTCTCTCTTGTGTGTTCATCATTGTTTCCGTTCGTTGTCAACATATCTCCTTTCTTTCTGTAAGCTCTTCTTCCTTTCTTCTGCATCTCTTTTATTCAATATGGTTTATATTGTTGAATCTGCTGAGAAATTTCGTTCTGACTTTTCCATTCCTTCTTGGGTAACTCTAGAGGTTCTTTCTGAGCCTTTAGATTACTTTCGATTGGCTGAGGGACATTGGTTCCCCAGTCTTTTCATTGCTGAATGTGGTTTTTCTTTTCCCCCAAATCCATTATGTCTTGAGTTTTGTCAATATTTTGATCTTAAATCTGTTGATGTAAAAAACTAGATCACTCTAATTCTTCAATCACAGATAAATAAATAAGACAAAGATTTTTAAAGTGGTTCGGCTAGGAATAAAGCCTACGTCCACTGTTATGTTATTGCTGAGTATTTGTGGAATTCTTGATTACAAGTTCTCTCAAGAAATTTCGGTCCCCTTGAATGGGATTGATACAAGGTATTTATAGCCTCAAGGCTGTACATGAAAGGTCCAATACATTAAATGATATACATATGAATGGGTAATACATTTAATGCAGCGTGTGCGTCAAGAATCTAATGAATAGTTGAACAATTGTCCGTCTGATAATTGATGACACGGCCGAGGTGCAGTTCGGACCGCCTTAGTTGCTCGTTGATCAAGAGTTCCTCGGAGTGTTTAGAGTATCTCGGGATGATATAGTTCCTCGGATGGAGTTCCTCGGCATGATAGAGCTCCTCGGTGTATTCTTGTTGCTCGGTACCAACCACGGTTGTTCAGTAAATGATCTTCCTCGCTGTTATTGTGCCACGTAGATCGACACGTGTCTTCATACTATTCGTCCACATCAGCATATTAATTTTGGTATCAACAGAAGCCCCCAATGTTTCATATTTCGAACTTTGAGGAGTATGGGACATTCTTTCTCGGTATATGGTAATATTAAATGACCTTCCTGGGTTTTAGGAGCATTGTATTCAAATTTCCTTCTCATTTCGCAGTTTCCGCCTTTTTATAAGCGCTTCGATCTTCGTGCAGCTTTTGTCTTTTTAGCCGCCGGGAGTTCAGTAGTTTCTTTTTAGTAATCATTTCTTTCGCCGTTTCCCAATGCAGAGTATTTAAACTCCTTTGGTAACCATACCGTCGTCTACACTTTCCATTTTTCTGCATTCAAGTTTTCTATTCTCTTCCTCTCTCTTGTGTGTTCATCATTGTTTTCGTTCGTTGTCAACATATCTCCTTTCTTTCTGTAAGCTCTTCTTCCTTTCTTCTGCATCTCTTTTATTCAATATGGTTTATATTGTTGAATCTGCTGAGAAATTTCGTTCTGACTTTTCCATTCCTTCTTGGGTAACTCTAGAGGTTCTTTCTGAGCCTTTAGATTACTTTCGATTGGCTGAGGGACATTGGTTCCCCAGTCTTTTCATTGCTGAATGTGGTTTTTCTTTTCCCCCAAATCCATTATGTCTTGAGTTTTGTCAATATTTTGATCTTGTTCCTGCAAAAATAGCCCCCAATTCATGGAGAATAATTAACGGGGTGCACAAGTTAAATCTAACTCATGGGACTCGTATAGGGATCCCAGAAATCATGTACTGCTATAAGTGGGCCACTTTAGATAATATTTATTATTTAAAAACTAGGTTTTTAAATAGAGCCCTTGTAGTTAACCTCCCTGATTCAAATAGAGATTATTTTGAGCATGGGTTGGTCATAAAAAATTGGCAACACGCGCCTTTATCTGGGAATGAAGTATACAACGGTCCCAGATGCCCCCCATACGGCAATGGGATAGGTTTATTTTTCATTTTTATTTTACTTATAAAATTGCGTATTCATCATGTTTGACAAAATGTGTGACTGAGATTTATGTATTTATTTGCAGTTGATAGTAAAAGAAAAACTCCAAAAGAGTCGGAAGTGAATATCAAGCATTTAAAACTTATCTGGAATTTGCATAAGACGGTTGCAGACGAGCATATTAGATCTGCATCATATTTGCTGCAGTATAAGAGCTACACAACCTCTTATACTGCTCGCCCTGTTGAACCAGCCTCAACACCAGAAAGTTCATCTTCAGATTCTCATATTCCCCTATCTCAGAGAATGGGCAAGAAAAGAGCTCCTCCTGCTCTATTTGGTGAAATTTCTTCTGCTGTTGAAGCAAAGAAAGGTAAAATTGATGTCCCAGAGGGGACTAAAAAAGTAGATGTTAGTTCCTCCAAAGTTGCCGAGAAGCCCCCAGTGGCCCCGAGCAAGAAAGCTGATGTAATTACAATCTCTCCGACCAAGACCTCTTCCTTGGTTGATGCTGCTGACCCTCCTTTGAAGAGATTGAGGAAATCATCCTCGGTTAATCTTGCTGGAACTGCATCTTCTCTACCCGCTGGTGGTAGTAGTATTTCAAAAATCATTCTTCCGAGCTCTTCAACGAGCTCAGTTATACCCGAGGTTCTCGGGGTTGATGAAAAGATTCCTAGGGATACACTGACATCCCTAGCTGCTCGTCATCTTTCTTCAGTAAATTTCTCATACCTTTGGTCTTTCTTTTCTTTTTCCTGAACTCTTGTATTTGTGTTGACTCTATTGTTTTTCTTATCTTTCAGCTGGTGAATTGTTTCAATACCATCGTGAAGAAAGATCAAGCTATTAAAGCTTCTAGTTCCTCGTCCGATGTTGACGATGCCCTCTTGGGTTTAGCCCAATCTGTGAAAGAATCTCGCCAGCAGTACGTCGAGGAGAAAACTGCCTGGGAGAAAAAATTGGCTGCAGCTGAGGCTGATAAGATGAAGATGGTTGAAACCTCCAAGAATTTGGAGGAGAAAGTGAAAAGCTTAGAGGTCAATCAGCAAAAGTGCGATGACCAACTGAAGAAGGCAGAAGAAGAACTGTCTATCCTGCGAGACATCAAAATCCAGAAAGAACAATTGGATGTCAAACTCTCCTCAGAGCAGTTGAAAAGAAAAGTTGCAGTTAGGAAACATTTCAGTGCTGGTTGGGAAAAAGGATGGGATAAAGGGATTGCAGCTATGACATCTCAAGTCAAATATGGGGAGTTGAAATACTTCCATGACGGTTGGGTAGCTGCTCTACAGGAGCTAAAAATCCAAGACAATTCTGAGTTATTCCAACGGCATCTCCCTGGTCCTCCTCCACCAATTGTAGAAGAAGAAGAAGATGAACCTGCATCAGATGAATCTTCCATGGCTGTGGATGTCCCCATTTCTGCTTCTCAACCCTCTGTCATTGAGGATATTTCTTCTATGCCTCCTCCTGCCGAGAAGATTTCTGCTGATCAAGCTGTTGTTATCACCGAGCAACCGAGCTCCTCGTCCCAGCCTCCCGAGAAAGTCTTGGGAGACAAGGAAAAGGTGTGAAGTTGTTCGGTATCATTCTTATCTTTTATCATTTGTAATCGAACACTGTAATCCTTTTATGATCTAATAAAATACTTCTTTACTCATCGCCGTTATTGATGATTCTTTGTTGATTGTTGTCTTTAGTTTGTTGCTAGAATGGAACTAATCTCTTCTCATGATACCGAGCTGATGCAGCAATGTCACCAATACTATAGGGCTGGTCATACAGACCTTAGTTCTTCTGAAATTGCTGACATTCTTGGTCATGATGCTTCAGAACAGGCGACTGAGGCTTATCGGTACTTGAAAAACTTACTCGACCGAGCTGTAGCTAACAATATCGCTTATTATGAATTGATTGAAGAGCTGCATTGTTCCTTAAAGGATCTCCAAGGCCAGCACAATAAATCGATGGCTTCATTACACGAGGAATATGAAAATAGATATCAACAACTTTCCTCTGATACAGGTCATAAAAAGATCATTGCTGCATATGACATTAGGGAAAGGACCCTAAAAGGTGAAGTTGAAGCCTGCCGACAAATTGCCGAGATCCTGGAACAAGAAAATAATAGTCTGCAGAAAAGATTGGCTCAATATGAATCTGTTGCCTCCTCTTCCACTGCATTAGTACCAGTTACTGATGAAGGTTTTTCGTTTCTAGAAGTTGAAAACGCCAAACTAAGGCAAGAGTTGGATGACTTGAAAAAGTCTATTATTCCTGTGACTGCTCGGGGACGAGGAAGAATCGTCGAGGAGCCAAGTTCTCCAGTTGTTTCTCGGAGCCGATCAAGAGTTCTTAGCCGTAGTGTTGAAGAATCTCGCACCCAATCTACTCTGGAAACTCAAGCATTCCAACTGAATGTTAAGGATCATGCTCTGTCTGATTTGTCTAAGAAAAATTTATCTTTAGAGGATCAATTGGCTGCGATGAAGTCTGATCTGAATAATAAAGATGCTCTTATCAAGAACTTTCTCTAGCAAGTAGATAGATTAACTTTCCAATTCCATAAACAGCCTCGGGAGTTCTGGAATGCAGGCTATAATGAAGCTCTTTACCATTTGGATGATCGCCTTGAAAATGCTAACAACGAAGGTTATAAGCAGGGATGGTTGAACGCCCTGGGTGTATTAAAATTGGAACAAGGTCATTATTTATGGGATTATCATGCTCCTGGATTGCTAGACTTGCCTGTTCCTCCCTATAAATTGGATATGGCATGGATTCCTGCTCGTTCCATTCCTCGGAGTTTGATCTCTAAATATCTTGGTGATTATAACCTTCATTCTCAAGTTGAAGTATCTCGTCCTGAGCACCTGTTGGACACTCCTACAATAATGAATGTCAGAATGCTGAAGGACATGAACTTTATTAATTCTCCTCTTTGTCTAGAGGATCCTCCTGCTGGCGAGGAACCTGTCTCAAAGGATAAAGGAAAGAAACCAATAGAGTAGGAATCTTTAATGTAATAGTTAGCACATACATGTAACATGTAATACATTTTTATCTTAATGAAAGAATTTCATTTTCTGTTTTGCCAATAGCTATTTTTCTGTTTGCAAATTATATGGTTCATCAACCAAATTAGAATTTATAATAAGCATAAATTGTTCAAAATTGTTTCCAACCAACCAAGGTGGATAAATAATGTTTGTCGACCAACCACAGTTGATGGGTTTCTATCCCCGACCAACCATACTTGGTTCAATTTTCAAATATAAACATGTGTCCGACCAACTAAGGTCAATACTTTTATCCTCGTCGACCAACTATAGTTAGTGGGTTTTTATCCCCGACCAACCATACTTGGTACAGTTTGGAATATTTTGTTCTTTAAAGAACTTTTTGTAATAATGTTACCTCCCGACAAACATAAGCTGTAATGCGAGAGTATATAAAGTCTTACCAACCGTAGTTGATCATGCTGGTCTACACTTCCTAATCAAAGGAGTAGTAGGGTTCTTTCGAACTTTTTGGCTCCTTGGAGCATGTCCTCCTAACCAAAGGAGGTTGGCTACTTATAGCACTTTTGCTCCGTAGAGCGCTCCGGAGAGCTTATCCTCCTAACCAAAGGAGGTTGGCTACTTATAGCACTTTTGCTCCGTAGAGCGCTCCGGAGAGCTTATCCTCCTAACCAAAGGAGGTTGGCTACTTATAGCACTTTTGCTCCGTAGAGCGCTCCGGAGAGCTTATCCTCCTAACCAAAGGAGGTTGGCTACTTATAGCACTTTTGCTCCGTAGAGCGCTCCGGAGAGCTTATCCTCCTAACCAAAGGAGGTTGGCTACTTATAGCACTTTTGCTCCGTAGAGCGCTCCGTAGAGCTTGACTCCGTAGAGCATGGCTCCGTAGAGCATGACTCCGTAGAGCAGTCTTCTTCTTGTCAAGCAGTGTAGTGTTCAACACTAATATTCCCCGAAAAACTTTCAACAGAAAGAAAATAGTGAACCATCCTCGTTTTATTCATAATGAAGGAAATACTTTACATTTTTCATTACTGATAATACTTTCGCAGGTGTTCAGCATTCCATGCATTCTGAAATTCTTCTCCTTCTAGAGTTGCTATTCTGTAGGTTCCAGGTCGAACAACCTCTGTAACTCGGTAAGGTCCATGCCAGTTTGCTTCCAGTTTATTCTGTTTCTGAATGACTTTCTTCAGCACATAATCACCCTCCTTCAAATCGCATTTCTTCACTCTTTTGTTGTAGAACAGAGCTGTTCGTTGTTGATAAGCAGCATTCCTAATGGCTGCCTCTTCTCTTACTTCTTCGAGCATGTCCAAATCCATTCTTCTCATCAAGTCACTGATCGGAGAGTTGAAATTCAGCACTCTATGCGTTGGGAGACCCAACTCGGCCGGTATCACAGCCTCACTTCCAAATGCTAGCATATATGGTGATTCTCCAGTTGCTGCTCGGGGAGTTGTTCGGTAGGCCCATAATACTGATTGGAGCTCATTAATCCAATTTGCTTTAGCTTCACTTAGCCTCTTTTTCAACCCATTCAGTAATGTTCTGTTCGTCACTTCAGTCTGTCCATTGCTTTGGGGATGGCCTGGTGCTGAATGAAACTTCAAAACGTTCGACTGATGACAATAGGCAGCAAATTCTTCATTATCAAATTGTGTTCCATGATCTGTGATGAAAGCATGAGGGAGACCATATCGACAAATTATATTCTTCCATACAAACTGGTATACCTTCTCGTACGTCATATTGATAAGAGGCTCAGCTTCCACCCACTTAGTAAAATAGTCCACTGCAACTACGAGATACTTGAATCTTCCTCGGGTGGTCGGCAGTGGTCCAACCAAATCAATTCCCCACATGGCAAATGGCCAAGGGGAAGTTATTGGTGTTAGCAATGCTTGTGGAGTTCGTCGGATGGAAGAAAAACGTTGGCACTTGTCACATTTCTTGGCATAGGCTATACAATCAACCCTCATTGTCGGCCAGTAATATCCCTGTGTCATCACTCTTTGTAAAAGTGTTCGACCTGCTACATGAGCTCCACAAGATCCTTCATGGATTTCTTCAATCAATTCTTTCACCTCGGTGGGATGTACACATCTCTGCAAACCTGCCATAATTCCTCGCCTATACAAAATACCATTAGTTAATACATACCGAGCAGCTTTATACTTCAGTTTCTTGGCAGCAAGTTTGTCCTCTGGCAATTCGCCCTCTTCAACATATTTCCTGATTGGATCCATCCAAGATGGTCCTAAATCAAGGGTAATCACATTCGTTGTCAGATCTTCATCTATGCTCCGACCTTCTAATACTTCAATCGGTATGGTTCTTCGCATCTCGGTACGAGTAGCTGATGCTAGTCGGGCCAGTGCGTCTGCTTGTACATTCTCCATCCTCGGTATTCTCACCAATTGAATGGCCTCAAATTCTGTCAACAATTTCATTACCTTTGCATGATATTTGATCATTAAATCTCCCTTAACCGCATACATTCCCATCATCTGATACACAATTAATTGAGAATCACTGAATACCATCACTTGTTGTGCTTCCATAGTCTTTGCTAGATTAAGACCTGCTATCATGGCCTCATACTCCGCTTCATTGTTAGAGGCTTTGAATTGGAATCGCAAAGCATATTCCATGTCAATCTCGTCTGGAGTGATCAAAACAATTCCTGCTCCACAACCAGCTGTGCAGGATGATCCATCTACATATAATCTCCATGTAGGTATTTCGTCTTCAAATTTCTTATCTGTCAGAGTTCCTCGATAAAATATCTGCTGTTTTCTTCCATCATCCCCCGGTATCTTTCGCTCCTCGTCAGTCATCTGCTCGTACTCTTTTACCAACCGTGGCTGGTCTGAGTTTGAATATAATGATTTCTCTACATCCACAAGTCCTTTTACCAACCTTGGTTGGTTTGGAACTATTTCTGCTGATCCTGTATCGTCCACAGGTAGGTCAGCAAATGTTTCTGTTGATCCTGTATCGTCCACAGGTAACTCAGCAGGCATCTTTTGCTCCTCGGGGGTATCAGGGTATGTGAACTCTGCTATAAAATCTGCTACAGCCTGCCCCTTCAATGATGATCTGGGCTCATACACAATATCATATTCACCAAGTTCTACTGCCCAGTACATCAGTCTCCCTGATTTTTCTGGCTTATGGAGGGCTTGTCTCAATGGCATATCAGTATAAACGATGATGGTATGGGCTTGGAAATATGGTCTCATTCTTCTACTTGCTTCAATTAGTGCCAATGCCAACTTTTCTAGCTTTGGGTACCTGATTTCTGCACCTCGGAAAGCCTTACTTGTGTAATAAATTGGCTTCTGGACTCCATTCTCCAATCTGATCAACGCTGAACTGACTGCGTTCTCTGATACTGCCAAATACAAATACAACTTTTCTCCTGTTATTGGTCTGGACAACAGTGGAGGTGCTCCCAAATATTTCTTCAAGTCTTGAAAAGCTTTTTCACATTCCTCATTCCATTCAAAGGTTTTTCGAAGTGTTTTGAAGAATGGTATGCATTTATCAGTTGCTCGAGATACAAATCTGTTGAGCGCTGCAACTCGTCCGGTAAGACTCTGCACTTCTTTCTTCGTCGTCGGAGATCGCAGCCGTAGAAGAGCTTTGATCTTATCTGGATTTGCCTCAATACCTCGCTGATTGACGATGTATCCGAGGAACATTCCTTCTCGTACTCCAAAGGTGCACTTCGTCGGGTTAAGCTTCATTTGGTATTTATCCAATTGATCAAAAGTTTGACTCAAGTCAACCAAATGATCAGCAGCTTTCTTGCTTTTAGTGAGCATGTCATCGACATAGACCTCCATGTTGCGGCTGATTTGTTCAGTAAAAACCTTGTTCATCAACCGCTGATATGTTGCACCTGCATTTTTTAAACCAAAAGGCATAACATTATAACAATAAGTTCCCCTAGGGGTAATAAAAGAAGTACTTTCCCTGTCTTCAGGTTTCATTTTGATCTGGTTGTAGCCAGAATAAGCATCCATGAAGCTGAGTAGCTCGTGTCCCGAGGTAGCATCCACTAGTTGATCAATTCTGGGCAATGGAAAATGATCCTTGGGGCATGCCTTATTGAGATCGGTGAAATCGACATACATTCTCCATTTGTTGTTTTTCTTCTTTACCATCACCACATTAGCCAACCAATCTGGATATTTTACATCTTCAATGAATTGGGCTTTCTGGAGTTTCTCGACTTCCTCTTGTATGGCTTGATTCTTCTCGGGACTAAACACCCTTCTTCTCTGCTTTACAGGTTTAATCTCCTTATTCACATTGAGTTCATGACATAAGAAGTTTGGATCTATTCCTGGCATGTCTTCATGACTCCAAGCAAAAGTATTTTTCCTATTCTTCAAGAAAGTTATCAACTCCTCTTTTATTGACATTTCCAACGATGAACCTATCTGGGTTATTCGTTCAGGATGTTCGTCGTCCAAAATAACATTTTCTGTAGATTCCATCACCTGTCCTTTTACAAGTTGAGATTCATCCCTGGGATCAAGAGTTTCAATTTCTGTACCTTCCTCCACCTGGTAAGTAGTAGTCTTTTTCATCGATCCTTCTAGTTCTTCTTGCTCGGCCGATGAATAATAGCATTCCCGAGCTACTTTTTGATCACCTTTCACCACTCCAACTCCAAAATTTGTTGGGAATTTCAAACATTGATGTACTGTAGAAGGAACGGCTTCGAACTTCTTCAATCCAACTCTTCCCATGATGATGTTGTAGGCTGACTGCACATTCTTATCCATCACAAAGAATCGTATTCTTTCTGTTCGACAAACAGGCCAGGTTCCAATGAATATATCCAACTTGATCGTCCCAAGTGGAAAAACTTTCTCGCCAGCAAAACCCAGAAGGGGTCTGTGATAAGGTTCTAATTGGGATAATTTCAAATTCAAGCTATCAAAGCATGAATAGTACATGATGTCTGCCGAACTACCATTATCTACCAACACCCTTGAAATGATCACGTCCTTCATTCTCATTTTGATCACCAAAGGATCATCATGAGGGTAAAGAACACCTGCCAGGTCATTTTTTGAAAAACCAATTACTAGCTTCTCTTTGTTTACCTTCCTCGGACGATCATCCTCGGCCAGGTTTATTCGCTGAATATATGAGCAAGCTTGAGCCTCTCCGAGATAAGCTTTTCTTTCTGCAGTAAGGTCTCCTCCTCCTGCATCTCCCCCTGTAATAACGTTACAATGAAATGATCCAAAACGTATGGAAAATACCTCTCGTTCAGGTTTTCTTGGCTTCTTGGGAAGATCGGGGTCATCATCTGGATCCTCTTCATGGTCCCTCCTCTTTTTCTCCTCTGCACGACGAGGAGATCTAGATCTCTTTCTAATTCTGTCCTCATTTGTCCTCTCACCTCTGCGATCTACATACTTTGATAATTTTCCTCTTCGAATGAGTGTTTCAATCTCGTTCTGAAGGGCTATACAATTTTTGGTCATATGGCCATGATCTTTGTGAAACTCGCAATATTTGGTCTTATTCCTCATGTCTGGATATGTCTTCAGTTTCTCTGGCCATTTGATTTCCTCGTTATTCCTGATTTCTTCTAAAACATGATTAATACCCATTTTCAATGGAGTATAATTATCATACTTCTTTAGGGCTTCCAACTTTATCCTGTTATTCCTAGAATATTTGTCACCACCATTACCTTTCTGATCTTTCTTTTTAGAGTTGTCGACCTCCACTTTAACTTCTTTATCCATATTCTTCTTCGCAGTCATAGCCTCCTCGGCATTCATGATTTTGGCCGCCTTTGCCATCAATTCCGACATATTTTTAGGCGGATCTTTGGCCAGAGTATAGTATAGCTTGTTAGGCAGCAAACCACTCATCAAAGCAGTGATTGCTGTCTTTTCTTCATAATCTATGACTTCCAACTTCTCGTTATTGAAACGAGTTATGTAATCTCTAGTACTTTCTCCTGATTTTTGTCTAACACTTAGTAAATGCGCTACTCGCTTTACTGGTTTTGCTCCAAAACAAAAATTACCAATAAACAGCTCGGCTAACTGAACAAAAGTTGAAATCTTACCCCGAGGAAGATTATTGTACCATATCTGTGCAGATCCGGTAAGAGTTCCCGAGAATGCTCTACACCTCATCTCGTCGGGGACAGCATAGATATCTGCAGCAGCTTGGTACTGTTCTATATGAAGTACGGGATCTGTCTTTCCATCGTACTTGGGGGTCACTACAGGTGCTTTGAATTTCGACGGTGTGGGGAAATCCACAATGGCTTGCACAAAAGGTGTCCCTTGAACAAAAGTTCTCTGTAAGGGGTTCCTCGCCTTAGCCATTTCTCCCAATCTATCCTCCAATCGTTGAATGGAACCTTTCCATGCTTCATTCCCTTCCTCGGGCCGCTTAGTCCGAGCAACTGATTGCTCTGACGTAGCTTCCTGAGATTTATCTCGACGAGTAATTGGTCGTGATTGTGCAGATCCTTCTCTCAAACCTGGTGGTGGTCGAAAACTTCCTGATGGAACCCTAGGTGGACTCATGTTCCTCCTTGGTCCTAACCGACTGAAAGGAGACACCCTGCTTAATCTTTCTAAAGCGCTAGTTCTCTCCGGAGAAAGAGAGATATGTTGATCTGTATCCGTAGCCCGTATTGATGAAGTTCGCCCAGGTTGATAAGAAGAATCATTGGATTCCCCATTGCGATATGATCCAATACGTCTGGATCGTGATTGCCCATGATCAGTCCTTTGCCCTGAATGGGTAGGTACACCGCCTTGAAGAGTTTGAAGGAGTTGCCTCATAGATTCTTGCATGGCGGTTTGTCCCTGAGCCAGATTCATCATAATTCCGGCCAGATCTGGAGATGCAGATGGATTTGGAAGATTTCCAGTATTTCCAGCATTTCGATTACTGGATTCCGGATTATCTGCCATTGGTGATAAATGATTTTTATGAAAAACGATAACAACAGTCGTTTCCCACAGACGGCGCCAATCTGTTGATGTAAAAAACTAGATCACTCTAATTCTTCAATCACAGATAAATAAATAAGACAAAGATTTTTAAAGTGGTTCGGCTAGGAATAAAGCCTACGTCCACTGTTATGTTATTGCTGAGTATTTGTGGAATTCTTGATTACAAGTTCTCTCAAGAAATTCCGGTCCCCTTGAATGGGATTGATACAAGGTATTTATAGCCTCAAGGCTGTACATGAAAGGTCCAATACATTAAATGATATACATATGAATGGGTAATACATTTAATGCAGCGTGTGCGTCAAGAATCTAATGAATAGTTGAACAATTGTCCGTCTGATAATTGATGACACGGCCGAGGTGCAGTTCGGACCGCCTTAGTTGCTCGTTGATCAAGAGTTCCTCGGAGTGTTTAGAGTATCTCGGGATGATATAGTTCCTCGGATGGAGTTCCTCGGCATGATAGAGCTCCTCGGTGTATTCTTGTTGCTCGGTACCAACCACGGTTGTTCAGTAAATGATCTTCCTCGCTGTTATTGTGCCACGTAGATCGACACGTGTCTTCATACTATTCGTCCACATCAGCATATTAATTTTGGTATCAACACTCATAATGCCCAAACCAATGTTTTAGGAGAATCAACTAGGAATACTTTTAAAGATCACTCCTTAAGTAAATCTTGTCGACATGTTCTCTCTTGTACTCATTGTGGTCGACAAGGTCATCTTAGGAAATTTTGTTTAGATCTTAAACGAATTCCTAGAAAATCCCATAGTAAAGTAACCACGATAGCTAACGTTCCTACACCCCAAGATAGTAATTCTTCATTAATTTGGGTTAGGAAATCCGACTTGGTTGCCTTACAAAATAGGGATTTTGATTCTCATTTACTTTCACATCCTTCCTCCCTTGCTAAATCTAAAGGATGAATGTGTAAGTGTTTGCATACTTTAGCGTTTGTACTTCATGCTATATTCATATGCTAAATGTATGCTTGTTTAGTCATTTTCTAGTCTTTGCCTCATGTATATCATATGCTACAAATTATGACTTGTTTATCTTTTTGTATTATTTTTTGTGTTTGATTTACCTGAAAAATATAAAAAGATTTTTGTTTATCATTTGTGTTTTATTTATTTCATTCAAGCTTAATGAAAAATACAAATGATTTTTGTTTAGTCTTTTGAGTATATATCCTTATTTTTGATTAAAATGTTAAAAAACTCAAAAAGATTTTGTTTTGTGTGTATTTTAGTTTGACACACTTTATGAGGCATATATTTGTGTTTGAATCCCATCATTTACGCTCCCACGTGGCTCGAACTTTTGGTTTAGATTTTCAATCCTTAAAATGTTCTTTACCATATTTTATATGGAGTAGTTGGATTTTGTATTGATTAAATGGATTCTATTTTCATATGCCTCTATTCACACATGCACGAGCTCTTTTGAAATCTTAATGTCACATGTTATATTTGAGCTTTTTGAGGTGTTCTCCTATCAATCTAGTCATCTACATATCTATGACCTAGGAGGACTAGTGCATGTCAAAATCCGTTGCATGTGAGATTTGTGTGAAAAATGAAAACATGATAAATTAATATATGCACGGGGAAGGGCTCCGAAAGGATGATTTAAATCCTTTGCGATAGTAAGCCACCGTTGATTGGATCTAAAAGAAATACGTGATCCAAAGGCCTAAAAACAGAATATTTGGCATTAAACAGAAAGCAATTGCCAATGCATATGTTTGTATGATATATTCATTAAAAAACAATAGAATATATATGCTCATTGAGGGAGAATTGGATGGTATATCAACGGTTTGCACAATGTCCGTTTATCCTAGTTGTCTTTAATGTCATGACTCTATTTGGTTTGTAGAATCATCATCATGCTAGGCTTGTATGCATTGTGTATGTTTGTTCATTGAGTTCAATCTATATATTGTCACATGAGGTTATATTTAAATGTGATAAAGTTTGCAATCAAATGAGAACTCCGTGAACGTTTCTTAAGTGTTTGGGTCTAAATTTAATTGTTGCTAGTTCACACCCCTACACTTCCGTTTCCATATGACACATTTTTTCCATACGAGTGTGCAAACTTATTGTATCTTGTGTCATGTGTGTGTTTATATCTATATATATGCAAGTACTATATTGGTATATTTCTAATGTATATATATATATATATATATATATATATATATATGATATTTATTTGTCTTTGCCCTGCTTTTATTGCCCATATACTTTCATGTCTTATCACTTTAAGCTTTCACATGTTGTTTATTAGTTCTTTATCCTTTGCCTATTCCCGAACAAAAAAGGGGGAGAATGATGATAGGGGGAGAAATGGTATCTAATCCTATTATTATCGTATCTTCGTTTGGGGGAGATTTATCTTAGGGGGAGACATCTTTATAAGTAGGTCATGTGTTTGAAGGGAGAATTAATTTAGGGAGAACTTTAATTAATTGCATTTAATATTTTGATATTCCCTATGCATTTGATGAGTTTGCTTAAGTGTGCAGGAATTATTCTAAAGCGGCATCTTTCTTTGGCAAAGCGTTTTGATCCTTGGGTTGAGTCAAGATTGGGCTGGTTATGTTTTGAGTCTAGTAGAGCTTGACGGCCCTTTAGGATTTTTGTTTGGTTTTTGTCCCGGAATAGCCAAAGGGGGAGATTTGTAAGGACACAAATTTCCGATTGAGTCCATATATAGTTTTGGCTCAATTCCGGACAAAAACATTTATTCATAGGATAGTATTTATTGTAATATTCTCAAGCCTATGAAGTGTATGTTGAAGACGTAGCGGCAAAGAATTTAAAGCTTCATCAAAATGCCGGTTTGCGTGCCTCGTTTCTACGTCAGCAACTAAGGTTCCATGCTCCCAAGGTATGAATGTAATTATATGTATATAGGAGCTTGGAACAATTTGTATTGGGTGTTAGGTGTAATAAAAACTGCATTTTATTTTCAGAAAGAATCTATTAGAACTTTAATATAAATATATAAAAGTTTCTGGGCCAAAATCGAATTTTTCAATCTTTCTGGTTGTTCGTTTGAAATGTCGTTCGAACGAGTTTTTTCGTTCGAACCAGATTTCGTTCGAACGAGTTTTGTCGTTCAAACCTGTTTCGTTCGAACGACTTTTGTCGTTCGAACCAGGTTCGTTCGAACGAGTTTTGCCAACGACCCTAACTGGACAGTCGTTCGATATGTCGTTCGATATGTCGTTCGAACGAATGCTCGTTCTAACGAGGTATCTAACAAACTTCTAACGAGCCCAGGCTGGTCACTCGTTATAAGTCTCGTTCGAACGAGAATCACGTTCGTTCGAATGAACTTCCAGCGGGAACAGTTATTTGGCAGTTTTTTTTGCAGTTTTTCCCCACTCTTCCACTTGGTTTTCAACCAACTTTTTTCATACAATATTATGTGCGGGAAACACATTTTCCAAGACAACTTTTCCAACTTAGTTTATCTCCTAGAGAGAGTTTGAGAGCAAAAATAGTTTTAGGAAAATGTTCATGTTTTGAGTGTAATTCTTTCAAGAAAAATTTCATACACACTCTAGTTTACACCCAATTGTTTATCCAAGCTTCTATATAAATATCAATTGCTTGGAGATTGTTTTGGCACCGGTTTTTCTCTACACCGAATTGAAGAGAAGTTCGTTTCATTTCTACCCATTTGGAGAAAGGCTCCATGTTAGGGTGACGGTGTGCCTAATTGCCCAATCGGTGGGAGTCTGAGACCGCGGTGGAGCTCCGTTGGTTATCCGCTAATTGGAGGTCGATACAAGAAGGAGCATCACGGCTTGAGAGGGTTTGAGTTTAGGAAGTAAGTCTTTTGTCTTGTATTTTGTAATACCGTTTTTAGTGGATTTGAGGCTAGGGCCGTCCCGAGGTTTTTTCCCGTTAGTGGGTTTTTCCTCGTACATCGCGGTGTTGTGTGACTGTTGATTTTATCTTGCTCTATATCACTTAGAACGCATGCTAGATTAATTTCAAGATAAAATTTGGTTTTACAATCACACTAATTTAAATTGGGACTTTAATTTAATATTGGGTAAAATTTGGTTTATTCAAGTCACTTGCATTAATATGGTTTCGCCTAACTTTGGATAATTGTTAATGATGACTTAGGCAAATTCTAGGACTTGAATTATGTTGTTTTAATTCGTTTTGAAGATATTAAAACTCGGCCTTGTTTATTTGTTGAACCATCACTTATATACTTATATGAAAATAGAATCCATTTAATCAATACAAAATCCAACTACTCCATATAAAATATGGTAAAGAACATTTTAAGGATTGAAAATCTAAACCAAAAGTTCTAGCCACGTGGGAGCGTAAATGATGGGATTCAAACACAAATATATGCCTCATAAAGTGTGTCAAACTAAAATACACACAAAACAAAATCTTTTTGAGTTTTTTAACATTTTAATAAAAAACAAGGATATATACTCCAAAGACTAAACAAAAATCATTTGTATTTTTCATTAAGCTTGAATGAAATAAATAAAACACAAATGATAAACAAAAATCTTTTTATATTTTTCAGGTAAATCAAACACAAAAAATAATACAAAAAGATAAACAAGTCATAATTTCTAGCATATGATATAAATGAGGCAAAGACTAGAAAATGACTAAACAAGCATACATTTAGCATATGAATATAGCATGAAGTACAAACGCTAAAGTATGCAAACACTTACACATTCATCCTTTAGATTTAGCAAGGGAGGAAGGATGTGAAAGTAAATGAGAATCAAAATCCCTATTTTGTAAGGCAACCAAGTCGGATTTCCTAACCCAAATTAATGAAGAATTACTATCTTGGGGTGTAGGAACGTTAGCTATCGTGGTTACTTTACTATGGGATTTTCTAGGAATTCGTTTAAGATCTAAACAAAATTTCCTAAGATGACCTTGTCGACCACAATGAGTACAAGAGAGAACATGTCTACAAGATTTACCTAAGGAGTGATCTTTAAAAGTATTCCTAGTTGATTCTCCTAAAACATTGGTTTGGGCATTATGAGTAAATTCATTACAGGGATTGAAGCCTAAACCACAAGTGTCATTTTTAATTTGGACCGTTCCTAACATTTTATCTAGTTTTTCAGAACGACATTCCAAATCAAATTTGACAATACTAGAATCTTTTAATTTATTTTCCAATTCTATAATGTTAGATTCTAGTAAAACATTACGCTCTTCAAAAGCAAGAAGCTCCTTTTCAAGGATTCCATTAAACCCCTAAGGCTATCTCTTTCGCCTTCTACATAATCAAGCTTCTCTTGAAGAGTCCTCAAATGTGTCCTAATGTCTTCTATTAAGGCACTATCATCAACGACCTTGACACTCTTTCTTAAACAAGCTTCTAACTTCAAATTAGTTCTTTTCAAATTGATAGATTCTTTATATAATTCATGAAAAGCATTTTGAAGTTCACTCACATCAACCTCTTCTTCATTTTCACTCTCACTTTCTTCTTCACTCTCACTATCATTAAAAACAAGGGAATCATGAACAATGACCTTGGAAGTGGCATGTACAATCGTTTCATCAATCGATGAGTTCTCATTATCACTCACATGACTAGCCATAAAAGCCACAAATTTTTTTTTAGTGGGGGAATCGGGCTTTCCTTCCTTATCACTATCACTAAGGGTTGCATTATATGAAATAGGTCGCTTACCATCTTTCCTTAGTTTAGTGGGGCACTCATAAGCCCTATGGCCATAACCTTCACAACCAAAACATTTATTAGACTCGTCCCTGTTGTCAGGGAGTACTCGGATGTGTTTCAGGAGATACCAGGCTTACCCCCCAGTCGAGAGATAGACTTTGTTATAGACCTATTGCCAGATACGAGGCCTATAGCACGCGCACCGTACCGTATGGCTCCGGCAGAGATGCGAGAGCTACGAGATCAGATAGAGCAGCTGTTAGGTCAGGGCTTTATCCGCAGGAGTACCTCACCTTGGGGAGCTCCAGTTTTGTTTGTGAAGAAGAGGGACAGTTCACTGAGATTGTGTGTGGACTACCGAGAGTTGAATAAGGTCACGATACGGAATAAGTATCCGTTGCCTCGAATCGATGACTTATTCGACCATTTGAGAGGAGCTTCTTTCTTCTCAAAGATTGATTTGAGATCGGGATACCATCAGTTGCGTATCTGGGAGGAGGATGTCTCGAAGACTGCGTTCTTATCGAGATATGGTTCTTACGAGTTTCGGGTTATGCCTTTTGGTTTGACCAATGCTCCAGCAGTGTTTATGGATTTGATGAACAGAGTGTTCAGGGATTTCCTAGATCAGTTTGTCATTATCTTCATTGATGATATTCTGGTTTACTCTCAGACAGAGGAGGAGCACGCCGAGCATTTGAGACAGGTTTTGCAGACGCTGCGTCAGAACGAGCTGTATGCAAAATATGAGAAATGCGGGTTTTGGTTGAAGGGGTCCAGTTTTTGGGACATATTATTTCCGACCGGGGAATATCTGTTGATCCGGGGAAAGTATCCGCGGTGAGGGAGTGGGGATTGCCCACGACACCGACTGAGATTCGTAGTTTCTTGGGTCTAGCAGGATACTACAGGAGGTTTATTCGGGGTTTCTCGAAGATAGCAGGTCCTTTGACACATCTGACTCGTAAGGGTGTGCCATACATCTGAAGTGATGCCTGTCAGCTGGCATTCGATGAATTGAAGGACAAATTAACCTCAGCACCTGTGTTAGCATTGCCGAGACCGGGAGTTGAGTATTTGGTTTACACCGATGCGTCTTTGCAAGGGCTTGGAGGTGTATTGCAGCAGGAGAGACAGGCCATAGCTTATGCTTCCCGTAAGCTTAAGTCTCATGAGAAGAATTACCCCACGCATGATTTGGAGTTGGCAGCTGTGGTATTTGCCCTACGGATTTGGAGGCACTATCTTTTGGGGGAGAAGTTCCAATTGTTCACGGACCACAAGTCCCTACAATACCTGTTCACGCAGAAAGAGTTGAATATGCGGTAGCGTAGGTGGATTGAGTTTGTGAAAGACTACCAGTTCGATATCCAGTATCACCCAGGCAAGGCTAACGTGGTAGCAGACGCGTTGAGCCGTAGGCCAGCAGATGAGGTGGCAGAGGTGTTGAAGGCAAAGTGGAAGGAGTTGGGACACCAGGATGCAGTGGCCTGATCTTTCATGTCTGTGATGACCGTTGCACCGCAGATTGTCACGAAGGTAGTACGGGCACAGGCTAATGACTCGTTCTGTCAGGAGCAGATAGTTCGATTACTAGCAGAGGGAGCCGATTCCTATACCGTTAGCTCAGACGGGGGATTACTCTTCAATGGGATATTAGTGGTTCCGGAAGGGGAGGAATTGCGACACGAGGTGATGGCAGAGTCGCACGGCTCACGGTTTGCGGTACATCCCGGAGGGGATAAAATGTACCAAGACATGAGACGCCAGTATTGGTGGAGCGGTATGAAGAGAGATATCACTGAGTTTGTTTCGAAATGCGCCACTTGTAAGCTTGTAAAAGTGGATCATCAGAGATCGGCAGGACTGCTACAGCCGTTGGAGGTCCCGGTGTGGATGTGGGAGAGCATATCCATGGATTTTATCACGGGGTTGCCTACGTCGCAGAGGGGTCATGACTCCGTTTGGGTAATTGTGGACAGGTTGTCCAAAGTCGCTCACTTTTTACCCGTAAGGACTGACTACACTACGGGACAGTATGCCCAGCTCTTCATTTCAGAGATTGTGAGACTTCACGGTGTGCCCCTAAATATCGTGTCTGACAGAGACAAGATATTTGTTTCGAGGTTTTGGGAGAGTTTACAGGAGGCCATGGACACGGAATTGCGGTTGAGTACGGCTTACCATCCGCAGACCGATGGGCAGACATAGCGCACAAATCAGATGTTGGAGGACATGCTACGCATGTGCATTATTGACTTTGGGGGTGGATGGGAGCAGTACCTTCCACTGGTGGAGTTTGCTTACAACAACTCCTATCAGTTCACTATTGGCATGGCTCCGTTTGAGGCGTTGTACGGTAGGCCTTGTCGTTCCCCAGCATGTTGGTTAGAGGTGGGGGACAACAAACTACTTGGGCCGGAAGTGATTCAGGATACTTCGGCAAGGATTGAGTTGATTCGAAGTCGCATTCGGGTAGCTCAAGACAGGCAGAAGAGTTATGCTGATGCGAAGAGATTTTTCAGAGAGTTCCAAGTGGGGGACCAGGTTTTGCTCAGAGTATCTCCTATGAAGGGGATTATGCGTTTCGGGAAGAAGGGGAAGTTGGCACCAAGGTATGTGGGGCCGTTTCCTATTATTGAGCGGATTGGACCGGTTGCGTATAGACTTGGGTTACCGGAGCATTTGCATCGGATTCACGATGTGTTTCATATTTCCTCGCTAAGGAAATACCTTAGAGATAATTTGGCTCATTCTCACATTGCTGTGGAGGACATCGATCTCCAGCCGGATAGCTCCTACGAGGAGGGGCCGATTGCTATTTTGGACCAAAGTGAGAGGAAGCTGCGGTCAAAGATAGTTCCGTTAGTACGTGTTCAGTGGCGACATCACAATGTCGAGGAGTCCACATGGGAGCGCGAGGATGAGATGCGCGAACGTTATCCAGAGTTGTTTTTAGCAGGTACTTTCTAGTTTCGAATTTCGGGACGAAATTCAGTTATTAGGGGGGGGAGTATGTAATACCCCGTATTTTTGGTTATATTTATTTTTGGGATTTAATTATTTAAATGAGAATTAATTGGAAATTAATCCGGATAAAATACTAGCGAGATGTGAGTTGGTATTTGACTATATTGAGTATATATGGTGTTATATGAATATTGAATTATGAAATTTGTCGTGAGTTTGATATACGGCAATTTGGTCATTTTATTGGGACGCGTGTGACAGTCGCGTCAGAATATAATTATTTTAATTATAAAAGTGAATTTAAATTCTATTAACCATATGGTCGTCTTGAGTGCACCAACACGTCCGGAAGGGTTGAGATAGTCAGAAAACACTAGCCGGGGGTGTAGTTTGGGTCCCGGGGTATTTTTAGAAAATACCGGCAATGTAAAGGGTATTTTGGTAATTTCGTATTTTTAGGAATTAAAAATGACGAAAATTAGAGAAGTAAATCTGATGTGGGTTTGACCCACTAAGCCACTAACCAACCCATGTTAACCCAATAGGTTACGTAGGTTATTAGAATTAAGTTTCTAATTACTTTCCCAAAAAGAAAACCCTAGCCACCATAGCCATTGGAGAAGAAGCTTGGAGAAAGAGAGAGAGAGGGAATTCTGCAGAAAGAGAGAGTAAATCGTCATCAAAATCAGAAATCGAATCAAGGCAAGTGATTTAAATTACATTCTTTATGCAGTAAATGTTTCTTCCATGTTAGAAATCTTAATAATCATTCTTGTTTGAGAGATAAAGGAAAACCCATGAAATTGGAAGTTGTTAGTTTAATTTTGAGTATAGGTTTGCATGTAGAAATGTTATTGGACGATGGAATTCAGAAATTACAAATTTATGTGATGTAAAAACGGATTAAATTCTGGGATTTGATGATGATAAAAATCTAAGGTTTATGTTCTTGAAAAATTGGGGGAAAAGTGTAGAGACTTGTGATTTAATGATGGTTAGGACGAATTAATTCCTTAAAACATGTTAGGAGGTGACTTTAATATGTTTAGGATGAATTAGAGACCCTAAAACGTTGTTGGGATGAACTTTGGAAGAGGTTTGAGGTGTCAAAATGGATGAAAAACGAAGTTGGAGAAATTCTGGGCCGAAACTGGTCCCTCGTTAGAAGACCTCTCCAGGTCGTTCGAACGAGCTCGTTCGAACGAGATTCTAACGAGTTGACCAGTCGCTTCTAACGAAAGGGAACTTCGTTCGATAACTTTGTTCGAATGAGATCTCGTTAGAAGGTACAGTTCGTTCGAACGAACTGAAATCTCGTTCGAACAGCCTCGTTCGAACGAGACTTCTAACGAGCTGGCAGTTTGGGCCTTTTTGGCCTGTTTTGATTTTGGGAGTCCCGTAACCTTGTTCGAGGATAGAGATAACATTCCTTTGATGATGTATTAGCATTCTCGGGACATTTGGGATATTATGAGGAGTAGATTATATAAGTGTGGATCAAATCAAATAGACTTATGAGTTGAGACGTGAGTGCCTACTACGACGTGAGAATAAATTACGACGCGTATAAATATGGACCGGGATTATATAAGTTGTATATATATTAAGTTGGTACGAGAATGCGATAAGTACTACAATTAAACTACGAAATTACTAAGTTGTGTGCTTACTTAGTATTGGTATATGATTTGTGTGTATCACATACCTACCATACTTGCTATCACGGGAGGTTTGCATTCGCTTAGGGCCCTCTAATCCTTGTGTTGCCCGGATTTAGACTGGTTACCTCGATGAACATAGGTCAGAGAAGGACTTATTGGGATGTTAATAAGTCTGCTGATCGTGGGAGCGCAGGTATGTGTGTGACCCATGTGATGTGACTGTGTTCGCCTCCACTATTTGTGATTTGTGTTATCTGAACGATTCCTGAGAGATTCGGAATACGTGATTCCTTATGTACGTGATGTAGCGGGATGGATAGCAGAGTATGTGTGCACCGCAGCTTAGTCTGGGGGTGCTTATATTGTATATTTATGTTGTGGAAAATATACGCTTAATAAACTGGGAACTTTCATATGATATTGTGTGTAACTATGGAATACCATAGAGGGCTAATCTATAACGAGCTGTATTACTTTTGTATGAGAACCTGAATTTACGTTAAGCACCTATTTAACTGAGATCGTTATATGTTAATGGAACCGAGTAATAAGCGTAGGACCTATGGCAGTCTAGCTAGATATGATGTTACTTAGCTAGTGGTTTGTATCGTTTTAGATGGGTACCTACGTTAGGAGTGCACAGTTAGACGAGAGGTGAGAATATCATGTGAGTGCACGTCCTAACATGTACTTTACATTTAATGTTTTAAATGTTTTTAAAGCACTTGCAGGTTTTTAAAATATCTCCACATTCGGGCTCTGACCCGTTTGCTTTCAAATCTATTTTTCTTGTAAAACCATTTTAGGTGCCCAGCCACAAGGACACCATGCATAGGATATTTATTCAGGTGACGAGCTGTAGCTGTTTGTGGAAGCTACAGGGATTTGCTTTTAGACGCTTCTACCATTTGGATTCCTGATTCAGTATTTATCGGTTGTAGGGCATGTTGCCCATTTCTATTAGAGACATCTTTCCATTTCAGTTTTTTTCAGACTTTGTCATGTATTGATTCAGTATTCAGTATTTCGTTACTTATTTCAGTTGTGGGATTTGTAGTGAGGAGTTTTCCTCCAGACTTTATTTACATTATGTGATGGTTATTCTATTTACTTCGATATGGTGAATGGTGTTATTATTCTTCATTACACTTGTTGCATGTTAATCAGACTTAAATTAAAATTTGGCACTTACTTTTTAAATACTAGGTGGTTAGTAATCAAAAATGTTTTCGACAGTGATGCTATTAACTGGACCAACTTGGCATTTTGAATTAATTTGATAAAGGAGTAGCTACCCGATATTTAATTAGTCGGGGTGTCACAGGTGGTATCAGAGCATCAGGTTCTAGTGTTCTTTAGGATCTGTACGGCTATTATGTTTCCGCTAAGCTTTCTTTGATATAGAGCCCTATATTTTAGGACTGTTGTACTTTTTTTGTGTATGCTTAGTTCTTCAGCTATTTTAAGTTTATAACTGCGAACTTATAAACTTCATTCTTATTTCAGATGCCTCCACGACGTGCACGACGAGTTCCCATGGATGCAACGCCCGAACCCCAGCCCGCTCCAGTTCAGGGCATGATGAACGCCGCTGAGGTTGTAGCTATAGTAGCCCAAGCGGTAAATGCCGCTATTGCCGTAGTCCAGCAGGCACCACCTCAGGCGCTAGTTGCCGCGCCAGTACAGGCAAATGCATTTCCGTCTGCTTGGGAACGTGTACGTGACGCTTTTCAGAAAGCGCATCCGCCAGAGTTTGCAGGTAGCTCAGATGTGGTAGTCTCGAGCCAGTGGAGGAAGGATATGCAGAGGCACTTAAGGATGTATAAGTGCACGGACGTTCAGAAACAGGTGCTAGCTACTTTCAAGCTAGTTGGATCTGCACTGCAGTGGTGGGAGTCTATTACCACTATGGAGGAGAGGGATACTCTCACTATTCAGGACTTCTGGGTGCGGTTTGATCGCAAGTACTTTCCGTCCGCTGTTCACACGGAAATGAGGAGGAAACTGATGAATCTAAGGCAAGAGGGTAAGACCGTGGCCGAGTATGAGGCCGAGTTCACAAATCTGTTGAATATCGTTCCGGATGAGATACCAACAGAGAAGAAGAAGATTGAGAAATTCACCGACGGGTTGACATGGAGGATCCATCAGCATCTGTTAGGGAACCTTTCGTTGGCCACTTATTCTGATGTGGTTAACGCTGCTTTGTTACACTGCCAGGATCACCGCTTTCATATGACTGAGAGCAAGAGATCGGGAGAGTCTAGCCATCAGGGCAGGACAGGAGGACATGGTGTCGATGGGGCACTACCTGTTCAGGGGCAGAGACAGGGTGAGCAGGGTTCTCAGCAGGGGGATCAGAAGAGGTTCCGATCAGGGAACTACAAACAGGGACATGGAGGTTTCCGTCAGGGCCATCAGGGTCCAAACGGCCATCAGGGCCAACAGGGGCAGAATGGGCAGCAGTTTCAGCAGGGCCAACAGGGCCAAGGGAGGAACGGTAACGGCCACCAGGGCCGGGGATAGCAGGGACAGAGGGGAGGGAACTTCCCAGGGAAGTGTTTTGTTTGTGGCAAGACTGGCCATAAATGACAGGATTGTCCTGATAGGGGCAGGGCCCTACAGCAGCAGCAGCAGGGTGCTCGCCAGGAGCCGCAAAGGCCTATGTTTCCCGCCGCTCTCCCCGTACCGCCACAGATGGTAGCATTGCCACCCATTCCAGCAGTCCCAGTTCAGCAGGGGCAGCTACAGTATGGACGTGTCTACAACATCCACCAAGCAGCAGTTCCACAGGCACCGCCCGCGATTGAGGGTACGTTTCCTATCCATGGCACTATGGGTCGGGTATTATTTGATACGGGGGCTAAACATTGTTTTATAGATACACATTTCGCGAAAGCCTTAGGATTGTTAGCTACGACAGAGAGCACAGTGACGTGTGTCGACTCACCATTGGGGAGTGGGTCACTTATATTCTTTATATGCCGGGGAGTGGGAGTAGAGATTGGTAGTCTGGTATTACCTGCAGACATGTTGGTATTAGATATGCATGTTCACGATGTGATTATCGATATGGATTGGCTCGTAGCTTATAGGTCCATGATTGATTGCTTCAGCGGGAGCATTGTTTTTGCCATTCCGGGGTAAGAGATGTTCGTAGTGGCGATGCCTCGCCCAGAGGGAGGATCGACCGCTCATCTGTATTACATAGAGGAGGATACCTCTAAGGAGGTTGTGATTCCTTTAGATTCGATCCCGGTTGTCAGGGAGTAGTCGGATGTGTTTCAGGAGATACCAGGCTTACCCCCCAGTCGAGAGATAGACTTTGTTATAGACCTATTGCCAGATACGAGGCCTATAGCACGCGCACCGTACCGTATGGCTCCGGCAGAGATGCGAGAGCTACGAGATCAGATAGAGCAGCTGTTAGGTCAGGGCTTTATCCGCAGGAGTACCTCACCTTGGGGCGCTCCAGTTTTGTTTGTGAAGAAGAGGGATGGTTCACTGAGATTGTGTGTTGACTACCGAGAGTTGAATAAGGTCACGATACGGAATAAGTATCCGTTGCCTCGAATCGATGACTTATTCGACCAGTTGAGAGGAGCTTCTTTCTTCTCAAAGATTGATTTGAGATCGGGATACCATCAGTTGCGTATCTGGGAGGAGGATGTCTCGAAGACTGCGTTCTTGTCGAGATATGGTTCTTACTAGTTTCGGGTTATGCCTTTTGGTTTGACCAATGCTCCAACAGTGTTTATGGACTTGATGAACAGAGTGTTCAGGGATTTCCTAGATCAGTTTGTCATTATCTTCATTGATGATATTCTGGTTTACTCCCAGACAGAGGAGGAGCACGCCGAGCATTTGAGACAGGTTTTGCAGACGCTGCGTCAGAATGAGCTGTATGCAAAATATGAGAAATGCGGGTTTTGGTTTAAGGGGTCCAGTTTTTGGGACATATTATTTCCGATCGGGGAATATCTGTTGATCCGGGGAAAGTATCCGCGGTGAGGGAGTGGGGATTGCCCACGACACCGACTGAGATTCGTAGTTTCTTGGGTCTAGCAGGATACTACAGGAGGTTTATTCGGGGTTTCTCGAAGATAGCAGGTCCTTTGACACATCTGACTCGTAAGGGTGTGCCATACATCTGGAGTGATGCCTGTCAGCTGGCATTCGATAAATTGAAGGACAAATTGACCTCAGCACCTGTGTTAGCATTGTCGAGACCGGGAGTTGAGTATTTGGTTTACACCGATGCATCTTTGCAAGGGCTTGGAGGTGTATTGCAGCAGGAGAGACATGCCATAGCTTATGCTTCCCGTAAGCTTAAGTCTCATGAGAAGAATTACCCCACGCATGATTTGGAGTTGGCAGCTGTGGTATTTGCCCTACGGATTTGGAGGCACTATCTTTTGGGGGAGAAGTTCCAACTGTTCACGGACCACAACTGTTCCAACTGTTCACGGACCACAAGTCCCTACAATATCCAAGCTAGATCTAAGTGTTGTGTGTGTAAGAAAGGTGAAAATCAATATAAAAACACATAAATAATCCATAAGGCCAATTTATTAGTAACAAACCCATCTAGGGTTAAATATCTTGATGCATCCTAATCTCTCATTCAACCAGAAAAGATTTTATACAATGCATGAAGATACCTCTATATTGTTACCTAATAATAAATTATTAGAAAAATATTGAAATCCTCTCGTTGATGATGAGAGAACCACCTAAAAATCCATTGAGTGCATGAAAAAGTCCATTATCTTCCTTAGGATCACACCATGCTTTAACGCCCCAATAGTGCAGAAAAAACCTCTTTTAGATTTGAGATTTAATCTGTAATTTTTTTATTCGGTTCGAATGAATCTCAGTTATGTGGATTTGATCACAAAATACTCTTAATTCCATGGAACATATATATTTTCTTAAAGGTAAGAAATCAAAGTGCTCTCGGCCTAAAAAAATAATCTCTCGGTATAGGAGAAATAAAAAGGAATTTGTCCCATTTCAAATGGCATGGAAAAGTCTCTATTTATTGTAATTTTCCAAAATTTGACAGGGCGTGTGTACGGTTAAAAAGGCTTCTTGGTGCATGATTTTTAGCAGTATGCAAGACATTCCCATAACACGAGTGTCGTGTGCATGGGTATAAAACCCACCCATGTGATTTGTTCTAGGAAGATCATGCCTAAAACATGAGTATCATGCGCACGGGTATAAAACCCATCCACGTGCATTGTTCTAGGAATATCATGCCTAAAACATGCTATCCATGTGCACAAAGCTAATACTCTTTCATGTATATGGATTTGGGCATAAAATATTTTTTCCCATGTAGGCTGCATTTTCAAATCCTCGAATTATCCTTTAGAATAATCATAACACTTCTTAATATTACAAGTATACTTGTTTAATTTTAAAAATTATTTTTTTAATTTAAAGGAAAATTTGTTCATGTGTTCATAGCCTTAGACATTCAAACTGACAACCTGTAAAAGGATATTCTTGAATGTAGAATCAAAGAAAGTCTTTGTTGTAGAAGAGTTGTATCTGATCTGTAATGTCCAATGTTCACTAAAGTATAATGAATAATACTCTTTCTACCAGACAACATATATATGATACCAAGCATTTAGATTGATAATGCATGGATCAAATGTTTTGACATGAGTTAAAACCAACCAAATAATATAAATGGATTACATACATTTTTAATGTTCATTTTAGTTCTTTAAATTTTTAAGAACTCTGTAGTTACCCTTACGTATTTAAAAGCTTATAGGTTCCTTTTAGTCTCATGTTTCTATTCTCGAGCAGTTGATTGACTCCCTTCGGCCAACCCTTATCAACCTCATTACAGAAGGTTCATGTAGCCATGTAGTCATCAGAATATCGATATCCTTAAGAATAAGGACCAATTAGTTTTTTTTAATGGCCATCCAATTATATATAAGGTATCAAATGACCCTCCATATTATTTGTAAAAATATATTATACTCATGTGCCCCCACTTTATTGGTTTCTCTTATTTCGATTTTAAAAATACATTTTTGTGTCGGTTCAAGTGATCTTTGTTCTACCAAAAATATTCATCAACATTCAAGATCTTAAACCCGACCTTTGTCCATCATTTTCATCACATGATCACCTCTATAAAGAAGGTAAAATGACATAGAAGACATAGTTTTTATTGGTTATGAAATTAAAATGATGAAATCTCTTTCAAAACCTTTAAGTGTGTTTGTGATTTCCATCATGAAGTGTCTTAATATTTTTTCATATGAAATTCTAGTTTTGAAAAGGACCTGTGTGAATGCGAAGATTTTTCTCATGGGGTGCGAATGGACTGAGTTACTTTGGCAAAACCTTACTTCTGACTGTGACCTGGCTTCGTGGGTGGTTCACTAGCACGAAGCTTTCTATCACCTTAGTGTCTCATTTTCGATGGTCGCATCCTATTCCAAAGTTCCTCACAAAAATCCATTTCCCTATTGTGACAACCCGCCTACTAAAATAATAGGTGTCCAGTCCAATACTTTAATAATCACAGGAATCATAGATGGTCCATTCTCAGCATCACTGTCGATTAAAATAATAGTATGAGATAACCACCAATCATTTGAGAAAACGGACTGTCAAATTTAAAATTTTGAAAAGAAAAGAAAAAAAAACACTTAGACGATCCCATTTGTAAAAACGGTGGATATCAAAAAAATCGATGAATGAAGAATGAAAATATAAGAAATATCACCGAATAAGCTGTCGGTGAATAGACCAATACAAATAGTACATCGAGTATTACAATTCAATATTTACCATATAATGAATGAGTGCAATACCTTGGGCAAACACGCCCGAAAAAATATACTGAACTTAACTAACGTATAGTGGAAAGAAGCGTCTAATCCCAATAACCTACAACATCCGCAATATGACGTAGCTCCATGACAACTGGAATGGAAATGTAAATACGGGTGTCCATGCGGAAGAGAACCTGTACGGCAAGGAATATATGCAGAAACAGAGAAATATAGATACGGGTCAGGGAACGATTTGATATGATTACCATGTGACTAAAAAATGCATGACAGTTAAGTGCGTAATTCTCTCGCAGATAACAGTAATATTTCTCACCTCTCAATCTAGCAGCAACCTAGCGCAATATCGTGAGATGTTCGAATTAACCCTAAGTACTAAGGGCTAACTTCTCCCCATTCTCAACACTATGCCCTATTCGTGCGTGGGGTGTCTAGCAAAGCGAAATCCAAACAAGGAACCCCCCCGATACACTACTACTTAGGCAAGGTTGATCGTCGAGATCCATTAGATCCTTAGCACGAAATAATCAATAAATGTATGTGTGTGCATAAGTGTGGGAGGTCACATCTACAGCTACTCAAGGAATATAAAAATAAACCCATCCATCATCTAATGGCACAATTCCTAATTTCTTTCTTTAGGAATATACATATATGGTAAATTCATTTTATAAAATGTTTACCAATTGATCTCATTTCAAAACTTTCTTTACCAAATTTTATTTCCTTTCTTCCATCTAGGAAAATACACAATTTAAAGCAATTTTTATTATCATAAAAATGCTTTATCCTTTTATATCATATCATCCATTTTCCTTCTTCCAACCGGAAAATGTATTAAACATCCCAGTTCCCTTCTTCCATCCGGGAAATGTAAATTAAAGCCATTTTATTATCATAAAATGCTTTAATAACCAATAATGTCCCACATTATTGAACATAGTTATACATCATATTATATAACGCAATCTAAGACCGCCCGTATGGGTTTACCCACTGTGCGCGCCCCTAAATGGCTATCATCTTCCAAGGCCTATCATCAAGACAACCTGGGATCTTATCAAAACGTCGGGAAGCGGCCAAGTGCCTGCGGGATAGTCAAGACCACACCCGAAATCTCCTACCCATCGCAGAAAAATATACAATCACAAGCGCTCACATGGCCTAGGGACTATATCCACCATGCGTTAATTTGTCAGGGGGAATCACCACAACGCTCGCAACTTCCCTTATGATAGCGATTTAGAGAGGTGTATCCATAAATTAACATTTATGAAAAACATTACTTTTTCCATTTTGAAAACTTCCAAATTTTTACTTTTCCAAAAATCATTCATTTAGCCATTTAGCACCAATTTTTAGAATGTACATTTCATTCTTATTAAGTCATATTTTATTAATGACCTTAGACCCAAAGTGCCACTAACCTCAAATTAGCCTCCAAGAGTTCATATCATTTCATAAACCCTCAAAGTGAGTCTCCATATTGGAGTGTCTCCCAAAAGCTCAACATTAATATTTCAACTTCCAATTTATCTTTAGGTTAACCTCCTATATCAATCGGACATTAAGCTATACAAACTAGCCCTTGGGTAAACCCAAATATCCCATCTTAACCTAGGACATTAGTCTACCCAATACAACCCTCTAGGACTCCCCATTACTTCCCAAAGGAAGGTTCCTAAGTTCCTATCTTAAAATAAAGAGGCTAAAGAAAACTAAGGAAAATTAAAGGTGAAAAACAGGGGACCGGTCAAGGGACCGCGGTCGATCGCCCTTTCAGGTTTGGTCTACCAACAAAAGCAGTAAGCTAGTTTTGGCATGACCGGTCGACCGATCCTGGGACCGCGGTCGACCACGCCTATCAGACCCACGAAAAACTCTTCTTCTTAAAAGCCAAAACCGAACCCTAAAACTCATAATCCTATAATTTCTTCATTCCCCTCCACCAACAATATTACCCCAACAATTATACACCAAAAGAAACCCATATAATAACCTTAAACCACACAATCTACAAGATTTAAGGATTTAACACCAAAATCAACCAAAAACCCATTTATGGTTTAAACCTCCAAAATTAACTATACATGCAAATTTATCACATTAAATCAATATCTAGCAAGTAAGAAACTTTCCTCGAGGTTCGTAGTCTCGGATCACCTCCGGTAGCGACGGAATCCGGCCCAAATCTTCCATTTTCTCTCTTTCTCTCCATTTCTCCCAACTCTCTCTTCTCTCTCTCTCTCTCTCCTTTGGTTTCTCTCACAAAAATGAAGAAAAAGAAAGGGGGTGGGGGACTTATACGGGTCTCAAAACACAAGTCCCCACTTTTAATTGCTAATACACCACCAAAATGACTCGTAACCACTAATTTGAGTTATAACCCCTTAAAAATGCCCGAATCTCAAAAATTACAACTAGGCACTTATTCGACTATCTCGACTATTCTAAAAATAACCGCACCCCCTATTTTGGCATTTGGGAAAGTGTGAACTATTTTTGTGTTCCAATTTCATTTTAATTCATTAATTTTACCCAATGTTATATATATAGGTCATAACCGTCGTTTTACATATAACGACGCAATAATACACAATATAACGCTATTTACCTTCTCATAACGGTAAATAGACAAAACATAGTAAATATTATCCCTAAATCTCACGGGAAATAATATTTACTCCAACATCCCCTATTTTATAGAATTAGCCCATCACGCAAAATAGTATAAAATAGTCGCTCAAAAACCTGGGTTGTTACATACTCCCCCCCTTAAAAGGGAATTTTTCCCTCAAAATTCAGGCGTAACCCATAACCATATAAAGGGTATACTATACCAAAAACCATGCTATCATACTAGGAAACCCCTCTGCAGTGCAGCGTCCTCATAGGACTCAGACTAAGGTCATCACTATTCGATCTGAGTCGACATCATCATGCTATAACGTAGCGCCAAATCGTTCCTCATGAACTATCGATCCTACCCTTTTACTACGGGAGGAGATACCTACACAATCACGGCACAAATTACCTTACTTTCTGAAACACGTTACACCCTTACTAGGGGATAACTACTCTAACTTATAATCGCTCACCCCGACACTACTTACTTCTATTCGCGTTGGTGTAGCCCTTAGAAGTCTACTGCTCAATGAGCCCAATCTTTAAAGAAATGTTCCCGGACCACTCCCAGTCCAAGAAATATACTATTTGTTATTTCCATTCCAACGAGTAGACAAGGCACACTGCCAACTATACTAGGCTACACACGGCCTCATGCTCATTGAAAACGATCCGAACTATTGTACGGAAATTCGATCCATAAAAACTACTACTCCAATCGTTCCTTTAAATCAAACCCACCCATCCACTTACGGGTGGTAGGATATACTCCATATCCACACGGTTCCCATTTCCTCCCGAAAACTCTACCAGTACCTTGACACGAATGTCTCTCTCAGTTCACCATTGTTGCTAGGAACCGCAAACAGTTCTATAACTACACTACGAAGAGCTGGACGTACACTTCTGTACTTAGTCCACCCGTTTCCATTGAGTAAGCATCGATTGGTCCAATGATCAACTAGAATCATGACCGTTACATGATCGACAACTCGATACTAATGTCCATGGATATACCCATCCTCATTCCTCACTACTCTTTGCACACAAATAGGTAAAAGGGTCAATCACGGACATAAATGCTCTTACAATAGGATCCCCTCGGTTAAACTCATTCTAATGGTATTCCATGCCATGACTAAACTCTCTGACGGGTTTTCTATTAGGCGCATTGGCTACCCCATCCGCATTTCCTTGGCGAAAGGGAATACCCAATTGATAGTCCTTTACGAACTCCAACTTGTTGTTCCTGAAAAGACCCAAACTCCTTCCCAGGAAGTAGTGCCTCTATACTCCAAGGCAAATACTACCGCTACGAACTCTTCGTCAAGCGGGGGACAACACTTCGTAAAAGTGTGAGACACATGAATAATGGGTCCATGCTCCCGCATTAACACTTCCCAGTCCTGGAAAAGACTCGTTCGTTAAATCCACTTTTGATCTTAATAACACGAGTGCAGGAGAAAAAGGTCATCTTATACTTCAAACTCCTCAAAAGGTAGGTTACCAACGAAACACTCTATCTACGAGAGTCCCCACCACTAACGGCCTAACATTCCAAATAGCTCGAGATCCCATACTTCTCGTTCTAGGGACCAAATCCTACTTAGAGTTAACCCACAAACCTATTGTGGTCAACTCCCAACCTTCTTCCTAAAATAACGTTACTTGCCCTAAGGGCCTAGCGTCCTAAGAATCGTAAAGTCAATTTATCTATCCTAATCTAGTCGTATAAGTATAATACTAAATATATCCCTAGTGTCCAAGACCTTTCCCGACTTCCGACATTAGCTCGGTTTCATGCGTGGGACGTCTCGCCGAAGCGAAATCCAAATAAGGAACCCTCCCATTACACTACTACCTCGCATTGTCGGTCGTCGAGAAGTAACGGTCGAAGACACGTGATCGGGATCGACGGAATCCTAACTCGTAACTCTACTAATACATATTTACTTCTACGTCCTACCATAACAATCAACTGAGGCATTTACCTTCAGTAAAATGCCATAAATATGTTATCCCAAAATACAGATATACCCCTTTATAAATGGTCTTCTCATTAAGGCACAACCATAAGTCTCTATCGGACTTTCATAATCTTAGTCTTCCCCACATCGATCAGAGGAAAACTATCATAGTGCTCATATACCGCACATCAACTTAGCCCTTAATCACTCATTTACGTGATTCTCGGCTAAACTTTCCAACCCAGTATCTCAACCAACAGAAAAAGGAAAGAAAGAACAGAAAAGAAACTGCACATCTCTCCACTCCCAACATCGTTAAGGTTCATGCGTGGAGCGTCTCGCAAAGTGAAATCCAAACAAGGAACCCCTCCACACAATCCCCTTAACTAGCCGGTCGTGGAGATAAGGCACATCATACACAAGCAAAGAAAATAATCAAAGAAAGAGAATAAAGCAAGACAAACAAATAATAAACAAAATGAAAACTACTTACATGCCGTAAACCACCTCTATAAAGCCTCAACCTGTATCCAGGGGAGATATTATAGAACCACTAGCTCTTTTCTTCTAGAACTAGAGATAGAATAGCCCCGCAATTTATTTGCTTGCTATCACACCAACCCAACCAAGAGTATCTCTACTCGTATATTACATATAATACAAGTAGCATGTACTACACATTTCACCAATCACCCCATAACGAGTGAAAAGGAGAATACAGAACCTCCCTATCATGGAATCCATATAGATATACTTACTATATATAAAAAAAATATACCAATACTATCACAAGCTCAATATACACACCCGGACCTAGGGTTAACACCCTACTACTACATCTTACCTAAGAAATGCACCACTCGCACGCAAGTTGGAAATTCCACCAATAGACTAGCCAATCTCCTTGGCCTCTTCCACTGGTTCCAAGACACGTCATTATAGTCTTATCCGAACCAAACTACTTCCATCAATGTCCCAACTAAGTGCCCCATCCTTGCTGGCTATCTTCAATTGACTAGATCAGAATGCGTAGTTCCCTTAATCCTCTTTAGCAAGGAGAGCATTCTACCAGCCTCCCCGGCCTTAGCTCCATGAGTCTTCCCCAGGTGGATGTCCACCAATGGGGTCTCATGAACACCACTTCTCCAAAAGTGTTAGCAGCACTTACTTATGAGCCTATCATTTCCACTGAAAGGCCCTCTCTATGGGCAAAACATTCTGCCCCACCATAAAGAGGCGACTACCATTCCTGCCACTTCAACCTTACTCCAATGGGTGAAAGGTTTTCCTCAAATCCTCACACCTGGGCACTTCTATACCCATCTCTAGGCCAAAACTCTCGGGCCTTACGTTCTCATCTAACGAGGTTACACTTCCTCTATCCAACCAAACTTCAACATGTGGTCCTCGTCAAGGACCGCTCAACTCCGAATTGACATTGCTTGGAACCCCAAGCATAGCACCACTCTCTACCGATACCGGTACTTGGGAAAACTATTTTCACCGTACTTAGTAGTCACTGCAACAATATAAAACAATGCTACAAAGGGAGAGACCTCCAAAGCGGCCCTCATCCCCGACTACAGTTCACAGCTTATAATAATCCCATCCTACGATGCCTTCACAACGGCCTTCCTCAACGCCCTTCATCTGACGACTTACAAGTCTCACCTGAATGCTCAAAAGATCTTCGGGGTTCTCGTACCATAGCAGGAGAATGGAATCTCACAAGAGAATTCAACGATCTTAATCTTAGGGCTCTACATCAAATAGAGAGAAACGCAGAAGACGTAAAACATCCGTACAGATTCCTAAGGACTCTAGAACATAATGCTCTGATACCATCTGTGACAACCCGCCTACTAAAATAATAGGTGGCCAGCCCAATACTCTAATAATCACAGGAATCATAGATGGTCCATTCTCAACATCACTATCGATTAAAATAATAGTATGAGATAACCACCAATCATTTGAGAAAACGAACTGTCAAATTTAAAATTTTGAAAAGAAAAGAAAAAAAAACACTTAGACAATCCCATTTGTAAAAACGGTGGATATCAAAAAAATCGATGAATGAAGAATGACAATATAAGAAATATCACCGAATAAGCTGTCGGTGAATAGACCAATACAAATAGTACATCGAGTATTACAATTCAATATTTACCATATAATGAATGAGTGCAATACCTTGGGCAAACACGCCCGAAAAAATATACTGAACTTAACTAACGTATAGTGGAAAGAAGCGTCTAATCCCAATAACCTACAACATCCGCAATATGACGTAGCTCCATGACAACTGGAATGGAAATGTAAATACGGGTGTCCATGCGGAAGAGAACCTGTACGGCAAGGAATATATGCAGAAACAGAGAAATATAGATACGGGTCAGGGAACGATTTGATATGATTACCATGTGACTAAAAAATGCATGACAGTTAAGTGCGTAATTCTCTCGCAGATAACAGTAATATTTCTCACCTCTCAATCTAGCAGCAACCTAGCGCAATATCGTGAGATGTTCGAATTAACCCTAAGTACTAAGGACTAACTTCTCCCCATTCTCAACACTATGCCCTATTCGTGCGTGGGGTGTCTAGCAAAGCGAAATCCAAACAAGGAACCCCCCCGATACACTACTACTTAGGCAAGGTTGATCGTCGAGATCCATTAGATCCTTAGCACGAAATAATCAATAAATGTATGTGTGTGCATAAGTGTGGGAGGTCACATCTACAGCTACTCAAGGAATATAAAAATAAACCCATCCATCATCTAATGGCACAATTCCTAATTTCTTTCTTTAGGAATATACATATATGGTAAATTCATTTTATAAAATGTTTACCAATTGATCTCATTTCAAAACTTTCTTTACCAAATTTTATTTCCTTTCTTCCATCTAGGAAAATACACAATTTAAAGCAATTTTTATTATCATAAAAATGCTTTATCCTTTTATATCATATCATCCATTTTCCTTCTTCCAACCGGAAAATGTATTAAACATCCCAGTTCCCTTCTTCCATCCGGGAAATGTAAATTAAAGCCATTTTATTATCATAAAATGCTTTAATAACCAATAATGTCCCACATTATTGAACATAGTTATACATCATATTATATAACGCAATCTAAGACCGCCCGTATGGGTTTCCCCACTGTGCGCGCCCCTAAATGGCTATCATCTTCCAGGGCCTATCATCAAGACAACCTGGGATCTTATCAAAACGTCGGGAAGCGGCCAAGTGCCTGCGGGATAGTCAAGACCACACCCGGAATCTCCTACCCATCGCAGAAAAATATACAATCACAAGCGCTCATATGGCCTAGGGACTATATCCACCATGCGTTAATTTGTCAGGGGGCATCACCACAACGCTCGCAACTTCCCTTATGATAGCGATTTAGAGAGGTGTATCCATAAATTAACATTTATGAAAAACATTTCTTTTTCCATTTTGAAAACTTCCAAATTTTTAATTTTCCAAAAATCATTCATTTAGCCATTTAGCACCAATTTTTAGAATGTACATTTCATTCTTATTAAGTCATATTTTATTAATGACCTTAGACCCAAAGTGCCACTAACCTCAAATTAGCCTCCAAGAGTTCATATCATTTCATAAACCCTCAAAGTGAGTCTCCATAATGGAGTGTCTCCCAAAAGCTCAACATTAATATTTCAACTTCCAATTTATCTTTAGGTTAACCTCCTATATCAATCAGACATTAACCTATACAAACTATCCCTCGGGTAAACCCAAATATCCCATCTTAACCTAGGACATTAGTGTACCCAATACAACCCTCTAGGACTCCCCATTACTTCCCAAAGGAAGGTTCCTAAGTTCCTATCTTAAAATAAAGAGGATAAAGAAAACTAAGGAAAATTAAAGGTGAAAAACAGGGGACCGGTTAAGGGACCGCGGTCGATCGCCCTTTCAGGTTTGGTCTACCAACAAAAGCAGTAAGCTAGTTTTGGCATGACCGGTCGACCGGTCCTGGGACCGCGATCGACCGCGCCTATCAGACCCACGAAAAACCCTTCTTCTTCAAAGCCAAAACGGAACCCTAAAACTCATAATCCTATACTTTCTTCATTCCCCTCCACCAACAACATTACCCCAACAATTATACACCAAAAGAAACCCATATAATAACCTTAAACCACACAATCTACAAGATTTAAGGATTTAACACCAAAATCAACCAAAAACCCATTTATGGTTTAAACCTCCAAAATTAACTATACATGCAAATTTATCACATTAAATCAATATATCTAGCAAGTAAGAAACTTACCTCGAGGTTCGTAGTCTCGGATCACCTCCAGTAGCGATGGAATTTGGGCCAAATCTTCCATTTTCTCTCTTTCTCTCCATTTCTCCCAACTCTCTCTTTTCTCTCTCTCTCTCTCTCTCTCTCTCTCTCTCTCTCCTTTGGTTTCTCTCACAAAAATGAAGAAAAAGAAAGGGGGTGGGGGACTTATACGGGTCTCAAAACACAAGCCCCCACTTTTAATTGCTAATACACCACCAAAATGACTCGTAACCACTAATTTGAGTCATAACCCCTTAAAAATGCCCGAATCTCAAAAATTACAACTGGGCACTTATTCGACTGTCTCGACTATTCTAAAAACAACCGCACCCCCTATTTTGGCATTCGGGAAAGTGTGAACTATTTTTGTGTTCCAATTTTATTTTAATTCATTAATTTTACCCAATTTTATATATATAGGTCATAACCGTCGTTTTACATATAACGACGCAATAATACACAATATAACGCTATTTACCTTCTCATAATGGTAAATAGACAAAACATAGTAAATATTATCCCTAAATCTCACGGGAAATAATATTTACTCCAACATCCCCTATTTTATAAAATTAGCCCATCAGGCAAAATAGTATAAAATAGTCGCTCAAAAAGCTGGGTTGTTACACCTATCTGTGACCTTGCGTCATGGAGGCTTTGTTGATGCAAAGCTAGACTTCTCTAATGCGAGGATCTTCGAATCTAGAACTTTTTGGTATTTCAAATATCTTTTTGTGTGGCTTTAGTTTTTTGAAATTATCACATTTATTTCAAAATATTCTTAACACCCATTTTTTCCTCTTTGTCAAACTAGTTCTCAAAAAATTCAAGAGGGCACAGTTATCAAGAAAGAAGCTAGAGGTTTTAGTAATTTCTTTTTAAGGACTTAAAAATTTTTTAGGAACATAAGTCAAGTTCATACTTGTTCATCTTTTCCTTTCTTTCGATTTTTTTCACTTGATCATCTTGATTAGGTAGATCAATAACAAATAGGAGGAAGAAAATTTATGAGCCATTATATACTTTTATCACTCAATATTTTTGTACAACTTAAGAACTATATTATTTTGAATATTTTTTTTATTGTTCGGTTCATTTTATGAGTGAAATCAATAGATACTTCATCTATAAAGAAGGAAACTTTTGAGTTGGTTTAAGTAAAACATTATTGATTGGTTGATCACGATATCAGATTTGTTGATATTCTCGTCTACGTTAAAAAGTTCTCCATCTTGCTAGGAATTGGTTGAAAAGGGTAAGGTGTGAGTTTGTGTGAAAGGATTGTGAGAATCTTATCCCCTCTGTAAGCCTTGACCAACATTTTAGTGAGAGTGTTACATTAGCCTGAGGTGTTTTCCCGTTAGTGGTTTTTCTTTGTACACTGATGTTATGTGTTGATTTACTTTTTTGCATGGTTTATCATTCATATGATTAATAAGATTAAAATATGAAGTATATGATGAGTCACTTCTAAATCTTTTCATAACAGATATTGTAGGGTGTGATGTTAATTTTAGCACGATCCAAATTTGAAAAGTTAATTTTAGTTTGGTGTATACTCCATTTTTGTACACAAAATGTATTTTCAACTTGAATGAGGATAGTCCTATTTTGTTTGATTTAGTAACTTAGAGGAAGATCACATTTTGAGTTAATATGGAGAATAATGGTACGCTTACTGGTATGGACATTTGTTAAGATGCATATCCATCATCTAACATATTTGTCCCTTAGGATGGTGCTAGGACAAATGAAAAAATATTTATCAATCAACAAAATCTAATGATAAGAATTTTTTAATGGTTAAAACTTTTTCTTCTTCCGGTAATTCTAATGATGAACCTTATGAGGAGGAAGATTGCGATGTAAAACTTGAATGCGCAAAACTTTGTGATGAAAACTTTAAGCATAGAAAACATTGTTTTAATTTTTCCTTAAAATTAATATTGGTTGAAAAATAAATCACTTCTTTAAAACTGGAACATTACATCTTGAGCAATGTGGAAGCTGAAAGATCCACTTTAAATGAGAATATCTGTTCTATTAATAAAGAGACAAATGATTTGAAAGAAATAATAAATATTTTGCCAACTCAATTAGAAGAATGTAAAAGATCTAACAACTCTTTAAATGAAAAGATCATTTCTCTTGAAAATTATGTTCTCTCTGTTAAAAGCGTGAATTTCGATTGGAAGATCGATCAAACAAGTTGGGGAAAATTCTTTTATCCCACACCCAACCTTTTAACTACAAACGTAGTATTTGGTTCGAATATAAATCTTGGAAAAATGATTTTATCCCACACCTAATCTTTTAACTACAAAATTGGTATTGGATTCAACAAATTCGAACATACATCTTAGCATTGTTCAATTGGATTCAGATATATTATGCATAAATCCCTTGGGTCCAATGCGTACTGAGAACATAGGTGGTAAGCGTTATGTATTTATGATCTAGATGATTTTTTTATGTTCACATTTGCTAGAGTTTTACATAGTAAGTCGAATGTTATGGAGTTATTTATTCTTGAGTGTAAACAACTCCAAAATGAGAAAGGTTGCATTATCGTTTGAATCTGGGGGGATCACGGATAAGAGTTTGCGGAAACCGGTATTCCAAAATGGGGTAGTGATGTTGGGATACACCATGAATTTTTATCCATAAAAATATCTCAACAAAATGGGATAGTTTGAAGAAAGAACAAAACTATCCAAGAGATGGATAGATTGATGTTAATAGGCAAGGGTGTGCCTAAGAGGTTTTAGGTAGAGGTGATGAACACAACTTATAACACCATGAACTGAGATTCGATAATAATAAAAATCTCTCACTCATGTATCTTAGATTATTTGGAATCAAGTCTTATATACTCGAGGATTGTGAGTATTTAACCAATCTTGACTCTAGGAGAGATGTTGACATATTTCTCGGCTATTCCATTAATTGTCATTCCTACCACATATACAATTAGGCATTTCAAAAGATGATGGAATCGGTAAATCTTGACATCGATGATAATAAATCCTCCAAACCTAATAAGAAAGATTATGATAGCACATCTTTCATGTTTTCTTATGTAGTTAAAGAAAAGGAAAGTGAAATGGATGATTTTGTAGAGGTATCCACACCATCGAATGTCATTGTTAATAAGGGTAACACACCTCATTGGTTACAAAAGGACCATGAAATTTAGTGCATAATGGGTTTGATAGAGGGATTGAGGACACGAATTTGATTTTTCAAGACTTATCAGAAAGATAGTGGTAGCCTAAGTGTATGTAGACAATATTATTTTTGGCTTCACTACTGAGAACCTTGGTCATAGTTTTGGTTTGTTTATGAAAAAAGAATTTAAAAAGAGCATGGTAGGGGAACTTAACTTCTTTCTAGGTCTACAAGTGATCCAAACGGAAAGTGGGATCTTTATTTCACAATATAAATATGCAAAGGACCTTTTGAATAAATTTTACATAAATGAACTCCCATGAATGTATGTGAAAAGAACGTCAGTAGAAAGGATGTGATGAGACTTTGTACCGCAATATGATAAGTAGTTTGTTATACCTTATGGATAGCCATCATGATATATCCTTTAGTGTAGGTGTTTGTGCTCGCTATCAATCAACTCCCTAATAATCCCATTTGAAAGTTGTGAAGCGTATCATTAAATATATTTGTGGGAAAACGGGTTTTAAGCATATCCTCGTAGTACCAATACTTCTTTGTCAATTACTCTGATGTTGATGGGGCATGTTGTAATACCCCGTATTTTTAATGACTTTTAAAATGGGATTAATTAGAATTAATTATGGTACAGTTGGAAATTAATCTGGATTTAAATATTTCTCGAGAATAAAGTAATATGCGATTTATGTTCAATATTACTTATTGATTACTAATATATATGATTATGAATTTATAATTGATTATGACTCTATAAACTTATTGCGAATTATGCATACGACAATTATGGTAATGAAGTCGGGACGTGCATTTGAGTCGTGTCAGGATTATAATTTAATGAAATAAAAGTGAATTATTATTATGTCATCCGAATGGTCATTTTGACTACTCCAAAGTGTCCGGAAGGGTTCAAATAGTAGAAAAAATATACTTGGGTGTTTGATTTGGGTCTTGGGGCACTTTGGAACCAAAAGGACACCCCAGAGGGGTATTTCGGTCATTTTACAAGGGAGTGAATAGTAACTTCAGAAATCTGAGTTTATTTTATAAGTAAAGGGATTAGAGAGATTAGTTTCGTTCCTTAAAAATAAGAGTAAAAGGTTTAGGGGAAATTGAGAGGCTTTCTATGAGAGAAAAAGAGACTTTTCTAGGAAACCAAAGGACATCCTCCTTGCTCCACCAAGAGCCACCATCACCACTACCGGAGGTTGGTTGGAAAAAGAGAGGACCACTAGTAGAGTATCATCCCCAACGGATCAGACCTACAAACTAAAGGCAAGTGATTGATTATTGTAAATTTAGCATGTATATTGTCCATGTTAGGTTGTTTAGAAAATTTTGAAAATATGCATAATCAAAGATGAATTATGGTAATGTTAATTGAATCTTTGAAAGGAGAATGATGTAGGATTAATTTTCTATCGAGGATAGAATTTAACCCATGAAATTTGGGAATTATTGGTGAAGAAAATCTTAGTTTATATGATGTTCTTGGAGAAATAATAAAATATGAGTTTTCGAGAAATTATGAGAAATAATATGTTTGAATCCAAACTTCTTGATGATTTTAGGTTATTTGATTATTAGAGATCAATTATATATCTTGGTATATCATATGGGATGAATTGTGGGGAGTTTGGGATTATTTGATAATTTTGATGATTAAAAAGTATGAAACCCGTAGGAATTTTATGTAGAAAATCTGGGCAAATAACTGGTCCATCGATCGATCGACTCAAGACTGCTGATCGATCGACTCAAGACTGTCGATCGATCGACTGATCGATCGATCGACTACCCTAGGAAATGTAAAATAGTTTTCTTTTTAATTGTTAATTAAATCCCAAACTTTGAGGAGTCTTTGATGATGATTAAATGAACTTAATGGGACTTAGGGAAGGGCAGTAGGATATACTTAAGACCCGAAAAACATTATTTTGGGATTGTGAATGAGGGGAAATGAATGAGTGAGTAATTAAACAAGTTATTTTAGAGAATTATATTATTTGTGGTTTAAATCAGATAAATGATAACTTAAGGTTGGGACCAGTGGTAAGAGAGTCATAAATTATCGGTATAACCTTAGGTAGAATTGGGATTAACCTTAAGAGGTGGAATAAAGGGTTAAGAGTGAATTAAGGGTTATCGAGAATTAAACGTAATTAAAGTGAATTTAATTAATAGAAATTCGGGAGTTGTGATTACATGGATTTGTAGGACGTGATGTTTACCTACTGAATTTATTTTAGGATTAAATAATCACCATTGTACGGTTAGATAAGTTCAAAAATATATACTTTGAGGATTAAAGTCATAATCGAAAAATACGTAAGATAATCGCGATATAATTATACCACATATGGGATTTATTATATGGGTTGTGCGTATGCCCTATGGTTATATATTGGTATGATGAATACCTATTGTTATTATATATATACAGGTGAGATGATTGCCTGTTATTATCATATGGTTGTGTGAGTACCTTATTGATGTTATATTTATATAGGTGCGATGAATACCTATATTATTATTTGTATGTATGACATACCTACGCTGCTTGCTATTGGGATGGAGGTTTCGCATTGTGTACGGTGCTATCCTTATGCGCCTAATTGGGAGGGATTTTAGATTCGTACCCTGATCATAGGACCTTGGAAATGTGTTATTCGAGATATGATAGTTCGACGGTCAAATGAGAATGTAGGTATGTGCGTGACCCATTTGGCTGGGGAGTATGCTCGCCTCCAATATGTTTGTGTTATGTTATATGGTTCGAGAGAGACGTCGAATCAATAGTCCTCTATACAGTGACATTATGTATCAGGACATGATAGCAGAGTATGCATGCACCGCAGCTGTGACCGGGGAGGTGCTGTGTTAGTATATATATAATTAGTGTTATATTATATATATAAACTGTGATGTAATCTACTGTGTGACGTTGTAGATATAGATATGTAATCTTCTGTGTGAAATTATAGATTAAAAATATAAACTGTGATTTAATCTACTGTGTAATGTTGTTGATCGAAGTATACAATGAAATTTGAATTTAATTAAGTAAGTGAAGACTTAATTCCAAAGTTGTAACAAGACTATTTCATATTAAAGAGAGATGGATATGAATAATTATATTACGTATGGTATGGGACATACGGGGATATGATGTGGGTTAGAATTATGTTGTGGAAACTAGTTAGGAGGGAACTTTAACTAGGAAGATAATAAGATACGATAGGTGTGCACTCTAAATAAGAGGTGAGAATTCTCAAGAGAGAGCCCGGGAAACTAACATGTACATAATAAAGGCTTAATTGTAATTGTTATGCACTCTCTATTTTTAAATTCTTTTACAATCGGGCTCTGACCCATTTCCTTACATATTCTCTTATCTACTATATCTTGTACAACAGGTATCCAGCAGCAGGGATGCCCATCATAGATTATGGATGTTCCAATGGATTATATCTACTAGCAGAGATGTGGATTTTGTTTATACGCTTCCTTTCTGTTGATTCACTCATCTGTAGCGTCTACTTCATTTAGGGCATGTCACCTAGGATTTTAGAGGTTGTAATTATTTATGTAAGCATTGTGGATATCAGTTTTATTTAGTGTAAATGTTATAATTTAACTGGAGAGTTATTCCAGTCACATTTATTCTTGTTGTAGTTAATTCAGTTGTGGTGTGTTGTTGCAAATTATTATTTCATGTCATGGAGTGGTTTTAATGAGATTAAAAATGGAAAAAGGTTTTAACACTTAGCTTAATTAACTATTAGGTGATTAATAAAGAAATTATTTTCGACAGTGATGCTGAGAATGAACCATCTGGATATTCTGATTTAATTAAATGAAGGATTGATCACCCGATATTTAATTAGGCGGGTTGTTACAGGTTGTATCAGAGCATCAGTATCTAGTGTCTTTATAATCTGTGTCGCTTACTATGTTTCAGTGTAGCATTCTTTGATGTATAGACCTATTATTAAGATGTTGAATTCTTCTGCGTATTTCAATTTACGTTCTCTTGCCATGAAGTATGCGAGATGTAATGCTTATACAAGTTCGATCGGGCATTGTGCACTAAACACATTGGGATGACTAGCAAGATCTGTTAGAAGGATAACATGAGGAGGACTCAGCCAAAGTTATAGAGTATTTTGGAAAATGGTATTGTAGATAGAAACCATCATAATTGTTGTTTGGGCTGAGAATATTATAGAAGTTTCTTGGGAGCTGTAGTTTCCTAAGCACCATCATAGTTTATGGTTGTGCCATTCTTAACTCACCCAACACTGTTTGTGAAAGGTGAGGGAGTCGGAAGGACTCTTGTGAAGTAAGAAATTCAAAGACAATTATGAAGGGTAAAGTGTAGTAACACCCAGGATATGAGAAATTTCTAGTAAATTTTTTCTAGGAAGAACAAACTTAAGTGATGAGAGTTATACATCACATATAAAGAACATTTGTGAAGCTGGAATAAGAATTTTAGGTATGGTTCGATAGTGAAATCGTTCATTTGGTGTTTTAATTAGGATATGAATGGAATTTCGAAACTTAACTCTTATGGGAAAGAAAGAGAGAAGTAACTTGTTTAAAGAACTCCTTACCCTAGGAAGAATGGGGTACATATAAGATAAGTAGAGTTAATTGTGTGAAAGGACTCGTGAGTGAAATACTCTAGTGTGAGTGGAAATTCGACGAAGACGACTAGGATTAACGTCACCAAGAAATTTGATGATGCTTCCAAATGCAGGGGAGCTAGAAAGGTTAGGAAACCTAGCCGAAGGGCAAGATTGAATTCAATATTATTAATGAAACATCACCGGAAGGTGTACCCAGTAGGGGACTCATTTAAAGTGACAATGATTAAACCCCTACTTAGTGGAGATGAAATCAACCAAGACTAGTGTAGTCGACAATATATTCCATAGGACCCGCAGAGCCAAAATAATAATGGGAATATCAATTAGGAGTTAAGATTGATAGGTCCAAGAGAAGGACGTTCAAATGTTCAGTAACGAGGAAATAGTAAGGAAAATTAGCCTATGTGTAGAGAGAGAGACTACTAAGTGTTAAATGTGTCCACATTGAGTAGTGAGACCGATAAATTTTGGGAATACTAAACCACTCCAATTAGGCATAACAACTGGAGGAGTGAGACTTCTAGGGGATTAATTGGGTCAAGAGAATTAAGCCCAGGAAATTTACGACCCAAGAGTGGTAGTTTTAAATAGGAACAGTGGAGTCCTTGATAATTGTAGCATACCGTATTTCAAGGTCGGCGGGGTCCAAGAAGAAAAAGGGAGGTCAGTAAGACCATAATTGAGGCTTAGATATGTTGGGCCAACGTTTCAATAATGGGTGTGTAAACCACAAGAGTGAATAATTTGTCCATAACGAATGGGTAAAACTATAGGATGAAATCCTAGATGTATAACGGGTGCAAGTGATCGTGAGTTGTTTTGACCATAAGAAGTGCATGTAAGGACCCTATGTGATCTGAAGAGACTGCTGAAGTTTTATTTCATCCTTGTGAATTAATTCTAGTGACATGGTGTGTCACAACAGACACATCTAAATTGAAATCCCTAAATTCACGTGCGAGTCGAGGTTAGTGGAAATGATAATTTTAACAATCTAATTACAAAAGTATTTCTCGTTGATAGCGCGACTTTTTGGTGTCGCCTGTGAGTGAACTGGGTGGGTCCTAAGAGTATATTTTGTTATTATAATATTCTATTGCTTTGAGTTAGCATAATAGAACTTATTATGGTAATATGTAGTGATAAATTACCAAATGTTTTAACAATAGTAGTTTGAATGATAAGACTATCGTGCTGGATACTCCGGGGAGAGTAAAATTAATTTTGTGCGGCACCAACTGATATAGGGTTGGGCTTATATTTCATAATATCATAGACCTTAGTGAAAATGTTGTCTAGTTATACGTGTGGGTAGAAATTTATTTTACTGATACGACTCAGGATATATTATATTTTTATCGAACAACGAGAAATAGCTCATTATATATAGCGCTAAGAATTTTGGACAATGAGTGCAACATGTTCTATGTTATTTTGAGGGATATATAAGCATGGACTAGTATACTTTTATGTCAACATATAAAAATTATGGGAAGGTACAGATTATGTACCGAGAGCCATTATGTTTCTCGACGACTGACTATGTTAAGTAGTAGTGTATCGGGGGGGGGGGGGGGGGTTCCTTATTTGAATTTCGCTTTGTGAGACATCCTACGCATGAAACTGGCGAACGTCGGGAGTGGGAGAGAAGTTTGGTCGATAGTGCATAAGTTTGCACCTTAGTCATTTTATATATATACAAACATAAATTTAGAGTTGATACTTCTATTATGAATTAAGAGTCGCCTAGTCCTAGTAACATTATGAGTAAAACAATAATGCCACTAATAGAGTGATCAAGTTATGACTATTGGGGTGATTGAGTGCACCCCTACCATATTAGTATGCCAAGAGAGTGAAAATTTGAGTTAAGAAGACTATATGTTATTTGTGCAACAATGCGAGAAATATAGGGTGTATGGGAGCCCTAGGTAATTGAATTTGATATGGTTCCCCATTTTGGAGATATGAGATAACGAAAATAAATATAGAGATTTAGATATCGGGACTTGAATATCAGTCATTTATAACGATTAGAGATATAGTCGGTAGAATAACAAATGTATCAGGCTATACATGACTATGGTAATAGGATTTAAATGAAGAGATGTTTGGCTAGATTCCTCTTGTAGCGGGCCACCTGTCTGTTGGAATTAGGGTGGACCATTTGAAACCAATAGAGGTTTCTCCAACCATTAGGGATTTCTAAGTAGTATCGCAGAATATTCGTAAGGATTTTATTGTGAAGATGGTTATGATACTATATGGGTGATAATTGATCAGTTGACTGAAGTAGATCACATTATGCCAGTTAGGGTTGATCATACTACGAGACAATATGCTTTGATCTTAATATAACCAAAATAGCGAGGTTACATAGGGTACCATTTGATGATACGAGAAATTGGCCATAAGGCGTTCTCTTACCAGCAAGTCAAGAGTCAAGTGTATAATAAACAAGTAAAGAAAATAAATAGAGAGAAGACAAGATATAGAGTGGTTCGGCCCCCAAAATGGGCCTACGTCCACCGTGTTGCTTCGGTCTCATTAAGTGGGTTGCATTGTACAATATAATCATGCCTAAAGAGACGTACAAGTATGAGAATAAGGGTGAATACATGGCAGTATTAGAGATTCCGGTGAGCCCGAGAGGTGGCTATGATGTAGATTGTGTCTCCAAGAGGTATGCTGAGGTCGTGTAGAGAGAATCTGTATTGTAGAGCCTGCCCCGGACGGGTATGGAATTGATCCCCCCCCCCCTTCTAGGTGTGGTCCTCTATTTATGAGGAAATGTGTTGAGTCACATGCCCCGAGCACGTGGCGTATACCAAGTCTGCAGCAGTTATGTATGAGGGGGGTGCGGCCTGCAAAGCAAGCAGTGTTGTAAGCTGATGGAGGTGTGCCTCACACCATAAGGTGGAGCGTCGCGGCTTATAATGGACAGGGCCGCACCCTGTGCCTCCTGGTCATGAAGGGATCACGCCGAGTGAGTTCTGGCCGCGCCCTGAGCGAGGTTTGGCCGCGGCCTGTATGACCTAAGCTTGCGAATTAGAGAAGAATACATTACGCGGTAGGGTGCTATATTTGTACTATCACCGTTAAATATTGTATCCAATTAGGATGAGATTTTGTCTCCCGATTTTGGAAGAATTTTCACGAGGCATGGGTACCGAGTTGTAATTGGGTCTGATCTATCATCCGCAGAATAATGGGCAGACTAAGCGGACAAATCTGATGTTGGAAGATAAATTATGTTTGTAACCTTGAATCTTAAGGGAGGATGAAAAACATACGTTCCACTAGTAAAGTTAGTGTACTATAACTCTTATGAGTTTACTGTTGGGCATGGTGCCAATTGAAGTATGGTTTGGTAAGTCTTATTTTTATCCTACTGGTGGGATAAAGGTGAGGAGCCAAGAACTATTGCGAATAGTAAAGATGATCTGAAACTTATAGTATATATTGTGTGCAGAATATATACTGCATAATTAACCTACTTGTGTATGATAATCGCAAGACGAGATGGTATTTATCTAAAGAACGGTTAATCTATTTAAATGCATATAGTAGAGGGTTAGATAGTGAATATCTAGAATAAAGTATAAGTAGTGAAACTTAAACTGTAAGGCTTGGACAAGAACTTATGTGACTGGGTAACCTGGGGTTAAAATGACCATAAGTGAGGTGTTCATTATTGGGGATATTCAATAACATACTGTATGGGCGGTACAGAGTAGTCTACTTAGGAGCGCAAGTATGTGATGCACAATACTTAACCTTTATTTTTCTTGCTTGCTATACTTTTATTTTATGAATTTCGAGACGAAATTCCGTTGTAAGGGGGGGAGTATGTAATACCCCGTATTTTTAATGACTTTTAAAATGGGATTAATTAGAATTAATTCTGGCATAATTGGAAATTAATCCGAATTTAAATATTTCTCGAGAATAAAGTAATATGTGATTTATGTTGAATATTACTTAGTGATTAGTAATATATATGATTATGAAATTACAATTGATTATGACTTTATAAACTTGTTGCGAATTATGCATACGACAATTATGCTAATTAAGTCGGGACGCGCATTTGAGTCATGTCAGGATTATAATTTAATGAAATAAAAGTGAATTATTATTACGTCATCTTAATGGTTGTTTTGACTGCACCAAAGTGTCTGCAAGGGTTCAAATAGTCAAAAAAGTCTACTTGGGTGTTTGATTTGGGTCTTGGGGAACTTTGGAACCGAAAGGACACCCCGAAGGGGTATTTCGATCATTTTACAAGGGAGGTGAATAGTAACTTTGGAAATCTGAGTTTATTTTATAAGTAAAGGGATTAGAGAGATTAGGTTCATTAACCAAAAATAAGAGGAAAAGGTTTAGGGGAGATTGAGAGACTTTCTATGGGAGAAGAAGAGACTTTTCTAGGAAACCAAAGGATAACCACCTTGCACAACTAAGAGCCACCACCACCACTTTCAGAAGTTGGCCAAAAAAAGAGAGAACCACCAGTATAGTATCATCCCCAATGGATCAGACCTACAAACTAAAGGCAAGTGATTAATTATTGCAAATTTAGTATGTATATTGTCCATGTTAGGTTGTTTAGAAAATTCTGAAAATATGCATAATTAAAGATGAATTATGGTGATGTTAATTGAATCTTTGAAAGTAAAATGATGTAGGATTAATGTTCTTTTGAGGATATAATTTAACCCGCAAAATTTGGGAATTATTGGTGAAGAAAATCTTAGTTTATATGATGTTCTTGGAGAAATAATAAAATATGACTTTTCTAGAAATTATGAGAAATAATATGTTTGAATCCAAAGTTCTTGATGATTTTAGGTTGTTTGATTATTAGAGATCAATTATATATCTTGGTATATCATATGCGATGAATTGTGGGGAGTTTGGGACTATTAATTAAGGATTTTGATGATTAAAAAGTATGAAACCCGTAGGAATTTCCTGCAGAAAATCTGGGCAAATAATTGGTCCATCGATCGATCGACTCAAGCTTGTCGATCGATCGACTACCCCTGGAAATGTGAAATATTTTTCTTTTTAATTGTTGATTAAATCCTAAACTTTGAGGAATCTTTGATGATGATTAAATGAACTTAATGGGACTTAGGGAAGGGCAGTAGGATATAAATAAGACCAGGAAAATATTATTTTCGGATTGTGAATGAGAGGAAGTTAATGAGTGAGTAATTAAACAAGTTATTTTGGATAATTATATTATTTGGGGTTTAAATCGGATAAATGATAACTTAAGGTTGGGACTAGTAGTAAGAAAGTCATCAATTACCAATATAACCTTAGGTATAATTGGGATTAACCTTAAGAGGTGGAATAAAGGGTTAAGAGTGAATTAAGGGTTATCGAGAATTAAACCTAATTAAAGTGAATTTAATTCATAGAAATTCAGGAGTCGTGATGACATGGAATTGTAGGACGTGATGTTTACCTACTGAATTTATTTGAGGATTAAATAATCACCATCGTGCGGTTAGATAAGTTTGAAAATATATACTTTGAGGATTAAAGTCATAATCGAAAAATACGTAGGATAGTCGGGATATAATTATACTACGTATGGGATTTATTATATGGGTTGTGCGTATGCCCTATGGTTATATATATGTATGATGAATACCTATTGTTATTATATATATAGGTGAGATGATTGCCTATTATTATCATATGGTTGTGTGAATACCTTATTGATGTTATATTTATATAGGTGTGATGAATACCTATATTATTATTTATATGTATGACATACCTACGAAACTTGCTATTGGGGTGGAGGTTTCGCGTTGTGGACGGTCCTATCCTTGTGCGCCCAATTGGGAGGGATTTTAGATTGGTACCCTGAGCATAGGATCTTAGAAACGTGTTATTCGAGATATGATAGTTCGACGGTCAAATGGGAATGTAGGTATGTGCATGACCCATTTGGCTGAGGAGTATGCTCGCGTCCAATATGTTTGTGTTACGTTATATGATTCGTGAGAGACGCTGAATCAATAGTCCTCTATACAGTGACATTATGTATCAGGACATGATAGCAGAGTATGCATGCACTACAACTGTGACTGGGGAGGTTCCGTATTAGTATATATATAATTAGTGTGATATTATATATATAAACTGTGATGTAATCTACTGTGTGACATTGTAGATATTGAGATATAATCTTCTGTGTGAAATTATAGATTAAAAATATAAATTGTGATTTAATCTACTGTGTAATGTTGTAGGTAGAAGTATACAATGAAATCTGAATTTAATTAAGTAAGTGAAGACTTAATTCCAAAGTTGTAAGAAGGCTAGTTCATATTAAAGAGAAATGGATATAAATAATTATATTACGTATGGTATGGGACACATGGGTTTATGATATGGGTTAGAATTATGTTGTGGAAACTAGTTAGGAGGGAACCTTAACTAGGAAGATAATAAGATACGATAGGTGTACACTCTAGATGAGAGGTGAGAATTCTCAAGAGAGAGACCGGGAAACTAAGATGTACATAATAAAGGCTTAATTGTAATTGTTAATCACTTTCTATTTTTAAAATCTTTTACAATCGGGCTCTGACCCGTTTCCTTGCATATTCTCTTCTCTACTATATCTTGTACAACAGGTATCCAACAGCGGGGATGCCCAACATAGATTATGGATGTTTCGATGGGTTATATCTACTAGTAGAGATGTGGATTTTATTTAGACGCTTCCTTTCTGTTGATTCACTCATCAGTAGCGTCTACTTCCTTTAGGTCATGTCACCTAGGATTCTAGAGGTTGTAATCATTTATGTAAGCATTGTGGATATCGGTTTTATTTAGTGTAAATTTTATAATTTAACTGGAGAGTTATTCCAGTCACATTTATTCTTGTTGTAGTTAATTCAATTGTGATGTGTTGTTGCATTTAATTATTTCGTGTCGTGGAATGGAATGGTTTTAATTAAATTAAAAGTGGGAAAAGTTTTTGACACTTAGATTAATTAACTATTAAGTGATTAATAAAGAAATTGTTTTCGACAATGATGCTGAGAATGAACCATCCGGATATTATGATTTAATTAAATGAAAGACTGATCACTCGATATTTAATTAGGCGGGTTGTTGCACCGGTTATGTGGAAGGTAAGAAGATTACCTTCTGTGTTTGATTACACTTATAAAGATGTTTGGTTTCTTGGCACATTGAGAGGAAATTTGTTGTCTTTGTCAATAATCAAATCCGAATATATTGTGGCACATAGTTATTTTACTCAAGATTGCATGACTATATATTGTTATAATATCAGTGCCATTAATATTTCAAAAATTATCTTCAACATTTACCCATTAAATACATTGACATTCTCTATCATGTAAGGTAAAATTTTCACATCGAGTTAATTGTATGTATATTGGCTTTATTCCAATTGAACAAAACTCGTTGGATTCATAGGTTGGGATTTGAGTTCAGTTTCTCCTTTAAGCGTATAATGATTTTGAAGACCATAGCGTCTAGGTAAAGTGAAGATCACATCATTTCGAGTTTTGTGTCGAATTTGGTGTTCAACATCTCAAGAGGTATAAATGCAAGTTATATTTGATCCCTGAATATGTTTTGGGTGCTACTATTTTAAAATGTTTTTTCGAGGCTATTTTAAAATATAATTATTCATAGATAACATTTTTGTATGTTTTGAAGTCTTTTAAACGGGTTTTTGCAGTCGTTCGCACGAATTTATTTGTTTCATTCGAATGAGTTCGTCTTCGATTAAACGAGTTTGGGAATGTCATTCTAATGACCTTTAAGCAACCTTTGAGGGGCTTGGTCTTGTTAGACACAAAATTTTTGCTAGAATATAGTTCGAATGAGTGTGTTTTGGTTCGAATGAAATAGCTATTATCAGTCGAATGAGGTATCAATTATCATTCAAGCATGTTGTATCAAAGTGTTTACCAACATAAAGTTTTGAAAATATATTTATATCAAGTTTGGCATAATAATTTATTTTTTGAAAGGGTTGCAAAAACATATTTTTTTATCTAACCAAGAGCCTCATAAACCCTAGTTTACACCCATTACTTTGAGATCCAAGAATCATCTTGATACGTCTATTTGAGATCTCATGTGTTCTTGCACTAATAACATTTTCTTTTATTGAATGTTGTTTCAAGCAGTGGAGGATGTGTTTGCATTGTACGATAGCTGAACCAGTCAAGAGGAAATAGATCAGGGTATAATAAGACATGGGAAGGTGATTGTGTTGTGTTGGCAATTGGAAGACATCCAATAATGTCTACGAATAAGGTAACAAGGAACAAGGAAGCGAGTTAAGGTTTGAAGGCATCGAGTTATTGAGTAAGTCTAAGTTGTCCTTGTATTTAGACCTATTTCATAGTGGACTTGTGTGACTGGGTCGTCCGAGGTTTTCCTGTTATGGATTTTCCTCATTCATCACTGTGTTGTGATTTGCTATCTTGTATTATTTCTAATCACCTAGAATCATTCTTAGGTCAAGATAAAATTGGTAAACTGTTTACATAACACTGTGGTTTAATGGGTGCAAAGTTAAAATCGATTTAAATAATTTGGAAAATTAAAAAATGTTGTTTGCCTGATAATCTAGTTTAACCCTATGAGCACTAGTGAACTTTCAAATTGATATCGAAGCGGGTTACACTAGTTTATTATGTTTGATCCCTATTTAGTGAACGTTTGGGTTATTTAGATAGAGTTCAATCGTGAGTGTAATACCCGTGCCCAATATTTTATTATTTTTCTCTGCATAAATTGTAAACATATGAAAACCATGGGATTTGAATCTTTGTGATCGGGTTTGTAGATATAATTGACAGTTTGGAGTTTTGATGAGAATTATTGGAAGTTTGTAGGTTAAAATTTAGAATTAGGAGAAAACATAGGAAGAGGTCGTTCAAACGATTTTAGGGTCGTTTGAATGAGAATCCCAGGTCGTTCGAAGTGGGGATCAAATGAGGATCCACTTCATACCTGAACAGACTCATTAGAAGGTTGTTCGAAGGCTGGTTTGAACGAGATTTCATTCTCTTTCTAATGAGAGGTCATTCTCGTTCGAGCCAGCGCAACAGAAAACTTTAAATCGGGTTACCCTTGTACGCTATCGCGTTTTGGACCATTGGATGGGTGACGTGTTGAGCTCTGATGAGTTCAGGTTAGGCAAAAAGGGTATTGTGGTGTTTGGGGTGGTTTTATAAGGCTTGTTTGGGGTTCATTTTAGGGATTGAGAGTTAGATGAAGAGAGAGAGAGTGGGGGAGGGTGGGTTTTCCACCATTTTCATCATTTTCGCCTCCCACGACCACCATGAACCACCATGTGACCACTATATTTTGTAAGCCTCCCACCATATTCAAACACTATATACCCATTTCCACCATTATTGAGAAAAGCTACAAATTTATGGAGTTATTGATGTGGGGGGGGGGGGGGGGGGGGGCTTGGAGAAGATAAAGAGGGAAGATTAACAAAGCAGAATGGGGTTTTTGCTTGGAGCTTTCATGGATCATGCTTGCGGATCTAGAAAACCTCCTTGAGGCCACCTTAGGAGGTGGGAGGATGCCATCTTCTTAGACATTTCAACCTAGCATTTTTGGAGCTCCATTTGAGGTGGAAAAACTCTACTCTTAGTTTAAGACTCTATTTTCATATTAGTAGTCTTGTAGCTAGAATTAAAGAGTAGGATGCATTATGATATGAGAATGATATTTCTTAAAGTTGTATAAATGGATTTAAATGGGTTTGAGTGAATTGGTATATTTCAAGAAAACTTGTTATTAAAAAATTTTATGGAATAAAAATGTTGGAAGAATGATTATCTTGTTAAAAATAAATTATGAACTAATATTTCAAAGTTTTCTTGGAAAGGTTGTGATTTTTATGCAAATGGTGAAATTTCATGAAGTTTGGTGTTAAATATTTAATGGAATAAAATGTTTGAAAAATGATGTTATAAGGTTCCTTGCAAAAATGAAGATTTTATAAAAAAAATGGACCTTGTTGAAGTTTTGAAGGATATAAATATCCTTTAGTCTTGAAAAAATGTATTTTTGTGAGTATTATGAAGCTTCTAAAGTAAATCACATGTTAGACCCATTTGATAGGATTTTTAGACTAAAATCCATCTTCTCATGCATACAAACTTGTAGTATTTTGAGAATGACCATATAAACAAGTTCATGAGGCTTTATTGGGTTTAAACTTGAAATAAAAAAGAAGAAGGAAGTCATCCTTTAATGGGTGGGCAATGGGTGTTTAAATGTGATAAAAATGTGATATTTCAAGACTACATGTATTAATAAAGAAAATGGTGTTTCTTACAAAATAGTCTTAGATGGTAAGGTTTTCTTAGAAATTAAAGTAATGAAATAAGATATTTCTAATTGAGAAGAATGTTACTCTAAAGGTTTAAAAAGGTATCAAGGTGTTAAAAGCACTTAATAAGTTAGTGTGACTAACTTAATGGTGATTGGAAAATTAACACTTGTAAAAATGGAGTAAAACATGAGTTTGGAGACAAATGGGTAACATGGTAATTTTACGAAGGGTGGATCATTTTTATGAAATAAAAATGTTGGAAAGGGTGTTACACATGATGATCCTAAATAAATATGATTTTGTATAAATCAATGCTGAAGCGTAAAGGACAAGAAAACATGATCTTAAAGTGTAACACAAGTTGGGGTGAAATCCTAGGTTTTGGCTTCGGTGGGGTAAAAGGAAAAGTGGAATAATGTGGACATTTGTAAAATATTAAAACACATTAATAAGGACTCAAATGACACTGGAAAAATTAAGGAGGGCGCAAAGCCTTTGGGTGAAAGACTCAAAATACTGGCCAGAACATATAGTACGCATAACTGGTGGTGTGGAGCCCGTTAAAGTATGCGGTTATTGGAAGATTTTGCGAAAAAGATAATGAAAATGGAACATGTCAAGAAATGGGTTGTGGTGAATATGTGAAAATATGACCTAACTTGAATGAATTAATAAATGTTCCAGTAAAGGATAAAATGGAAGAGTAATATGAAATTGATAAATGTCTATAAAGGTAAAGTTAAGTAAGTAAATGGGTGGTTAGGTAATCAAAGGAGGTTTAACCCCTAGTTAACCCAGGAGTGTGTTCATGAAAGGTTTTCGAAGGAAAAATAAGTATTTTCTAACACGGCATTGCATGCGTTGAAAGGGTGATTTTCAAAGAAAATACTGATGTGAATTTGTATGAATAAAAATGAAAGGTTAGGAAAAGGAAATGATTTCTCCTTAAATAAAGTGTTTTATTTAAGGTATTTAACTGGATGTGTTAAATCAAGGAATAAATGTCAACATAAGAAAAAGGGAGTTCTTTCGTAAGATTAAAATGAATTAATCGGAATTAGTAACGTTATTCGGATAAAAACGGTTTCATGCATGTAAGTATATATACTATATATATATATGGTAGTTCATGTGCATGTAGATATATGTATTGGAGTTTCTTTCTGCCGTTCGATTATATACTGCCTTTTGTATATTTTCCACTGAACATTCGCCTCATTCCCACGTATTATGACAGGTTGGGTACGGTTTCATATTTTGAGAGTGTTATACAGGTAAGTACTCTATTTTATTTTACGTTAGTAGCTCTGTGTGATTAGATTTCGGGGTCCCTTTCCACGGATCCCTCATGTAGCTTGATTTTAAATGAAAATCACATGTTAAACAAATGAAATGGTAATTAAATAAAACTGGACTAGCAACATTATATAGGTTACTTCATTGCACTTCACACCTAACGATCGGGTCAAAACGGATTGACCACAGGGGACCCATAAATACAAGTCGGGGTGTTATAAATGGTATTAGATCTCTAGGTTTAAGGTTTCTTTCGTGGGTAATGTGGTGAGATCAACATTGGATCTTTCGACGTCGGTGTTGGGTTTGGGCTGGTCACGTTAGATTGGTGAAAGTTTTATTTCGTGTTCTTGACGGTAAAGTCAAGGAGATGTGCCTAAAGGGAAATTCATTGCCAAGTGACAGGCGACCAAGTTAGTTATCTTTAATATCTTTCACGCTTCTGATTAAACAGGTTAGCAAGTTGCGAGTGTCTGTATAAGCCAATAGTGGTAACACCGCATTGGGACCCAGAAATCCAAGTCGGGGTGTTATAAATGGTATTCGATCTCTAGGTTTAAGGTTTCTTTCGTGGGTAATGTGGTGAGATCAACATTGGATCTTTCGACGTCGGTGTTGGGTTTGGGCTGGTCACGTTAGATTGGTGAAAGTTTTATTTCGTGTTCTTAACAGTAAAGTCAAGGAGATGTGCCTAAAGGGAAATTCATTGCCAAGTGACAGGCGACCAAGTTAGTTATCTTTAATCTCTTTCACGCTTCTGATTAAATAGGTTAGCAAGTTGCGAGTGTCCGTATAAGCCAATAGTGGCAACACCGCATTTTTTTGTGTGAGGTGCTTGTGTGTCAATTTATGATGATGTGAGAGGTCAATTAAGATATTGAATATGATAAATGACATCTTTTGAATTAGAAGTATGATATGCGTAAAGTCAACTGTGGAGATTAGGTGACTAGTGCATCATACCTAAGCAGTATTTATCGATGATAGGAATGCATTCAGTTCTTTAATTAGGTACTTTTGGGAAGTTAGTACCAACGATGTGATTAGGTGAATCAGATCCTTGGGATTGTGTCACATTGTAAGGCAATTGATAATTTAGTGGGCATGATGAACTGTGTTGGTCAATACTTGGGAGGTGTACTCAGTTTAAGTCGGTAAGACAATATCGTCATAAGTAAGTGTTTTGGTGATTCTTGATCGAAGGTTGTACCTCGAGGGGTATGATGAGTGTTATGGGTAAATTGTGGTAAGTATATTACGTAAGCAACGATGATGGTTGAGGGGAATTAGGAGTGATATCTAGATAGTCTTCTATGTCGGAGTTTTAGAAAATATGGTTCAACTTCGAGGAATAGGATCTTTAGTGATGCAAACCTAGAGGTTTATAGGTTATAGGTGACGTCATGTATCCTGCCAGAATCCTGAGTCGTATTAGTCATTGTTTGGTACGTGGCTTATGGTCACAACCGTTTCAAAGAGAGATAATATTATTATGATAGTGTTAAGGATCATTTTAGCGACCGAGGTAATGGCTAGATGCGAGGCAATCCTAGTGTGAGTGTGGTTTAAGGGCATCTTGGAGTGTCCGTACGACTAATTGTGTGTGGCGTCATTGGGGATAAAATTCGACTTGTTGTGATGTCTTAAGGTATTCAATGATTAAGGTGCTCCATATGTAAAAACTCATAGACTAGTGTCTTTATGATCACCTAGTAATCACGATATGGATACTTAAAGGTTTGTAGAGCGCACTTACATGAGGATGTCATGGAGGACGAAATCTTGTCGGGTTTTGAGGACTTTTACATGGAATATGTTTGGTGTCCTTATGAGACTAGTTAAGTCCGGTATGGAGACATGTTAAAATTCTAGTGATGACTGAGTTGGGGATCAGGTGATGATCTCAAGTTTTTGGTCAAGGTTTAAAAGAGTCAAGTGGTGTACGTGTTGGGTGTTGCTATCCGAATTGGCACATATGGGTGGTGTACCCTACAAGGAGGAATTGAAAGCTTGTGTCGTTTATTAGTGTGGTGTTTGGGTGTTATTGAATGACTAGTATAGGTGGTGTAACACTTGATTTTGAAGAGTATTAGAAAATGTATTCGAGACTTAAGTTGATGATGTCATATGGGGACTTGAAAATGGCAACCGGGGGGGGGGGGGGGTATATTGAATCATGATTAGAATGTTGGCATGTGTCGACGGTTTATGCTAGGATAGCCTTAGGGAGGTAAGGACTAATCCTTGGCACATCCTACAAGCCGGTACATATTAGAATATGTAGCCATGTTGTAACGCCCCGTGATTTTTGAGCCGTAAAAATATTTGTTAAATTAAAAAAAATCGAAAAAATAATTTTTGGAATCTATTTAATTTTGGTATGTAAAAAAGTTGGTATTTATATATAAAAAATAAGGTTTGAAGTGGAATTAAAATTTGGAAATTATAACTTTTTGTATAAAAATCGGGAGAGGATCCGACCTAAGGAGAAAAAAATATACAAAAATATCTTACGGTCCGATCGAGCTGATTTTTTTTTTGCAGCTTCGTCTCGCCTTCAGCTACAACATACTAAAATTTCTGCCAATTCCAATGGTTTGATCGCCCCTAATAAATTTTCGGGTGTTTATGTTTGATTAGGACTCAAATTCTTTTTGGTATATAAACATAAAGTGACGAGTTTAGGACTTTTAAAACACATTTTAGCCTCCTGAAAAATTAGGAGCCTCCCATAATTTTATTCTCTCTCATCTGCAAAATCTAAACCCCATTGAACACAACTTTCAACCCAAATTTTGAAGATCTAAACCATGTTTTCGCTAGATCATTCAAGAGTGTGTCTTTACTGTTTTCGCGAGAGGAACGCAGTGGTATGATCAGAATTTTGAGGCAGAATCTTATGAGTTTCTTTTGATGATTTTAAGGTACGGGGTTTACACAATATGCTCCTCTAAATATCTCGAGCGTATTTTCTTGTTTCCCAGTTATTTTTATTCTTTTTAGATGTTGTGGTATTCATTGGAATCCTATGTGTTATTCGATTGAGATATTGTACTTTTGTATATGTGGGTATGGTATGGTCACCCGCCAAAAGTCCAAAAGTCCAAAAGCTAGAAAGGGTATTTAAAAAGCCTAGGTAAGGTGAGGTGAGGTGAGGCCCGGTGACCTATTGATGTGTTACTGAGAAATAAATTGGTAAAATTCTTGGGTGTTGCATTGGACTCGTATACAGTTTCGTATTGTTGCATTTTTTGTTTACCATTATCATATTGAGCATCTATTCTTATCATATTGTGTACTTCCCCGTCTTTTTTTAGTAGCAAGTGATGATGGATTTGGGATGTTATCGGTGAAGAAGATATTTTGGTAACACGTTAGATACAATTAATTTTGGCAAGACAGGTGTATATTTTTGGAGCTTTATCATATTTTTAGTATAGCATAAGTTGTGTAATTATTTGGATATGAACAATTATAAATTTTGTATTATTAAGAGACACTAGAATTTGGTGTAATAAATTTATTTGCTATTATTTGGGTGACTCACTTTAGTTTATTGGTGCAATTTATATGCTCTGCTTTCATTATTGAGGATTTTTGTTTAATTTTAAGAAAAGTAGCGACTCGAATTTCCTCAGTTTGTTACAATTGGTATAAGAGCTTAGGCATACGATAACCCTCGGGCCTTGGGTTAGGGTATATTGTGTCATTCCGTTAGATTTTATGTGAGATCTTAGCTATATGACAACCCTCGGATCTTTGGGTTTGGGTCTAGCATACGTGTTAGCGACAATTCTTGGAGATAGGGAATTTGGTGAATGGCCATTATAGGTAATGAGGCTAGGACTAGTAGTCTGGATGTAAGGTACTTAGAATTGATTTTGGAGATGAGACTTATTTTTGGAGATCGTTAGTGTGGGTGTTTGGTATCGTAAGTATTAATTTGATGTTGTGATTTGATTTGAGGACTTAAGTGTTGCAATGACTTTTGGAGAGAGAATCAAGTGGTGATTCATGGGGTATGTGCGTGTAGGGTTGGGTGTATGGGAACCCAATCGTATTATTCCACAGGTAGGCATATGTGAGCCTTATTTTATTTTGCGTTTACGCTTCTTCGAATTTCAAGGACGAAATTCCTGTATTAGTGGGGGAGTATATAACACCCTGTGATTTTTTAGCCATAAAATATTTCTTAAATTAAAAATTTTGGAAAAATAATTTTTGTAATCTATTTAATTTTGATATATAAAAAGTTGATATTTATATATAAAAAATATGGTTTTAAGTGGAATTTAAATCGGGATTACAATTTGAAATTATAACTTTTTGTATCGGGGGAGGATCCGGCCTAAGCATAAAAAAAAATATAAAAATATTCGACCATCCAATCGAGTTGAATTTTTTTGTGCAGCTTCGTCTCGCCTTCAGCTACAACATACTAAAATTTCAGCTAGTTTCAATGGTCCGATCATCCTTAATAAATTTTTGGGTGTTTGTGTTTGATTAGGATTCAAATTCTTTTTGGTGTATAAACATAAAGTGACGGGTTTAGGACTTTTAAAACACATTTTAGCCTTCTCAAAAATCAGTAGCCTCCCATAATTTCATTCTCCCCCATCTACAAAACCTAAACCCCATTGAACATAACTTTCAACCCAAGTTTTGAAGATCTAAATTATGTTTTCTCTAGATCATTCAAGAGCGTGTCATTATTGTTTTCGTGAGACGAACGCAGTGGTATGATCAAGTTTTGAGGCAGAATCTTATGAGTTTCTTATGATGATTTTAAGGTACGGGGTTTACGCAATATGCTCCTAGAATCTCTCTAGAATACTCGTTTTGTTCCTCATTTATTTGTACTCATATTGTTGACATCATGACATTTATTGGAATCTAAAATATTGATTCGATTTGAGATATTGTATTTGTTGATGGGCATGGTGTCATGAAATTTTTTATATGACACGGAGAATGGTCACTCACCAATATTCCAAAAGTCCAATAACCAAGATGAGGCTTTACGAAGCTTAGTTGAGGTGAGGTGAGGTCCACTGACCTATTGATGTGTTATTAAAAAATTAAATTGGAATAATTCTCGGATGGCGTATTGAACATGAATTCAGATTCGTATTGTTGTATTTATTCACCATTATTATTTTGAGCATCTATTCTTGTCATATTGTGTACTTTCCGGTATTTTTCTTTTAGTGGCAGGTTAGCGTGGATTTGGATGCTATGGATTTTTGGAGGATTTTAGCGCACGATGTTTGGAGGATTTTATTTTTGTATAGCTTGGCAGTGTAATTTATTTAGTGAGCTTATTATTATTTTCGAGTGAAATTTAATTGTAATTATTTTGGATTGGACGTTATGTAATTTTGGATCCGTTATGTTTGTTTTTGTGGAATATAAATGCTCTATACTAATTATTGAGGATTTAGATTAGTTTTAATCGTAATAGCGTCTTGTGTTTTCGTGGGGTGTTACACCTGTGTGATACTTACTACCATTTGAATGCCAATGGTGATTGGTATGGCCGTCACATGAGTTCAGTTTTGGTAGAACCGAGGAGTAAGTTAGTGAAAATCTCGCATTTTCAAAGGATATAATAAGGTGAATGTGTATCTTGAACGGAATATTGCTTAAGGGGACTTGGGGTTACAATTATGATATAATATTGCAGAAAGTAACCTACGTAGTAGGTTGCTGGCGTCGTCATCGGTAGATGGGCAAGGTCAGTGTAGACAACGGTGTTAGGCATTCACCAATTGGGGTGGTTCATGTGTGCTAAGGATGTGAGGGGGAGGTCCCTATTACTAAGGAGGAAAGTCTGGCTTTTGACTTCTTAGAGAACAATAGGTTTGTATGTGGCTTTCATCTTAGGAGGATGGATGGTTGTGATTCGATTCTGTAAGAATAAATTTTTCTGTCATTGTTCATAGCATAACTTTAGACTAGTTTGGCATATCCCGTTACAAATCGTCACGCACCAAGAAGATGAACTGAACTCAAGCATCTCCAAGTTTGAAAACTTCCCGACATCCCAATGAGGTATTAAACAATTTAGAGTTTGAATTTATTTACAGAATAACGTTTATGATGTTTATTTTTTTTTTTTATCAAAAACGAACATGGCTTTTTATTTTTTTCAAAAAGATGTTTTTTTTATTTTTAAGGCTCATTAGAAACGAGATCCAATATTGTTAGTAGCGAGATTACATGTCATTAGTAGCTAGATTCAATGTCGTTAGTATCAAGATTCAAACGATGTCTCACTATTTTATTTTTTTGGACGTCATTAGTAGCGAGACTTATTTCGTTCAAACAATATCACCATCTCGTTGGAACGACCTTGAGATGTCGTTCGAACACGCCGCATCGAAATTTGGGAATGTCCTATAAATATCGATTTAGTATTTCAAATGTTTAACACTTTTGCAAAAACATATTTGCATATCTGATACAAAAGGTCTACATGTTTTAGTGTTCCAAACACTGTTTAATTCACAACGAACACCTTGAATATTTTTCTTGTGAATTGTTTCAACCCTAGAAAGTTTTTATCTTTGCATACATCTTTGTGAAGAGGAACTTCATTGCTGACTTGTGATACCTGCGAGAAGACGAAGGTTGATACTGACGGAGGGTTGTGGCCCATTGTGGTTCTCGAGGGAATAATCGTTGAGTTGAAGGTTGCAGTCTATGTGGGTTTCTATGGAAATTTATTATTGTATTTCACTTGTAAGCTTCTAAGATGTGATTTGCAAATTATTAGTGGAATAAAAGGTTTTTGCCCTGTGGGAATTTTTTCCTGAAACTTGGCCTTGTTGTATTAATTAGAATAAAAAGATAAAATCAATTTAATATTCATTTTTGCATATAAAATTGGTATTGCACTTTTTGTTGAAACCACCCTTGCGATTATTTTAGCTTTACAAATTGGTATCAGAGCGGGTTGCAGTATGTTATTGTGTTTGATCTTGTTTACCTGCTTTTTGGGTGGTTGTTTTTTCATCTCTCATGGGTTTGATTGTTTGTCTCTCTATGTATTTCATTTGAATTTGAAGTTTTCCAAAAGAATTAAATTTCTTAAAACTCGTGTTAAAAATGTTTTGGAACTTTTGCAAAGTGTTCAAAATCAAAGAGATACCATATATGAGAAGTTTGGTGCTTTATATGATGACTTTCAATCTTTAAAAGTTTCAAAAAAGGAGAGAGGTGATAGAGTCCTTGTTTTAGAAAAAAATTAGAGGACTTTAAAAATTCTAAGGTTTGTGCCGGTTAGGAAAATATTTTGATTAATGATTTTAAGGCACGTGAGAAGACCCTTAGGGAAAAAATTTCTTTTATTGAGGGAGAGCGAGATTACCTTCTAGGTATGATTGAAAATATGAAGAAGGAGTCCCTAAAATTTGAAGAGTCTAATTCTTTGCTTGAGTCTAAAATTTTGAAGTTGAAAAATGATTTAAAAGACTCGAGTAGTTTAAGTAGTGATGGTAATGGCTCGTCTTGTTCTCATGCTTCGAATGTTAAAGCCAAAACCATTATTTGTTTTCTAGGGTCAACCAAAACCAAGGACATTAGAAAACGTCAACCCATAGGTAACATTCCTCCCGTTTACACATGTTCAAATTGTGGTAAGAAAGGTCACCTCAGGCATTTTTATTTTGATCTGGGAATAGGTCCTAGAAAGTTTAAGGATAGTGTCCTGTCGGTTCCCATAATGCCTTGATTTATATATACACCTGTTTGGGTTAGGATAAATGTTTTGGAGACGCTAAATTCTATATTGGTTGACTCTCACATGCTTGAACATTATGCATCACATGCTATTCCATATCGTTGATTGCTTGCATGATTTTATTTATCATACGCTAGTTGCACTTCATGACATATGTTTGTTAGTGTTATGACATGTGTACTTTGTGTAATATATTTTTCTTTGATTGAGTCATATTGAAAAATACAAAAAGATTTTTGGCTTTATATTTTTTTTAAAAAAGTATTTTTTTTTTTAAATTCAAAAAGATTTTCAATTCTTTTGTGTTTTAGTTTTACACATTTGGTGTGGCATATTGGTGTGTTTGAATCCAATTCACTATGAAATTTTCATGTGGCTAGGACATTTGGTTATGACTTTAGATGCTTAGATTGATCTTAACCTATGTTTATGGCGTTGTTTCGAAATTGACCTGCTTTATGGATTCGACTTTTTTCATGCCTCCACACACACATACATGAGCTTATTGGATTTTTGACTTCATGATGTACATTTGAACTTGGTGAGATGTTCTCCTATCAATTTTTTCATCTGCATGTTTATTTGATTATGAAGGATTTGTGCATGTAAGAACTGTTGCCCCTAAGGATTTGTTTAATATGAAAAAATTATGAGTGTTTACTGGAAATGGCTACGAGAGTATAATAAACTCTTCGTGAAATCCACCATTTGAAAAGAGAGCCTAAGAAAAAATTAAGGCAATAAAAAGAATAATATGCCAAATACGGGTCGAATTTGTTTAATTTGATATATTCATTTAAAAGAAAAGAAAAAAATATTTCGAGGGAGTTTGGATGGAAATATCAACGGGTTTGGACAATGACAATGTATCCTAGTTAAGCTTATTTTGTCGTGACGATATTGATGTGTGTAACACCCCGTAATTTTATGCATTTAATAGTTAATTAATTCAGGAAAATTTTTAATTACTAGTGTGTCGTAATTTAATGGAATTAATTATGGAATTGTTATATAAATATTAATCGGGAGAGTAATTGGTTAATATTTATGGGAAATTAATTTACTAGGTAAATAGCAATATTTAATTACGTCTTAAGAGTATTAATGACGCGAGGTTTACTTATCTCAATCGGGAGTCGGTTCCAGACTAAGGTGGGAGATAAGAAGTTTTATAAACTTATTCGGATGCAAATTCTGAGTGCACGGTTGAGTCCGAAAGGGCCAAGATAGTCGAAATAGAGTACCCAGGGGTAGTAAATAGGTCTCAGGACGTTTTTAGGCATAGTCGACTCCACACGGGGGTATTTGGGTCACTTGAGCTTGGTCCATTAGGCTGAAAACGAGATTAAGCCTAATTACGTAATTAAAGGGAAAAGGGGAATAACAGATTACACTGTGGAAAATCCAAAGTTGGAGAGAGTACCCAAAGGAGCAGTTAAAAGAACTGAGAAGCAATTTGAGAGACAAAGGCAAGAACATCATCAACCTTGAGAATCACAACTCCATATCAGACCCTACGAAAACTTAAGGCAAGTGGTTAACTTGTTATACCATTTATTTGTATTACAATTCATATTTGTATGAAGTGGGAACCAAAATTCGTTTTGGGGTAAAGAGGGTACAAAAATGAGATTTTTGTAAATAAATCTTATGATTAGAAATTGTTGTAGATTAATGATATAATCTGAGATTGGTATATACTGGTCAAATGTGAAAACTCATACGATTTATGAACGAATTTGAGATGGTAATTTGGTGTTGAGACTAATTAACGAATAACCCGGGTTTTTCCCAAATTCAGAAAATAGGAGAGAACGAAAATTGAACGGGGTTTGGGGACTTTATGGGGGTTTCTTATGATGTTCTTGGTATATTATATTGATGTTAGGACCTAGGTTAGATTGTAGAAGAAATTGGACATTTAAGGTTTTCGTCTATGGCAGAAATAGGCCTTCGGAGAAGACGAAGACCTGCTCGATCGATCGATCGATCGATGGCCGGGATCGATCGATCGATGGTCGAGGATTTTTGATAGGTCGAAGAGTTTTATTATATAAGGGAAATTTATTTAAAATCCTTTCCCACACTTTATTTAGTGAGAAATAAATATAGGACATAAACTCTTAACAATTATGAGGGAAAGTAATTGGGATTTGGAGGGAATTTATGGTTAACTCGTTGTGGTTAATTTTGGAAAAATATATTCCAAAATATTAAATTTTGGATCATGTGGGCAAGTCTGGGTATAGTGGTTGAGCGATACCAAAGTAATTAAATTAATTAATGTGCAAATTAATTAATAATCTGAGTTGGACCATAAACTCAAGTTATGACGTATAGGCTTGTGTTACAGGTTTAGTACACGGTAAAGCCGGGATTGTTTTGATTATATAATTATACTAGCATAATTCCCGTGCCTGAAGGCACGGCAAAAATTTTCGAAGTTCATAATCGTAAAATGACAAAATTTTCCAATTTACATAATCGCAAAACGGTAAAAAATTTCAAAGTATGTAATTGAAAAATGAAAAAAAGGTCATTACCCAACAAAAGAAAGTGTAATTTAAAAAAAATGACCATAATATCATTGGTTTATAAGACTATCCACCCTGCTTAAGAAATAACAAATAGTCTAACAACATTCAAATAGTATGATTGTGCCTAAAGGAATGACGGACACTTTTCAAAAAATTGTGTCGACTAAGTCTTGTAATCATAGAATTTATTATAAAACAAAAATGCGTACACGATTAAGAAAAATTGGGCAAAATTTCCTCTTTTTATAAGACTATCCACCTGTTTAAGAAACCAAAACTACTCAAGAATACAAATAATCCATCCAAGACATTTTATAAACCAAATCATCAATTTATGACTATAATAGTAGACTTCATATATGATTACACAAAAATAATCATTATTGACAATTTCACCAACAAAATGATGATAAAAATAATAGTCAAACACAATAATAAATTTTAAATCTAATAAAAAAATATAAAATTTTGTTCGATCAAACAAGTCGCGGCACATTTGTAATGGGGTGGGATGGGGCTCAAAGTTGAATGGGATTCTAAACTCAAGCTTATAATTGACACATTCTCAACATATTTGTCATAATCTGAAAATTAAACAACAAAAAATAAATGTATTAGTTCAAATCCATAACCAATATACAAACAACACCTTATTAAAGTAGCTCACAAAAGTTCTAACCATACGTAATCTACATGGAATTAAAAGTCTTGATCACCATCACCATCTCCATCACAAAATTCTTGATCACCATCTCCATCTTCATCTAAATATAAAAGTCCATTTCAGTCCAAACCTCCTATAATCTACATGGAATTAAACACGTAAATTGACCCCGCACATAAAATGAGATGCATAACATAATAATAATAATAATAATAATAATAATAATAATAATAATAATAATAATAATAATAATAATAATAATAATAATAATAATAATAATAATAATACCTAGGCTCAAATATGCATGAATCTAAATTTAGATTTTCAGAACATGATGGAATAACTTTAGATTTTCTGAACTTTTTCCCACAATAACAGTAATGAACAAATAAAAATATGTATGAAACTAAGTTTTACTCATGAAAAGACAACTGAAAGAAATACGCTTTAACAATGGTCATTGTGAACACCATTTTATTAGCCTACAGGAAATTTACAGATAAATAAAAAAAAAATTTGTTTAGTCCCTAGCTGCCAAAACTATCTCAAAATAACCAAATTGTAACAATAAAATCAGACTCGCCATGGCCTACAACTCTTCCTTTACATCATCATCCATAACACCTACACCATCTTCCTTATCGTTATCAGCATCTTTTCCTTCTGCGTCATCCGAATCCGCATCTTCATCCTCAATAACTATCATAGATAAAGGATCAAACAGGTAATTTACTCAAAAATATTACCAAATAAACATATTACAAATTGTAAAAATATATTTTAAAAACCATTGTTCGCATCCAAGTAGACAAAATTCAAGTTTTATCCTAAAGTTAACATTCATCGTTGTGCCTACACTTGCACGCACTGTGGTGGGAAAGGTCACTTTAGGCGCTTTTGTTATGATATTAGATTAGGTTCTTGGATGTCTAAGTCTAATGTCACCAAGGTAATCCAAACCCAAGATTGTCACGTTGCACGTATGTGGGTTAGGAAATCTGATTTAGAGGCGTTAAATGTTAGACTTGTTGACTTTTGCATGATTGCACATAATTATTTTCATGTTATATATAATGATTGATTGTTTTTGCATGTTTTTCATACACTATATTTTGTTCTTTATGTTATATGTCATTGCTAGTTGTATGATGTTTGTGCCTTTTGTATTTTGATTTTTTATATATTGGGTATTTATGAGAAAACTACAAAAATATTTTGTTTGTCTTTCGATTTGTTTTGAAAAATGTTTAATAAAATCAAAAAGATTTTGGTTTGTTTGTGTGGTTTGGTTTTACATTTTTTATATGGCATATTGGTGTGTTTGAATCCCATTTGTTTCATGTTTTTCACGTGGATAGAACATTTTTTTTTTGGTTTACAATGCTTTTGACTGTTCTTAAACATACTTGCATGGATTTGTTCATACTTGATTTGCTCAATGGATTCGCTTTATATCCGTTTTCGCACACACGCTCGCAAGCTCTATTGGATTTTAACTACCTATGTTGCATGAGCTAAGTGAGGAATTATCCTATCAATCTTATCATGTACATATCTATTTGATTGGGGGATTTGTGCATATATGAATCATGCTTGTGAGTTTGTTTTAGATTTAAAAAATATGAGAGTGCAGTCGAAAATGGTACTAAGGGAGTAAATCTCCATTACGTGAAAGGCCACATTTGGCAAGATCCTAAAAGAAAATAGATGCAAAAGAAAAGAACTTCATTGCCAATGCCAAGTTTAGAATTTATCATCTAGTGTGATATCTTCAAAAAGAAAAATTGGAAAAAAATATGAATATGTTTATTTTGAGGGTGTTATAAGTTGAAGATCAATGGTATTGGACAATGAGTCCTAGTTAATATTAATGTTTGAAACTGTTGATTTGAAAATCATCAATATTTTTTAGGCTAGTGTGAATTGTGTATGTTTTTCCATTATGAGTTCATATTATTTTTTTACTTAAGGCTAAATATTAGTTTGATAAGTTGGAGAGATTAAATATAACTCCTTTAGCTATCTTGAGTGTTTAGGTCATATTTCTTTCGTTTTCTAGTTCACCCACTTCACTTCGTACCACATTTGGTTTAGAAATATTTATGTCATATGAGTGTGGCAAGCTATGTTTTTTTGTGTCTTTTAGGGTGTTTATACATATGTATATATTTCCATTTGTATTGCATGCTATATATGATATTTTGATTTTGATTTGTCGTGCTGCATTTAATCCATATTTTTCATATGCTTTATAGTTATATCACATTGACATCATATATGATCTTATTGGTATCATGTATTTCATTGTTTACATTGGTATCATTTGTTTCATAGTTTGGATTATTTGTGCGCGCTTGTATTGCCCTGCTTGTTTGTCATTGCATTTTACTTCACATCATTTCATGTTATTGCCTGTTTTCCTTTATGTTAACATGTGTTACATTTAAGGAGAGAAGTTTATTTATGTTGTGAACTTTACCTTTGTATTTCCGAACAAAAAAGGGGAGAAATATTGCCTCAAGGGGAGAAGTCTAACCAAAGGGGGATGCATACTCTAAGGGGGAGATGTTTACCAAAGGGGTAGTTTTATTTTCATATTCGGTTTATATTGTTATATTATTTTTGAATTTGAAAGGTGTGTTATGTGTGTAGGTTAAATCAATGATCTGAAAAGTCACAAGAGCATCTACTCTTATGTCTCTCAAGTGTCTATACTTTTTCCTTTTAGGATTGGTATTGAGTCTTTAGATAGCTTGACGACCAAATAGTTTTTTTTATTTTTGAGTTTTGTCCCAGAATAGCTAAAGGGGGAGGTTTGTAAGAACAAAATTTTACATCGAGTCAATTTGTATGTATATTATATTTATTCCATATGGACAAAACTTGTTTGAGTCATAGGTTAGGTTTTGAGTTCAATTTCTCCTTCAATCCAACAATATATGCGTTTAAGATCATAATGGACAAGTAAAGTGATGATCACATCATTCTAAGTTTCATCTTCAACGTCCATGGGATATAAAGAGGTATCAATGCATATAATGTTTGATCCCTATGTACGTTTTGGGTGTTAGTGTTTTAAAATGTTTTTCAGAGGCTATTTTGAAAAGGGAATTTTCATATATAGATAACATTTTTTATGTTTTGAAGTCATTCGAACTATTTTATATATTCGTTTAAACGAATTCGGTTGTTTCATTCAAACGAATTATTATCTTCTTCCAAACGATTTTCGGAATATCGCTTAAAAGACCTTTGAGCGACCTTCAAGTGATTTGGTTTTACTAGATAGAATTTTATTGTGAGAAGTTCATTTGATAGTCGTTCAAACGAGATTAGCTAGGTCGTTCAAATGATTGTGTTTTGATTCGAACAAAATAGCCATTTTCGTTCGAACGAGATATCAGTTGTCATTCGAACGAGTTGACTCGGAGTGCATGTCAACTTAAGTATTAGAAATCTATTTATACCAGGTTTGGCACAACAGTATATTTTTTGAAGGGTTGCGAAAACATATTTTTATATCTTTTTAGTTTGAGATTCAAGAATCATGTTGATATGTCTACTTGAGATCTCGTGTGTTCTTGGACCAAGAACATTTTCTCTAAATGAATGTTATTTCTAGCGATGGAGATCGTGTTTGCATTATTCGATAATTGGACCAGTCAAGAGGCAAGTATGATCGGTGGAATACCGAGATATAGGAAAGCTACTACATTATGTTGGTTATTAGAAGACATCCAATAGTGGATGCGAAGAAGGTAATAAGGAACAAGGAAGTGCGTCAAGGCTTGAAAGCGTTTGGTCATTGAGTAAGTCTAAGTTGTTCTTGTATTTAGACCTATATCATAGTGGACTTGTATGGCTGATTCGTCTGAGGTTTCTTCCATTATGAGTTTTCCTCGTGCATCGTCGTGTTGTGGTTTGCTATATTTTATTCATGCTATATCACCTAGATGCATGCTTAGGTCAACATAAACATGGTAAACTATTTACGCAACATTATGGATTAATTGGTACAAAGTTAAAATCATTTTAACTAATTTGAAAAATTAAAAATTGGTGTTTGCTTGATAATCTAATAGAGATATTGTTGAAGACAAGGTGGTATAATTCATTTATATTATAATAGAACATCAACTAGTCAATATGCTAACTAAACCTCTTGATTTTACTAGGGTTGAGTATTTTAGATTTTTTTAGGTATTTTCACAATTGATTGATTTCTTATTGACATGACTAGGATTTTAAGCTTTATTGTCATATTTTATATATATTCCGTTACAATACCCTGTATTTTTAATTAATTAAGTAAATGGTTGTATATTAATTTTTTAGCTTTGCTCGTGTGTATGGTTGTAATATAATTTATTAAAATAATTTATTTCATATCACAAGTGAATTTAAATCGAGAATTTAAAATTATAAATGAACACTTCATAAATTAATATTACTGTTGTTATTTTTTATCTTTTTATTATGAGTGTTTACCATTAGACTGGATTCTAGGGAATACATAGGCCTAGAATGGTGTTTTAAGCATGCTACGTTAGGCCCCTGGGTTGGGTACCTATAATACCCCATACTTTTTGGTATGTATTCATTATTCATTATTTGTGGAAATAAATTAATAAATGAGATTTAATTATTACTTGAGTGAATTGGTAATAATAAAAATGCATATGTAGATAATGATTAAAATTGCATTTTATGTGATTTATTTGTACTAGATGTTACATTTCATTAATCGGTGTAATTAATTAAGCGAGATTGGACGATATGTGGTTGTGTGTAAAATAAGTAACTATGCATTTTATTTTACGTTGTGAGGTATTATCGTGATTATGAGGTTCTACCATTTGTATTAGACTCTAGAGTGATACGGAGGCCCGGATATGTATTTTTATCATTTTAAGTTAGGCCCATGGGGGAGGTATACCCTTGGATAATTTTTGAAGGCCCAAAATTAGGGCTAATATAGACCTGCAGATTTAAGGATTAATTAGGAGAGATAAACCTCATTAATCAATTACTTTTCACTAGAGATGTAAACCCTAGAAATCTTAGATTTGTGGGAAACCTTAAGGGGAGTTTGAGAGAAAAAGAAAAAGGATCAACGCGTAAAGATTCATCGTTCATATCATTCAGACAATAAATCGCTTGCTTTATCACGTACAATCTGTAACTTATTTATAGTTTCATGTTATGTAGTTTATTCAGGGATTTAGATGTGTGTTTAGGTTTGAAATCTGATATATTAATCATATTTTGCTAGTGAGTTTATTGGGATTAGAATTGAATTAATTCTGATTTGAAAGACTTATGCTTTGTATGAGAAACCTTGAATTTAATTATTTTGGAGTATGATTGTGCCCTTAGAACTCATCCTTATGATTATATTTTGTATATTAATCAGAGCTCCATGTTGATTTCATGTTTGGATCTGAAATCGCATGTGTATTTGTCTTCGTTGAATATAAAAGATGAACTAGGTTTAATTTGTGGATTTGAAGAATTAGAGCTTTATTTAATATTTCCAGAACATTAATCGTTGCAAAAACTATTTATGATCATGAATATGTACTTGGATTTTATTAATCTTTGAATGATGGCTGAAAGCTTGGTGGGTTAACAATGGAGACGAAATATGTATTTTTGGATAAGAAGGCCAATCCTCCAGATTCAATGGATCGATCCGATTTCAGGACGAATCGATTTGACCATGGGTTGTCTATATGAATGAGGTAGCAAGGGTGATTTTGAGTTATTGTCTCAATGATTAAATTCTAGTGTAATTTTTATGATCATTTAATATAGTTTGAAAGGGATTTAAACTAGAGGAACATGTGAAAAGACTGTAATTTATGTTTGAGAATATAAAAGTTTAATTAATTAGTATAATTTGGCATTGGGTATTGGGACTATTTTAAGTATGCACACACATATATATATATACACACATTACTTGCTGATGTGCCATTACTAGTGAGGGATCTATCGATTGGGGTTGCTTTGATGGTTTGTACAATGTATCGTATTCTTAGATGATGATGCAGGACTTTGCGACTGTCGATGTGTGTTTGATTATAAGTTTAGCATGGTCACCACTTCGCGATGAGAGATGTGAATTGACTCGATTTATCTAGTGGGTTAGGGTACGAGAGCCACCAATGTTGTTACTGTGTAGTGATCTCCGTGTTTTTATATATGTGTTTGTTTAAGTCCATTAGGTGAAGGATTCTTATAGATTTACCGATAGCAGTACGAGAAGGTCCCCTAAGGTAGTTTCCTTTGTGTGATTTAACTGAGAAGTATATAATAGATCCTAGTGATGGACATTTAATTAAGGTAATCTCATGTCATATTTATATGTTATAATATGAGATCGTGTGTATCCTACTTTATAGGTAACATTTGAGGGTTGGTATTGGATTGTAATATTTACATGTGTAGTTAGTTACATCTGTTTTGCACTTTATTATCTTGTTACTCATTGATTATTCTAGTGATAAATACTTTTAGTATAATTTATGCCTCGGGTTGGGACATGCGTTCAATATTTCACTTATGATGAGGGGTGAGGTATTTATCGCATGTTAGTGTCGATGATTTAACGTGTTCATTATAAATAAGCCGCATGATTATTACTATTGATATGGAAGATTTTTCTTGCAACTTTAGGGTGCAGACCCGAATCATATAAAACTATTTTTTAGGAATTAATGAACAAGAACCGCGTGGCTTAGGAGATTCATACTTGCCTCTCCACTTGTTTTCCAGTCTCTCAGTTAGTTCTTAGATTAAGTTGTTATTTATTTCAGTACTCTAGTTTAGTTTTTTTACTGATAGATTCCATGGACCTTGTTTCCCATCTATTTTTATTAAGTTGGATTATTTCAGAGTTAATACTATTTCAGTTTTATTGTGTTGGATGATTGGGTATTTATTCCAATTTTTATTTATCGTTTAGTTATCGCATGTTGTGGATGGATTTAAATTCACTTCAATTATCTTTATTTCTATGCTGATGTTGATAATTGTACAAATTGATTAACGCACCATATCTTCGGCATAATGGAATTGCCAGCCAGTAGGTGAGAAAATAGGAGGTTATTACAGTAATCCTCTACGCTAAGTTTCGAGAGCATACGGGGTAGTATTTTGTCTTAATTGGAAGTCTTAAATTAGTCTCATTGGATACCTGCGGGAATTAGAGGTTAAATAGATACTTAGCCCTCATGATTTACATATCTTAACACAAGACCAAAACCAAGTCTACAGAAGGGATAATTGAAGATAAAGAGGCTTAGCAAGAGAATTAATCAAGTGATTTTAGGAAAGGAATAACTTGATTTAATAACTATTAATTATAATTTTTTTATGTTCAATTGCTAATATTACTTATATTAGTTCAGACACATGTTATGATTGAATCTTATGATAAATCGTGGAAAAAACCTAGATTTATATACGTTTAATACCTAGAATTGTTTTGGCTTCATGGTTGGAATGAAAAATTATGATAATTCACATGTATGAGTTGATATATTACGAATTAAATATGATATATATATATATATATATGTGTGTGTGTGTGTGTGTGTGTGTGTGTGTGCGTGTGTGTGTGCGCGCGCGCACGCGCATGGATAAGAGAAAAAGAATGAATTGTTTATGCAAATGCATACTCTCAAAGAATAAAGCTGAAAAATATAAAAGCACATTTTTAGGGTATTATAAGTTGAAGACTAATGGGTTTGCACACATTCATCTCGTACGTGATTTTTTTCCCGTTTCGAGTGTTGATGTAAGCAGTTAATTTTAGATCATAATCGACATGAACCTTTATAAAACTCCACTTTTCTTAGTACAGTTGAATTTGGATTTTATCATAGGGTTTGTGCATATCGTAAGTGGGGTCTATCTAACATTCTTCGGTTTTGAATTCACTCGTATTCCCCTTAGATAGCTTGTGTGGGTATTCATAGATTTAACATTATCTTGCATTAAGTAATTCATTTTTGTTTGATTCTTATTTATTTGTCCTGGTCATGTTGAGATATGAATTTTGAATTTATTTATAAATGGTTATGATATTTATGTTCCATGCTTTTATATATCATTTATCTCATTCTATTGATGTTTGATATTGTCAGGTCTCTTCCCTTTGTCTATTCAAACAAAAAGGGGGAGAATTTTTTGGATTCAATGGGAGTATATGGGAAATAGTGTAGTATACATGCATTGCAATTATTTTTATTTCTTGTATTTCATTATTCTATATCTTTTGTACGTCATGAGTATATGTTTAAGTGTGCAGGACTTACAAGGATCGTGATGTTAGTTTGGGGGAATGGAATGAAAAGTCATAGAAAAGTATTGAATCTATCTCATTGGGATTTGAGATGGGTACACCAATGTAAAATATTTTGTATCCATATCTTTATAGAATCTCTTTTGTAGTTTTTTGTTTTGTCCCTGAATAACCAAAGGGGGATACTTTTAAGGACATGATTTTACACTCCTCTTTATTTTTGTTTTGTCTTTATTTCAGAACAAATGGTTAATATTTTAATTTTGAGTCATATTTTGAGTTGTATTGTTTATTATGAAAGATGAAGATAACGAACCATCATAATGAGCTACCAAATCAGACAATTTCAAACGATTAGAGGTGTGGTAATCATTTATGATTTTATAATATCCTTAAGTTTATTTTTTAAGTAAGGAATGAAAGAAATAAAACCATTTTTATATAAGTAAAAGACATCATGCTTTTAAACTGCATTTTAACAAGGGGTCTGGAAAAGGGGTTGTTATTCGAACAATAGGACCTTAGTTTGTGAAACCATCTTCGCACAAGAGAATGAATATGCTTCCATAAAATCTCGTAAGAAAATTAAGTTTGCATGAGGTACCGTCAAAAGAAGATAATTTCACATGTGATTTTCAAGAACCCCTCGTAAGATAGTAGCTTTACACGAGGTCCCCCTCGTGCACATACCTCATTCGAATAAGGGCTTCCTAAGTTTGAATGAGGGTAGTTTCTTGAAAATGTATTTTATTGATTCTCAAACATCTAATGTGTATAAAGATTTACAAATCACGATTAATGAGATTATACATCCCAGTACTTTACAAAACCATAATCGGTTTTGATGGATCTTTAATTGTGAGAGTGTGTTCATATATTTTATGCTTTCGAAGTAATCTTTCGATTTAAAAACTCTAATGTCTTATTAATCAAGAAGATTTTAGTAAGGGAAGCCATGTAGGTTGAATATTAAATGTTCTATTGTGCGACAAATTGCATCAGATAGAGAATGATGGATATCGAAGCCTGAGGATTATGCAAGATGAGTCAAGCTGTGGATCATATGATTACTAGTTCCAAAAACGGCCTTGGAGTAGAGTGCAATGATTAAGACTGGTGGACTTGTAGGGTTGGATGCGATTGTGATTTTTTTCGCGAGGGTTTCCACTTTAAATATTATATTTTTTTATGTGCGATTGCTCTTTATTTTTTGCATTTTTTATAGCATCACCCACATAATAATTATAATTAATTAATTTTATTAGATAAACTTAAAATTTGATTTGATTAAAAATATGATTTTTTTACTGGCGAGCAGTTAATTAATTTAATTAAGTAAATCCTTCGGGCACATATTCTTAGAAAATCCAATAGGTCATCGAATATAAAGGAAGTGTGGAGATAGATAATGCCATAGTAGAGGAGAGTACCAAAAATATGACCGGTCACTCTTCTTAACATGTCAATCAACGGAGTCTTGGAAACGATGTTGAACACCCAACTACTCAAGTGGCGAGGGAAGTTGAAGACCTAGTTGTCTCGTAAGGATTCAAACTAATACTAAAATTTCGATGTCATTGCAATAACAATTGACTCCAACTAAAGAACAAAATATAGTCACTTGGACAAAAAATACATATGAAGGAGTTTTTTAAATTATGGAATCAGAGAATCTCGAAGCAACATTACAAGGAAAATGAGTATAGTTTTAATGGAATGGACTGATCAGGACAAAGAGATGATGGACAAGATAAATATTAAAAGGACAAGGTAATAGATAACGTATGACTAGTATGATATCAAGAGGATTTTCCCCTGTTAATGAATCCAACTCCATCCAAAAAAGTTTACAAAGTTTAGAAGAGGAAGCAATGGAAATTTAAAACTTTAATCCACATAAGGATTCGGAGGACATTATTTTCACTCATAAGGATTAATGAGACTTCATCACTCACGTAAAGATCCACTTCTTATCAAAACGATTATCTAAAATTAGGTAATGAGGCAAATCTTGGTGGACACTAGGAAGTCGGGTGACATGATCTATTATGAGTTATCCAAGAAAATGGAGCTTGTTGAGCAAGATTAAGGTTGGTAAAGGTCCCATTACTTGGAATTTCCATAGAAAAAGTTTACCCTGAGGAGGTGATCGAATTTTCCATCACTGTGTAGAAAATACCCTGAGCAGTGACTCTGTATATGGATTTTTTGTTAGTGCGGTCATAACCTGGAATGTCGTATTCAAGTGGACCACCAGTCACATTAATGTGATCCTATCAATAAAGACATTCGCCTTTTGGTTTTTAAAGTTTAATGATATTGAGGTAGTCCGTGGAAGATAATAATGATGATGAAATTAAAAATAAGACTCCAATATTGATAGGATAGGAATTAGATATGCGGTGAAGGTCAGATCACTAATCAAAGATATGATCCATGTATCCTTTTATTAGACAACGCGAAGAAGGTGGCCACATGGGATCCTCACTGTCTATGTAAAATTATACAGAATCGATGACATTCGTCGAAACCACATTATGTTCACGTGGAACCATGAGTACATTTCAAGCATCAATGCTTCGGTGTCCACTTAATAGGTTGAACATTGACCCAACTTTCAGACCTATGAAACCAAAGAAGAGGAATGTTATGAACAATTCGATGTCAAAAAATTATTTATATCTTGATCCGTGGACAAGTGTTTACCATTATTTAAGGCACTGGAAATGCATATGCCGGGATGGATAAATGTGAAAAGGAATTAGAACAACTTAATATATAGCTCATAGATACACACCTCTTATAAAAAGAGAAGAGTTGTACTTGTACTTGGTTGTTTCATCCTAGGTTAAGGAGGACTCCAGCACATAACGACCAGTTTATTATATGATCTAGACCTTTTAAGGGCAATGTCAAGATATTATTGGATTAGGAAACTTTCTTTCAAACTTATCATAATTTCACAATATTTGAGTTCCGAGTTCTTATCGCAAACGATCATTGTGATCACTAAACAACACCTTTGATAAGTTTTTCACAATAGTGAGGCTGATTACAACATGTTTTCTTTTGCATGTGGTGGATATTCCAAAGTAAATAAAGCTAATATTTGTTTCTACCATTGTTCTTCGTTCCATTATTATAGTCATATAATTATTTTAGTTTTTTTATTGGATTTAGGATGCGTATGATGTGTAGCTTTATTTCATTTAAAAAAAAATTATATTTAAGTTCCTTTTACGTTCATGGTACTTATTGGTATGAGTGGGGTTTTGTTTAATTTGTTTAACTCTTATGAATGTGTTTATGGCTATGTAAACATTGATAATAATATTTCTATAAGGGGAATGAATTTCTTTATAATATTCCCTCACATATGTTTATTTAACACACTATTTTGTGTTCGCATGATCTTTAAGAAATATTCTATAGATATAACAAGAGATAAGTTTTGAATGATCTCTTTCACTCATCCATCTATTAGTCCTTGAGAGTATTTTGATGCCTAGTTTTATATTTGTATGGTATGACTTTGAATGGGTTTACATGTACTTTATATGTGATAAGGTCATATTACTTTTGTTGAGTTTGTGTTTGTCTCAAAATGAACAATTACTTTACTATTTAATTCCTTAATTTTGTTTCACAATTGCATTATTAGTCTCTATTGCTTTATATTCATTACTTTCAAGTTGAAGATTAACATCTGATGCTAGACTTGATCCATATTCAACCAAGTTCAAACACCTAAATGTGAAATGTAATAGTGGCTTAGAAACTTTGGTGATCATTCATGTTTAACGTGATTAAAATTGAAAACAGTTTTATTAAATTTCATAGGTTTATGGTTGTGCTACTCTATAACATATGTTGTACACAGGGACGGAGCCAAGAATTATGATGAGTGGGGATTAATTTAATAAGGAATACCGGGGTTCAGGGGCGAGAGCCCTCGAGCCGAATTTTTTTGGGGTCATTTTTTACTTATAGCATATAATTGCTCATATTTTAACAACAAGATAAATAGACAATTGATTACAAATAATAAATTAGAAAGACAAAATAATATATATATATATATATATATATATATATATATATATATATATATATATATATATATATATATAGAGAGAGAGAGAGAGAGAGAGAGAGAGAGAGATGGGAGTAGTACCAACTATATTTAGGTGTTGAGTGTGTTTAGGGTGTGTAAGGGTTTAAGTTGTATAAGTTTCCTTTATTTCAAGAAATGTTCCAACTAAGTTGGAAAATATTTTTTCTACACCTAAATATAAAATAAGCATATATAACTATTTTTTTTAAATGTTATGGGGGCTACAGCACCCACTAAGCCTGCTGGGCCTCCCATGGTTGTACATTCTATGTCTTAAAATATTTACTTTTAGTACAGTAAGAAGCATGTGTTTGTATCTACTTTGGTGTTACAATATCAAAACGCCAAAGACCATAAAACTAATCACCTTCGCAACCTGCGATAGAAACTAAGAACTTGTTCGCACCTACGAGTTTGCTCTTCACAACCTACAAAAGGATTATAAAAATTCTGATAAATTTTCCAATAAGTTTTTGAACTTGTCATTCATTTTCACAACTTATCAAATTTTCATATCTTACGAACTCCTATTTGGCACCTACAGATCTTGTTTGCACATGCAAGATAAAAACACTTGTCATATTGGATTTTAAACTTGAATTTCATTTATATAAATGCCCTTTTGCCTTAATATTTATGTTGCTCCCTATATCAAACCGCTACACACTATATAGACTCTCTGTAATATCCTATATTTTCATGTATTTTATTTATTATTTATTTAGTGATGAATAAATTAAAAATGAGAGTGATTATTACTTGTGTGATTAGTCATAATAAAATGCATAACTTATATGGTAATTGAATTTTTGCGTATGATGTAATTTTGTGTTACTATTATAAATAATTAATTGGTGATATTAACTATATTATATTGAACTATATGTTACTCGTAAAATAATTAAGTGAATATTTTATTAACGTTGTGAGGTATTACCGTGTATGTGAGGTATTACCATTTAGGTTGAATTATGGAGTGTCACGGAGCTCCGAACATATGTTTTTAGAGCTTTGGACTAGGCCTATGGGGTAGGTATACCGTTGGGCTACATTTTGGACAACTTTGGGTAGTATTTGGGCACATTTAGAAGACCAAAATTAGGTATTTTAGTGATATGTGGGTTTAGACTTATTTTAAAGGTGTTAATACTCAGTAGTTGGACACGTTACATATACAAACCAATCCTAGATGCCCTAGAGATATGAGGGAACTTGGGAAGAGCTTTGGAGAGGAAGAACAAGGGATCAAGATGAAAAATCACTCGTTCGTATAGTCCAAGCAATAAATCTCTTGTTTTATCACTTTGTAATCTGTAAGTTTCTTATGTTTTCATTATCCTGGAATTGATTTAGGATTTATATGCATGTTTATAGATTTAATCTACTATCTTAATCACATTTGTATTGATGTAATCGGTTTGTTAAATTAAAGCATTGTTGGGATTGTAATCTGACTTAAATTGGGGACTTGTTGGGAACCATAAATTGATTCATTTTGGCATATAATTTTGTGATTAGAACCATGTTTAGGATTTAATTTCATTTATAAGTTAAATCCATATTAATATGATGATTGGATATGAAATCATTTGTGTAATTGACTTCATATTATGTAAAGGAGAAATTACGATTTAATTTGGTGATTTGAAGAAATTAAACCTTCAATTTTTTTTAATCTTAAAACGTTGTAGGAATCATTTAGAATCACAAACCCATTACTAGTTTTGAATGTTGTGATGTTTGGGTCGATGAATTAGAGCCTAAGGTTCGTTAGTGGAAGTTTAATTGCATTTTTGCATTTATAGGATAAAGGATAAGAGTTTGTCAATCTCACTGGAATGAGATTATTGTCTTGTTCGAACGAGATGGGTATATTATTTTCAAATGATTAAGTGAAGGTCATTCGAATGATCCAGTAGGTTATGTGCATGGTGGAGTTTAGAGCTGTGCATACAGATCGGGCAAATTTACAGAGTGATGGTATATTCTTGGTGGTATGACTAGGTATTTGTAGGACTTCAATTCGAGACTTTATATAAGGTCATTAGGGAGATAAAGCCTATTTAGATGTTTTAATAACTTAAGTAATTATTATAAACATTTAGTCGAAATACTAGGACGTGCAAGATACATTATGATGGTTTGGATTTAGTTGTTTTGATAAGGACCCATGGGACGTTTATATGTATATATTGAGTTAGAATATGTACATATAAATGTGTGTAATCATAGTGTAAAATATGATAAACTAGGAGATGATTTTGAATATGGTTTTGAGAGGTAATAAAGCTTAAATAAATTTGGGATAATTCGACGGTTAGGGATTGCCATGATTTGGGTACGCTTGAGAGTATGCGTTATCCTATATATATATATATATATATATATATATATATATATATATATATATATATATATATATATATATATATATATATAATTTTGGCTTATGTGAACATACTGATTACTCGTGGTGAATTTATCGATCGGGGTTTTGGTTTCAAGTGGTTGTGACCGTGTACCACACGCTTGCCTAATGATGTAGGAATTTGTGCTGGCCAATATCACACGTTCAGTCAGTTCTCGTTTCATGAGGAGGGATGTGACAACCTGAGATTAAGCGAGTTGTGGTATAGTCGGTGGTGAAGGATTTTGTGATGATATGTAGATTATACGTTTTGTTAGTCTATGTTCGTGATGAGAGAGGTGGATGATACAATCCGTCAGTGGAGTTTTAGTACTCGGTGATGTGATTGTGTACTCATCCCCCATTCTCATATTTGTGAGTATGTTTTTCCAAATCCGCTAGGTAAGGGAATCCTATGGGTTTATCGATGGAAACATGAGAAGGTGCCCCAAGGTAGATTCCTTCAAGCAGTTGTTATTAGACTTCTATACATGTATATGATATTAGTCCGGTGATGAACATTTTGATTGCAAACCCTATGTCACATTTATGTGTTTTGATTGAGATTGAGGATATTTTATTATGCGAGTGACATAAGTTGGGGTTCATTTAGGATCGTATTGTGTACGTATGTTATAGTCCAGTGACAAAGAGTTTTAATTAAAAGATATTAAGACTGGTGAAATGCTAGTGTGGCTATCCCGAGGTTCGTGCTCCCTCCGGTGAGGGAGGGATATTTGGGTTGGTCATCGTCGAGTGGGGGATAATGTGAAAAGATAGAGTCGCCAGCCTATTTTTCTCAAAATAGGCAAAAAAATATCACTGCCTCGATGTGACAACCCTCTTAAAATAATAACGGGTGGCCAGCCCTATACTAAAATAATCAGGAATCTCAAGTGGATCATTCTCAGCATCTACTGACGATCCTAACAATAAACACGGCTAACTACCCATTACTACAAAAAGAGGGTATAAAAAAATTAAAACCTTTTATTAACACTTACTAAAACCCATCATGCAACAACTAACCAACAACATAACATCAAAGTGTGAGATATACACACAACACAAATGATATATAAGCGACTAATAAAGGAGTACAACACAATGTACAAAGTAAAATACCCGAATATGCTGTCGGATCACAGATAATACAATAATTTGATAAAGAAAATATAAAAGTGCTACTCTACAACACTTGGGTATAAACCCGATATACAAACTGAATCCTAATCTAGATACACAAAAGATAGGAATCGACTATAACAAAATGCCGCAACAGTCTGCTACTGCCACAACTCCACGAATACACTGGATGGATAACATCAATGGCGTCCTTGCGGAGGAACACCTAAAATAATACAATATATATATACGTAGCAAGAGAAAATATAAACGGGTCAGAGCCCGAGGTGTGAAAACATTTTATAGCAAGTGTATTAAAATGCATAATAATTATAAATGCATTATGACTGGATTAAGGTGGAGTCGCACTCTCCATAAAATCCAACTCACCTCTCAACTAAAGCACGCAACTAAACGTATGCACGTGATCTCCAAATAAATGCCCGAATCTATCAAGGCAAGGTAATCTAACTTAAACCCAATTGATACTCTTCTAAGTCCCATCTAACACATAATCCTTGAGTATCTAATATTATCCATCTCAATTATTTGTTCACTCACTACATACACAATATACATAAACATTCTCTTTTACTAGAATTTCTCATGTTCTAGTCATTGACATAATCATATATAATTATATATATGAGTTATTAGCATCTAAGTGCTAAGGACTAAACTTCTCTCAATTCTCAATACTGCATTGCGTTTCGTGTGTGGAACGTCTCGCAAGCGAAATCCAAACAAGGACCACCCGATGCACTACTCCTTAGCAATATTGATGATCAAGATTCATTATGCCCTCAATGCATGACGCGTATAACCCAAATTCTCTTATTACCCAATTAATTAATTTATTAATCCCAATTCTCAACAGTGCGCAGCGTTTCGTGCGTGGGACATCTCGCAAGCAAAATCCAAACAAGGAACCCCCCGATACACTACTCCTTGGCACTGTCGATCGTCGAGATATACTAATATATAAGTATGAGCATTAAGGACTAACTTCTCCTCACTCCCAACATTGCACTGCATTTCGTGCGTGGGACGTCTCATAAGCGAAATCCAAACAAGGAACCCCTCGGTACACTACTTCTTGGCAATGTTGGTCGTTGAGGTCCATTATGCCCTCGATACCCAAAGTACTAAGCACACCAGTAATATAATAACCATCCCAACGAGCTATAACTCGAGGACGCAAGTTATCAATGCTATCATCTTCCACGAATTACTCATTTTATCCCAGGTTACCATATATCGGACTATCATCACACCTCCCTGGTAAAATAACCAATCAAACGTACGAGAAGCGGCCATAGTTCCTCCCCGGTAATGAGACGAATTATACCCACAATGTCTCACCCCTAATAAAAATCATACAATAATAAATGGATGCTATGGCCTGAGGAATATCCACACTCTGCTCCTCGAGCCAGGGTGCTCACCCTCATCGCGCAACTTCCCATTGATAGCGAGGAAGGGGTATGCTTCACTTATATATATATCATTCACATAAGATATACATACATCATCACATCATATAAATATATACCATCACATAAGGTATATATATCACACTGTTTACATACTCGTATTACGCTCTTAGGCGTAAGTGAAATAATATCATTATTTAGTATATTTTACTCTCAATATACTATTCGCCAATCACTCGCATGACTTCCCCACTTAGCATACACTATACTATTTCTTATTTGAAGTTCACACCTCACTTCTATTTATTTGAATCGTCTCTCAATTCAATTTACTTTGAGTATATTCTCTATATTCTAATGCACCTCGATTAGTATTTCTCATTTATGTGAAACATCTCCCAAGTTAATTATCGTTAAGGATAATTTCTATACCCGTATGCACATCAATCAGCATTTATAATTTTCAACCCATAATATAGTTCAATCCATCACTTGAACCTTTGAATTTATCCCATTTGGGATTTAATACTAAAATCCATTATCATTAAGCGCATCCTAACTCTCGCTTATAAGTCCATAATTATCTCCACAAATAATTCTTAATGATAGTGGGCTTCCCCCCGTTGTCGATACGATATTCCCTAATCGGTATTCTCTCGAGTTAAGTCAATATGACTACAACAATTTGCTATAAGGGAAACTGACTAAAAGTCTCCAAAACACACTTCTCATAACTCCTATAGAGGTTCCCAATCGACAAACTCAAACGAAATCGGACAAAACTCACTCCAGAGAAACCTCTCAAGACAGCCTCATTTCCGAATCGATTTGGTCTCACAGCGAATCGATTCGGCCCCAATGAATCGATTAGGCCCCAAAGACCTGTAAGTCTGCTTCCTATCGAATCGATTCGAAAGGGGCGAATTGATTCAATTTGGTCAGCAAGCTACGAATGGGTTGTTTTCTCCATAAACCCAAAATACCCAAAAATCATTTTTATCATCTTCCAACCATTTTTGTCCAACCCAAACATATATATAACATCAAAATGCATTGTATAACTCATCCCAACTATTTTATAACCTCAAATCCATTTTATACACAACAAATCTAAGATTTTACCCAAAATCTAGGTTTTACATATTCAACCCAAAATTCAGAATTTTGATCCACAAATGATGAAATAAATGATACACAACAATTATTTAGAAATTTTAATCACTTTCCTCAAGTTCGTAGGATCTGAATCCTCCTCGAGATTGCGTAATGGCCGGAATTCCCACTTTTCTCCTCTTTTTCTTCTTCTTTTCTTCTTCTCTCAATTTCTCTCTTTCTCTCTAAGGAGAATTGTTTCTCCCGTAGGCTTAATAAGCCTTGCCTCTCAAAATACACAACTTTAAATGATAATACACACTTTAAATGACTCGGTAACTTTAATTCGAGCCAAACGAACCCAAAATATTTAGGAACCCAAATAGACTCCAAGTACAGTCATTTTGACTTTCTCAACCCTTCCGGAAACAACTACACCCTCAGAATTGCCATTCGAAACACTTTCTAACGGCTTTAAATTTTGACCTCAATACCAATTTAATTATTCTCCAATTAAAATAATATTTATTCCTCCCAAAAATAAATAAATTATTGTCCCAAAAATCTCGGGTTGTTACAGACTTCTCCACTTACAAGAATTTCGTCCTCGAAATTAAGCTAAGCCTAATACTCCGAAGCTCAACTAGTTCCTACTACACTTATCCTTACTAACACTATACCCAAACCTCCCACTTCTCACGACGAATTATTTTAATTTATAAAACCATTTTTTAACAATTAGGGCGCCCATACACCCTTTATATTCGAGCTCTACTCGTAACAACATAATTAGGCTTCTCTTGCCTCAAATAGTACCATAACTAGAAATATATTAAATTATACTAGCATACTAATAGTCTAAAAATATGAAAGGTCCAAGGATATAACTCCTCTCAATTCTCTCAATTCCTAACATTCGCCACTTTCATGCAGGGGAGGTCTCGCAAGCGAAATCCAAACAAGGAACCCTCCCAATACACTAATATGTAGCGACGTCGGGGATTGAGAGTTTGTTAGATCCGGACTAGAGTTTAAAATATTTTTGTATAAATCATTTTTGATATGGCCCAAAGGCCTATAAAAAGTTTTATTTTGAAAATAATTTATTTTAAAACAGTTTATGTCTTTAGATATTTAAATAAAATACCTTATGCCCATGACACAAGGTTCTAACAATCATCATACACATAACAACATGTAGCTCACTAAATTAGCATAATTATGAGCTAAAATTTCTTGCCCCACAGTAGTCCACAAAATTCTGAATTCTTTTCAAAAATAATTTCTCACATCATATTAATATATTACCATACAGTAGGCTCTTCCATAACTGGAATACAACAATTATATAAGTCTAACATGACTATATAAAAATAAGTAGCTTTATCATTACTACTCAACACATTACAACAATTCTTACATTCACAACAAAGTTATAGCTCTATATCTAGCACATCACAAAATGATCTATTCTATCAAAAGATAATAACATAAGAGCCTCACTTGCTCAAAATTCCCCTTCGGGTCATTCCATACATAATAGGGTTATATCACTACCCTCTCACAACTATCTCCCATACGATATTCCCAAAGCTTCATATAGCATAATCCTAATCACAAAGGAAAATAACTTGCATCATCATCTCTAGTCCGATTTCATCTCCTCATCATTGGGCTCCCACACAAAGTCCCCTGGCCTAAAATGACCTCGAATCTGCTGTAAGGGTTGCACCTCCAAAACTTCTTCAAAACGTGGTCCTTTACCTCTTTTAGGACAATCTCTCTTCCTATGACCAAATTATTTACAAAATAAACATCTACCCACAAATCCTCTCTGCCCATCCTTAGGGACATAACGCTGTTGCGATCCTCTATATTTCGAATTATACTCTCTGTCATTACCGATACTCTCATTTCCAAAAATACTTGATGAACCCGAGTTTTCAAAGTTCTTACCCCCTGCGAACGAAGGCGATATTCATGACACTGCAACAGTGCCGCATTCACTACCCCGACAAAAGTCACTAACGCTGGGTTCCCTAATAAATGCTGTCGAATTTCCCATTTAAACCTCTCATAAACTTCGATATTCGTTTCTCTTCCGTATTTACCTATTCAGGTACTAAATTCGCCAATCGATTAAATTCTTCTTCATACTCGGCCACCGTTTTATTACCTTGAAACACATCCATCAGTTTCCTCTTCACTTCTTTTTGAATCGCGGAAGAAAAATACCTTCGACCAAAAAGTTACCAAAAATCTGTTATGGGAAATGTATCTCTCTGTTCAGATGTGGTGACAGACTCCCACCATTGGAGAGCTACACCCTTCAACTAAAAGGTGGCTAAAAATTACTTCTGCACCTCACTACACTCAACCATACGAAGGTGCCTTTGCATACTATTCTTCCATCAACTTACAGCCATCCCATCAACTCCCCCTGAAAACTCTGGAGGATGCCCCTTACTAAAATATTCACGCACTCTTTCCCACAAAGACGGTCCTGAATGGGTTTGAGCTTCTTGAACAACAGGTTGTTGCGCCATCGTAAAAATGGTAGCAGTTACTACTTGTGCCATAATATTGGCAACTTCACCGGTAGTCATGGTACTTTGAGGCATTTGGGGTTCCACACTCTCAGCCCCTTTATTTTCCCTACCTAAACAACTTCTCTTCGGTGTAATCTGAAACAAGAACAATTGTATCAGAACGCCTTTCAAGTGTTTTCTCATAACAGAAGAAATATAGATGTATGAACACAACCGTCCTAATAATAAGGCTCTACATCAAGAATGCTTACGGAAGATCATAGTAACCCACACAGATCCTAAAGACACTAGAACCTGATGCTCTGATACCACCTATGACAACCCTCTTAAAATAATAACGGGTGGCCATCCCTATACTAAAATAATCAGGAATCTCAAGTGGATCATTCTCAGCATCTACTGACGATCCTAACAATAAACACGGCTAACTACCCATTACTACAAAAAGAGGGTATAAAAAAAATTAAAACCTTTTATTAACACTTACTAAAACCCATCATGCAACAACTAACCAACAACATAACATCAAAGTGTGAGATATACACACAACACAAATGATATATAAGCGACTAATAAAGGAGTACAACACATGTACAAAGTAAAATACCCGAATATGCTGTCGGATCACAGATAATACAATAATTTGATAAAGAAAATATAAAAGTGCTACTCTACAACACTTGGGTATAAACCCGATATACAAACTGAATCCTAATCTAGATACACAAAAGATAGAAATCGACTATAACAAAATGCCACAACAGTCTGCTACTGCCACAACTCCACGAATACACTGGATGGATAACATCAATGGCGTCCTTGCGGAGGAACACCTAAAATAATACAATATATATACGTAGCAAGAGAAAATATAAACGGGTCATAGCCCGAGGTGTGAAAACATTTTATAGCAAGTGTATTAAAATGCATAATAATTATAAATGTATTATGACTGGATTAAGGTGGAGTCGCACTCTCCATAAAATCCAACTCACCTCTCAACTAAAGCACGCAACTAAACGTATGCACGTGATCTCCAAATAAATGCTCGAATCTATCAAGGCAAGGTAATCTAACTTAAACCCAATTGATACTCTTCTAAGTCCCATCTAACACATAATCCTTGAGTATCTAATATTATCCATCTCAATTATTTGTTCACTCACTACATACACAATATACATAAACATTCTCTTTTACTAGAATTTCTCATGTTCTAGTCATTGACATAATCATATGTAATTATATATATGAGTTATTAGCATCTAAGTGCTAAGGACTAAATTCTCTCAATTTTCAATACTGCACTGCATTTCGTGCGTGGGACGTCTCGCAAGCGAAATCCAAACAAGGACCCCCCCCCCCCCGATACACTACTCCTTAGCAATATTGATTATCAAGATTGATTATGCCCTCAATGCATGACGCATATAACCCAAATTCTCTTATTACCCAATTAATTTATTTATTAATCCCAATTCTCAACAATGCTCGGCGTTTTGTGCGTGGGACATCTCGCAAGCAAAATCCAAACAAGGAACCCCCCCGATACACTACTCCTTGGCACTGTCGATCGTCGAGATATACTAATATATAAGTATGAGAATTAAGGACTAACTTCTCCTCATTCCCAATATTTCACTGCATTTCGTGCGTGGGACGTCTCGCAAGCGAAATCCAAACAAGGAACCCCCCTGATACACTACTCCTTGGCAATATTGGTCATTGAGGTCCATTATGCCCTCGATACCCAAAGTACTAAGTACACCAATAATATAATAACCATCCCAACGTGCTATAACTTGAGGGCGCAGGTTCTCAATGCTATCATCTTCCAGGAATTACTCATTTTATCCCAGGTTATCATATATCGGATTATTATTACACCTCCATGGTAAAACAACCAATCAAACGTACGGGAAGCGGCCATAGTTACTCCCCGACAATTAAACAAAACATACCCACAACGTCTCACCCCTAATAAAAATCATACAATAATAAATGGACGTTATGGCCTGGGAAATATCCACACTCAGCTCCTCGAGCCAGGGTGCTCACCCTCATCGCGCAACTTCCCAATGATAGCAAGGAGGGGGTATTCTTCACTTATATATATATCATTCACATAAGATATACATACATCATCATATCATATAAATATATACCATCACATAAGGTATATATATCACACTGTTTACATACTCGTATTACGCTATTAGGCGTAAGTGAAATAATATCATTATTTAGTATATTTTACTCTCGATATACTATTTGCCAATCACTCGCATGACTTCCCCACTTAGCATACACTATACTATTTCTCATTTGAAGTTCACACCTCACTTATATTTATTTAAATCATATCTCAATTCAATTTACTTTGAGGATATTCTCTATATCCTATTGCACCTCGATTAGCTTTCTCATTTATGTGAAACATCTCCCAAAAATTATCGTTAAGGATATTTTCTATACCCATATGCACATCAATCAGCATTTATAATTTTCAACCCATAATATAGTTCAATCCATAACATGAACCTTTGAATTTATCCCATTTGGGATTTAATACTAAAATCCATTATCATTAAGCGCATCCTAACTCTCGCTTATAATCCCATAATTATCTCCACACGGAATTCTTATTGATAGTGGGCTTCCCCACTTTGTCGATACGATATTCCCTAATCGGTATTCTCTCGAGTTAAGTCAATATGACTAAAACAATTTCCTATAAGGGAAACTCACTAAAAGTCTCCAAAACACACTTCTCATAACTCCTATAGAGGTTCCCAATCGACAAACTCAAACGAAACTGGACAAAACTCACTCCAAAAAAACCTCTCAAAATAGCCTCATTTCCGAATCGATTCGGCCCCTCCGAATTGATTCAGTCTCACAGCGAATCGATTTGGCCCTAGCGAATCGATTCGGCCCCAAAGACCTGTAAGTCTACTTCCTACCGAATCGATTCAGAAGAGGCGAATCGATTCGGTTTGGTCAGTAAGCTACGAATGGGTTGTTTTCTCCATAAACCCAAAATACCCAAAAATCATTTTTATCATCTTCCAACCATTTCTATCCAACCCAAACATATATATAACATCAAAATGCATTGTATAACTCATCCCAACTATTTTATAACCTCAAATCCATTTTATACACAACAAATCTAAGATTTTACCCAAAATCTAGGTTTTACATATTCAACCCAAAATTCAGAATTTTGATCCACAAATCATGAAATAAATGATACACAACATTATTTAGCAAGTTTAATCACTTGCCTCAAGTTCGTAGGGTCTTAATCCTCCTCGAGATCGCGTAATGGCCGAAATTCCCACTTTTCTCCTCTTTTTCTTCTTCTTTTCTTCTTCTTTTCTTCTTCTCTCTATTTCTCTCTTTCTTTCTCTTTCTCTCTAAGGAGAATTGTTTCTCCCGTAGGCTTAATAAGCCTTGTCTCCCAAAATACACGACTTTAAATGATAATACACACTTTCAATGACTCGGTAACTTTAATTCGAGCCAAACGAACCCAAAATATTTAGGAACCCAAATAGACCCCAAGTACAGTCATTTTGACTTTCTCAACCCTTCCGAAAATAACTACACCCTCAGAATTGCCATTCGAAACACTTTCTAACAACTTTAAATTTTGACCTCAATACCAATTTAATTATTCTCCAATTAAAATAATATTTATTTCTCCCAAAAATAAATAAATTGTTGTCCCAAAAATCTCGGGTTATTACACTCGAGAGAACGGCATCAAGGTCAAATTGATGCTGGTGAAACCAAGAAGTTTGAAGGTCTAAGGACTAAGTTACGAAATGAAAAGGTGTTAGGCCCCCATTCCGCCCTCTCAGTCTCTCATAAGTTAATGTTAATCTTCTCCTTTTTAACTCCATGATATAATATAAACAATGGGGGGATAGGAATCATGCAACTCACATCATTGAATGGGATGGATCGAACTTATCCATAGAAGCGTACTCGAAAATAATGATAAGAATATGATGTAAGTGCTTGCCAAATCACAAATCGCTATGAAGAAGAGAATGTGCACATCGAATGAAACACAACTATATAGGAATATAAAACTCACAATATATATATATATATATATATATATATATATATATAATAATGTAGAAAAAATATATAAACATGAAAAAGGGAGGACTCGAATCTTGGGATTGGCCCAAGACACCTATGTAGCCCAAGGGGAATCAAAGTCCACATAGTTCGAAAATAGCATAGGGATGGGGTTCAACCCATAAATCTCAATGCGGGATTTCTCTTATGTGTGTGTAGATAAAAATGTGTTTTAAGAGTGATAGTGTGAAATGGAAATCCCATTTTTGGAATTAATGGATAAACCCTTTTTATTTCTTTTTGGGAGATTTTATGAAAATAGATTGTGTGTAATATTACTAATAAATATTAGAGATTAGTGGATATGATATAATGAAACAAAGCATAAAAATAGAAATTAGGTGAATAACACTAAAATGGATAAACTAGAGAAAGGGATGGAGAAATATACCTCCTTATGAATGCTTGTTGCTGACTTTGAGATGCAAGTGTGATTATTTTGAAGTGGTATAGATATGAGGGGTAAATTATCAAGTGGGATAAGGAGGTGAGGTAAGAGAATGGAGGAAAATGAACTTTTGGGGAAATGGAAAGGTTCTTATTACGAGGAGAATGTTCTCTGATTACTGAGAGGAGTGTTTAAGGTTGTCTGGTAGGGTGAGGTCATGGCCCTTTTATAGGGGAAAATGGAGGTACCAATTGGCATGGCCTTTGGACTACCTATTAGCATAAGTCCTGCCTTGCCGGGCAAGGAAAACTACACCTTACCATAGCTAGGGTTTTTGGTGTGCCTATAGAAAATCCAAAATGATTTTTTTTTACTTGGGCATAAAATACAAATCGTAAGTCCGAATCAAGCACAGGAAATATTGTTGGAAAGGGAATTCAGAGCCCTTTAAGAATACATTGAGCCACTCCCAGGTCTAGGAGTTAACAGAAGCCAAACAGGGCGTGAAAGTGCCCAATGGTCTCTAAAAGGAAGGTTTTTGAAAGAAAACAGATTGTTCGTTCGAATCATAAGGTCGATTAATGCATGAGGTGGACCGTTGGAAATGCAATTTAGTGCCCCTCGATATTTTATTGAGCCTTGCTCAGTTTGGAGAGTTGACTAAGGTCAAACGGGGCTCGAAAGCTCCCGATGGCCCTTTGGAGTAAAACAGATCATTCATCCAAATCGTAACACCGGTTCGCGTATTGGAATGGACTTTTGGAAAGGGTATTTAGATCCATTCAAAGATTCATTGATATTTTCTCAATCTAGTGAGTTGGTCGGAGTAGAACAGGGCCTGAGAGTGCTTGGTGGCCTCTAAATCGTGTTCAGAGTAAAACGAATTATTCATGCGGATCGTGAGGTTAATCAGCACATGGGATAAATGTTGGTAAGGGAATTCAGGGCCCTTCAAAGATTCTTTGAGATTCTCTCAAGCTAGCGAGTTGATCGGAGTCAAACGTGGCCCGAAGTTCTCGATGGCCTCTAGATTGGTACTTGGAGTGTGACATAGGGTTTATGGTGAACGAATGAGTGCTTAGAGGGGTACTAGGATGGGGTGTTTATAGAGCCCCTCGATGAGAGAGCTTAGAACAAGTGAAGGTCGTCAAATGATAGACACCACATCAGTGCTGGGAAAGAGGGTTTAGGTCAATTATATGGACCTAAAGGACGAGGGTGATTGCTCTGGGGGTCGAGATCAATTCTGCTGACCTAAGGAATAGTGACCAATTCTGCGAGTTGAGGTCAATTCTTAGGACCTAAAAGTTATGATGACCAATTCTACGGGCCGAGGTCAATTCTGATGACCAAAAGTTATGATGACAAATTCTGCGGGTCGAAGTTAATTCTGAGGATCTTGAGTTTTGACGATCGATTGTGTGGGTCAGGGTCAATTTTGAGGACCTAAAGTTGTGACGATCGATTCTATGGGTCGAGGTCAATTTTGAGGACCTAAAGTTATGATAACCGATTATGCGGGTTGAGGTCAATTCTGAGAACCTTAAGTTGTGACGACTAATTCTATGAGTTGAGGCTAATTCTGAGGACCAAAAGTTGGGATGACCAATATTGTGGGTCGAGGTCAATTCTAAGAACTTAAAGTTATGACGACCAATTCTACGAGCTGAGGTCAATTATGAGGACCTTGAGTTGTGATGACCAATTCTACATATCAATTCTGAGGACCTAAAGTTGTTATTTGCAAGGAATAGCTCCGCTGGGGAAAATATAGTAGGCTTCAATGCGGGTGCACCGTTGGTCTCGCTGAGGAATACGTTGATGATAAAAGTGTTTCATTGATCTAGTTGGGTATTTATGAGGGTTTATAAGGGTCTTTGGGCTCCAAAATTGGTTTTCTTGGGGAAAATAATGTTCTACATTTTTTCAAGATTTTATGGGAATTTTTAGGAATTTTCAAGGTAATTTTTAGATTTTTTGGCATTTTCATGACGAAATTTGGAGGGGACTACCGATAGGCGGGTCTGGGGAGGTGCGTATAGGCATAGGGCACGAACTCTTCGGGTTCTCAGGGAAGAGGAAAGGCCACTACTAGTCGGCATGCTCAACAGGATGCTGATTAGCATGTCCCTTAGCTTTCTATAAAAAGGGGGAACCCATCCTCCTTTTTCACACTTTCAATTGATTGATTATCTTTCTTTCTCTCTCTAAGAGTCGTTCCTAAGTCCTTCTTTCTTCAAGACTTCAAATGGAGGGAGCTTTTGGTGAAGTTAACAACGAGTGGTTATTCGTTAATGATTGGGCGGGCCAGGAGTGGCGGTCTATGGTGCCACTTGCACTGGGCAATAAGAACGCCTATGACTCCTTTGAATCGGTTGTGGATGAGAGGGTTTTTTGTTGCGAGCTCACGCACCATCGTTCAGTGAGGGTGAAGAACATTAATGGCTATGTGAGTATTTTGACCTTTGGTTTTCCAATTCTTTTTCTTCTTCTTCTTGTGCTAATGAAGGGTTTTCTTTTGTCTTATTGCATACTGATATAGCTTATTCGAGCATTCGGTCTCGAGGGACAACTGGGTTAAAGGATGTTTGGGATAAACTTCTTGTAGCGGTGCGTTGGATGGTGTTGTTTACTCGATTTGGCCCGTCAGCGAGTGCACTCAACGAGACTTCGTGCTCTTCTACGGTGTTGTGCGCACATGGTAAGAGGTGGTTTGGCATGACCCACGCGTTACATCTAGGGGTCGGGGATATGATCTCCACTCCCATAGATGTCCAGCGACAGACGGGGTTGAATTTTAAGGGGCATTAGATAGTAATGGACAGTACTCTACAGGTCACACCAGAGGCGGTGCAGGCTGCTCTGGGGGATGTGGGTAGAATCATGTCAGGGGTTTCTATTTGAATTTATGTGATGAGGGAGACGCCCCTAAGGAGGCTAATTGATGAGACTGACGGGTAGTAGATGAGACAGATAGATCGTCTATTTATTTTACTTTTACTTTACGGATTTATGGTGGCAATGAGCGGTGACATCGTCTACTTGTGCTTTTTACTCTTTTTTTGGATTATTATAGATGTAAATCTGTAAGATTGGTGGAGCTTTACTTGGGCATACCTTTATGCTTCTTTATATTCATTCAACCGGTGCTGCTGACAGACTTTTGCAGAACCCACGTACCTTCTAGAGGTAACTTTAAGTTTATTTTCCATTATTTTTTTGCAGCCCTTCTCTTGTTTCCCTCTCTGATTATTGTGTTCTTGCAGATGTGGTTTAATGAGGTGATTGGCATCAACGCGGGGTTGGTATCCCTGAAGGATAGCGAGCTAGGGGACTTATGTAGGATGTATCGATGGTGGAAGTCAAATCGAGTCCCTGTCTCTGAAGAATGTACGAAAGGTGTTGAATGACCTGATGAGCAACCAAGTTAGATTTTTTCTTTTATTCTGAGTTCTTTGGAATCTTCTATATTTTAGTAGATACTAATTCTTCACTGGGGATGTAGGTGACCTTTTACCCTAGGGGAATTTCTTTACGGGCCACGAGGGTTACGGCTATGCACGTGTAGATGTGACGGCTGTCGGCGCATAAGTTTGGGTATGTTTGGTACTTGGGAGAAAGAGTTGTAAGGTAGATTGTGGAGTAGGAGATGCCATTACCACCATTTTAATCGTCTTAGTACATGAGGCGAGTGAGAGAGATGGTGGATGATGCCAGGGTGACGACGATGATGGGTGAGCCCTACACACTTTATACTGATACGATAGTGGGTTATGACTACCTAGATTTCGTGACCAGTTGGTTGATGACTTCCCTCATATATTATGTGGAGAACATGCCTCAGCCTGCCACTTCTTCGGGGAGGGGTGTTAGTGCACCAGTGGCGTTGGCCTACAGTAGGGGCATTGTCCCACAACTGGATTTCATGACCAGTTGTTTTCTGTTCTCTTCCTCTTTACAGACTGTACGGGTGTGGACTAATTGGCTGGGGGATATTAAGGACTGGATGGTGTCTACGTCTACCTACGTGAATAATTCATCCACTTTTTGTACGGTGTCTATGTCTACCTTTCAAAGAATTTTTAAATTGGGTTCACATATAGAGGTAAGTTGGTTGATGAATCGACTGATATATTGCAGTTTACCCAAGAATCTTCGGACTTTGTTATCCATCCGAGGTGGTGGAGTTTCGAGTATGGCTTTCAGTTTGGTAGGGTATCTTTCATTTCCTTTATCGCTGACCATGAACCCCAAGATGTTCCCCTTACTGATGCCGAAAATGCACTTCTGTGGATTTATCGCATCTAGTGTCGTCGTAGTTGCCCGAAGAACTTTCTAAGGGAATTTAACCTTCTTAAGTCTTGGACTTGATGATCATGTCATTAACATAGACTTAGACCTCCTTATGAATAAGGTCATGCAAGACGGTTATTATAGCCCTTTGCTAGCTAGCCCCGGTGTTTGAGTTCGAATTGCATGACGGTGTCGAAGAAAGTTCCCCAGGGGGTGATGAAGGAAGTTTTCTCCTAGTGGTCAGGGTGCATCTTAATCTGGTTATAACAGGTAAATCCATTAATAAATGACTTAAGGGCATGGTTGTTTATATTATCCACGATCATGTCGATGTTTGGTAATGGGTAATCATTTTGGGGGGATACCTTGTTCAGATCCCCTTAGTCGATGCACATGAAAACTTTTCCTCCAGATTTTGGCACCAGGACGATGTTGGAAAGCCATATATAGTATTCGACCATGCGAATGAAACCCACTTTCAGCTGTTTGACTACTTCTTCTTTGACTTTGAGTGACTATAGTTGTAGGAGTTTTCTCAACTTCTACTTGACTGGTTTATTATCTAGGAATGTCAAGATTTCATACTAAGCTATCTCTGAGTCAATGCCAGGCTGATCATCATAGGACCACACAAAGACATCTATGAATTCTATCTGAATCTCTTCAAATGTTCACGCTCATGCTCGTTTAGGGTAAACCCTATCTTAATCTCGCACTGATGACCACTAGAACTGAGGTTAATAACAACAGTCTCATCATCATTAATTTGAACACGGTTATATTATTTATTATTTTCCTTAATAAGATCGGTTAAGAATTATTCATTTATAAAATCATCCTCATTAAAAGTTTGATTAGAATCAATGCAATTAATATAAGGCATAGTAAGATACTCAAAATCCTCATTTATTTCATTTCCAGGGAATACAACGTTAAGAACCTCATCAAAAGATATCTTAGTTACATTTACATCAGGAACAAGAGAAACAGGTGTAGAATTTTGAACATAAACACCAGGGTTAGGTTGAGCTTGGTAGGATGGACTAGGATGGCATGCCAGTTTAGAAGAGGGATATCAACAGTTGTGATCTGGGTAGACGTATACGATAACGCAACATCTTGATGGATCATGCAGAGACTCAGTCCTAGTTTTTGTTGGTTAAAAGATTCCTCTAAGTCACTTCCCTTGAAGTTTTCAAGAATTGCCATGGTAATCAATGCATTCAAATTCCTCAACAACTTCATCATATAAATCTTGTCACTCAGTGGGGAAGTGCGGGAGTAAAAGGACCAGCCGTCCTAGAAGTTTCAAAGCAGTGAGAAACTCATAGATGCTGCAGATTTCCTTTATCTGGAGGAACATATAGGACATAGTCTATGTAATATCATCTAGACTGGCTTCTTCAACGGGCACCACCCACTCATCTGATTCCCAGGCTTATTTTCGAGCTTTTATGAATAGCCTATTGAATTTCGGGTAATTGATGGACATCTTGACGTATAATTTTAGCCCAAACTCTTGGAATTGGTTTAATATAGCTGGTAGTTCCATACCTCCCCCCTCAAATCGGGTGTGAACGATAATACGAGCCCACGCAAGGAGTGATAAAGCTTGATCGTCAAGGCATGTAGGGTGCAAGAAAATGAACGAACAAACCTTGAGAGGTTTGCGTGGGACTCTAAGGATGATGGGTGCTTTGATAGTCACAATCTAAGTAAAAGGGTTAAACTCAGGGTTTCTTTCCAAGAAGATGGCATTCATTCTACTTCCATGTGCTGGAAGAGGGTTGTGAGTGGTGTTGGTCTTGGGATTAGTTGGTGGGGTGATGATACCTCGATCTATCAGGCCTTAGATTAGATTTCTAAGATGAAAGCATTGGTCGGTGATGTAACCTACGATTTTGTGGAAGTCATAGTGGCCATCAGGCTTGAATTTTTTAGGGATCAGGTTTGGTAATAGTCGAGCTTCTAATGGTTTGATGAGATTTTGGGCTATCAGGGCCTGGTAAACTTTTGATATGGGAGCACGAAATTCGATGTACTCTTTTCTGGAAGGATTTGGGCGAGTTTTTAGTGCCTAAGAAGTTACAGGTTGTGATATGTTGTTGATAGTTGAGACAGAGGCATTAACGGGCTTTTCATATTTCTGGGGTGTAAACTGTTCAGTCAACTTTTTTGGTTCAGACTCCACTTTGACGATACCTTTTTTTTTCTCACCAGCCTCTCGGAGGGTTTGAAAGTGCGGATAGTCTTATCCTCCCATAGATGCTCGAAGATAAGGCAAGAAATTCTTTTTCAGAATGCTCACATGTTTCTCCTCTAAGGGCATGTTGGTCATAGTGCCAGCTTTCTCTCTCCACCTTCCAATAAATCTACTAACTGATTCCCCAGGTTTTTTTAGTAGCCCTAGGCCCCTGCATGTGACCTCTAGTTCTTCATTGTATTTGTACTGAGACATGAATTCCCGGACTACATTTTCCCAACTACGGGTCCTAGATTCTTCGAGAGATAAGAACTATCGAAGAGCACTTTCTTTCAAGGTATGCTGAAACATTTGAGCCATTATATCTTTTGAGGTGCCATTAAGGGTCTTGGCTCAGTGGTAGTTGCATATGTGCATAATTGGGGGCCCGCTACCACCCGAACTTCTTGATATTCGCATCTTGAACTTCTTTGGCAACCTGGCCTTAGGGTAGGGTAACATGTGGTTGTAGTCCATGTATTTCTGGATATCTTGACTTGGTCAAACTTCTTTAATAGTAGCTTGATGTCTTCCTTAACCTTGTTAGTTCCTCTTCTTTGGGATCCACGGGTACCGACAGATTGGCCCCTGGTTGGGCAAGGTTTAGAATTAGGAGCTGAGCAGGTGGAGGCTCGTTTGTAAGTGGGACATGAAGAACATGCGGGTATAATTTTGGGACACAAATAGGTTCAAGGGTAGGTGTAACCATAGCATGAGAAAAGAGGATCTTAGGTTCATGTGCTTTTGGAGTTTGAGCTCGATGTTGCCACATCTCTTGGACATCGATTTGAAGGTTATCAATCTTGGAATTGACTTGGGCTAAGATAGCCATCAGATCTATTTGAACATTTGGTGCATGGTTCCACGAATAGCTTGTGGAGGTTCATCCCAAATTCGGTTGAAGTGGCAGAAGAAGCATCAGATCTTCGGGGCGATTTGACGAAAGTCTGAAGAAAATAGGGAGGCCAAATTCGGGTATACGATCGACTTGAGGGGGAAAATGATTTGGGTTTATTTTTTTTGAAGAATAAAGTATTTTTGGTTTTTTGTTTCAAAAAGGAGAAATTTTTTTTTTTGGTATTTTGAAAAAGGGGAAAGATATTTTTGGTGTTTATGTTTTTTGGGAAGAAGGGATAAAGGGGAAGAAATCTCAGCATTATTATTATTATTATTATTATTATTATTATTATTATGTTTTCACTTGTACTAAATGCAAGAAAAAAATGTCGGACAAGAACCGAGGGGGAAATAGGGTTTAAAATATAAGACACGATTTGACTTGTTTCCAGGCTCACGGACATGATCCTATTTTAAAAAATGGGCGAAATAGCGCAAAAATTCAGGCGGCCAAAATTTTGGCAGAGTTTCGCATGATAATCGACAAACTAATTATGAGTGCCCTAGGGTTAACGCATATATCAAGTTTATGCACTTACTGGGATTGTGGAGGGTTCCCTCATTTGGCATGACTTCCACGATTTATCTCTTGCCTATAAGGGCAATCATTCATCGATACGTGTGGACAAGCCATTTGATATACCTGAGTGTACATGAATTGCCTCAGGATATACCTCACGGGGATGTTACGTGTGAGAGTGAATTTGATATACTCAATGTGCGTGAACGAGTTCCCTATTATATACCTCCTTTAGTGAATTTGGTCAAGAGGTACGATAGGGGGAGAATCGGTTGATATATGTCAAAGGTATGAGGCTAATGGAAGGTGAGAGCCATATTTCTTAGGTTAATCGTGCCCCCAATGAAGTCGAAACCCATCACGAAGTGACCCCCTAGTACAGGAAATTTTTTTGGTCAATATTGCCATGCTCTGGTGATGTAGTGTGCAAAAATGCATGTCTTAATTGGTATCTTATGAAGAGATATTTTTATTTGCATGTAAGAAAGAGGAGTACCACACTAATCAGGTAGAATATACAAGTATCATGAAAAGTAAAGATAGAAGGAGCGTGGAGACTATATTAAGCATGGTGATAGGGAAGCATGTGAATATATACAAATGAGTGAGATATATGTGCGAATAAAGTGACATGGGAATAGTGCGAATGATCATGTGAATATATACAAATGAATGTGTATGTTAGTAAGCCTAAGTATGGATCGACTACAAATGGAGTGTGAGATGTGTAAGTGAGAATATATACAAGTGAGGGAAGTAAGGGTGTGCGCTAGTGATGCTAAGCATTGATAATGTACAAGTGGTATGTGGAGCATGTGAGTAGAGGCGAGACTATATACAAGTGTAAATGTGTAAGGTGGGCATGAAGAATATATACGAGTGTGTGAAGTGATCATGTACAAATGATTGAAAAGTGATATATACAGGAGAAGAGAGCATGGTAGAGATAAACATGAGGTAAAGTACAAAAAATAAGTAAAGGAGCAAAGGGAACATACAAGTGGGAGCATATGTACACATGCAGAAAAGTAGGAGAGCAAAGAATAATACCCATGTTAAAATAGAGTCTAGTCCTATTAAAACAACTTCCCCAGTAGAGTCACCACTGTGGACATCTTGGGATTTTGATTCCCATCGACGCACGTGAGATATTTGGTTCGACCGTCGTCAAGTGGGGGATAATGTGAAGAGATAGATTTGCCAACCTATTTTACTCAAAACAAGCAAAATAATGTTTTCGCCTCGAGAGAATGGCATCAAGGTCAAATTGATACTTGCGAAACCAAGTAGTTCGAAGGTCCGGGGACTAAGTTATGGAATGGGAAGGTATTAGGCACCCTTTTGCCCTTTCGTTATTTCATGGGATAATATTAATCTTCTCCTTTTTAACTCCATGATGTGTGTGTGTACATGTGTATAATATAAACGATGGAGTAACGAAACCACCCAACTCATGTCATGGAAGGGATGGAGAGGACTCATCCTTAGGAGCATACCCAAAAATAATGATAAAAATATGATGTAAGTGCTCGTCGAATCACAAATTGCTATTAATTAGCGAATGTGCACATCGAACGAAACAAAAATATATAGGAATATAAAACTCACAATATATATATATATATATATATATATATATATATATATATATATATATATATATATATATATATAATAATGTATAAATAGATATAAATAGGAAATGGAAAGAACTCAAATCTTGGGATTGGCCGAAGATGCCTAGACCAAGGGGCATCAAATTCTACCTAGTTAGAAAATAACATAGTGGTGGGGTTCAACCCATAAATCCAAATGTGGGGCTTATCTTATGTGTGTGTAGATAAAAAGTGTTCTAAGAGTGAAAGTGTGAAATGGAAATCTTGCTTTTGGAATTTATGGATAAACCCTCTTTTTCTTCTTTTGCGGGTTTTTTATGAAAATAGATTATGTGAAATATTACTAATAAAGAGTAGAGATTAGTGGATATGATATAATGTAACAAAGTAGAAAAATAGGAATAAGGTGAATAATACTAAAATAGATAAACTGGAGAACGGGATGGAGAAATAGACCACCTTATGAATGTTTGGTGCTAACTTTGAGACGCAAGTATTATTATTTTGAAGTGGTGTGGAGAAAAGGAGTAGATTACCAAGTGGAGTAAGGAGGTGAGGTAAGAGAATGGAGGAAAATGAACTTTTGGGGAAATGGAAAGGCTCTGATTACGAGGAGAATATTCTCTGATTACTCATAGGGGTGTTTAGGGTTATGTGGTAGGGTGAGGTCATGGCCCTTTTATAAAGGCCAATGGCTGCCCGTCGGTATGGCCTCAAGACTGCCTATTGGCATAAGGCCTGCCATTCTAATCAAGGAAAAGTACACCCTACCGATAGGGAGGGTAGCTGGTGTACCTATAGGCCGTCCGAAATGGTTTTTTCAGAAAAACGGCCATAAATTGCAAGCCATAAGTTCGAATCGTTCATGAGGTAGACCGTTGGAAAGGGAATTCAAAGACCTTTACGAATACATTGAGACGCACCTAGGTCCGGAGTTGACTGAAGTCTAATGGGGCTCGAAAGCACCCAATGGTCTCTAGACGAGAGGTTTTTTATGGAAAATGGATCCTTCGTCCGAACTGTAAGGCCCATTCCTGCACGAGAAAGACCGTTGTAAAGTGAATTCAGCACCCCTCGATATTTCATTGAGCTTCGCTCGACTCGAAGAATGAATAAGGTTAAACGGGGCTCGAAAGAGCCCGATGGACCAGAGGAGTAAAACGGATCATTCGTTTGAACCGTAAGGCTGATTTTCGCAAGGGATGAACCGTTGGAATAGGGATTTAGAGCCCTTACAAGATCCATTGAGCTTCGCTCAAGCGGAAGAGTTATCCAGAGTTTAATGGGTCTTGGGAGGGCCCAGTGTCCTCTAGATAGGTGCTTAGAGTAAAATGAATCATTCGTGCAGACTGTGAGGTCGATCTTCACATAGGGTAGACCATTAGAAAGGGAATTCAGTGGCCTTTAAAGATTATTCAAGTTTTACTCAATCTGGAGAGGTTATCAGAGTCAAATGGAGGCCTGGGAGAGCTTAATAGCCCCTAGATAGGTACTCAGACTAGGACCTAGGGTTTATGGTGAACGAATGAGTGCTAGGGACCTAAGGAGGTTCTTGGGGGGGTTCTCGGATGGGGTGTCTATAGTTAGAATATGATATTGTGAGTATTTTAATAAGTATATGGGGATTTGGGGGTGTTTTATATATATGAGTAGTTAGTTGCATCCCGTATTAGAAATTCTTATTGTGGTAGTACATGCTAGTCTAGTGATAGAGACTTCGTATTATTGACTTTTTTCTTGGGTTGATACACTTGTGTAGTATTTCACTTATGATAAGGAGTGAGGTATATTAGGGATTGCATATTTATTGTAAACGAGTCACACGACTATTATCGTTTTGATACTGTCAGATATTTCTTAAAACTTCTAAGGTCGGGTGAAAATTTAAAATTCTTTTCCACCACATGTATTCTTATTGTTATATACATGTTTAGCTGGATTGAGCAGTCAGATTGCAGTGTTTGAAGATTTAGTCACCATCCTTAGAGTAGGAGTTTTTGTTTCGTTTTCGTAGTCATTTGTATTCAGGAGTTGGTTTTAAAGCTAGTTATTGTTGTATTTCTTTTAGGTAATTCTGATATTATAAGTAATTCCACATTAGCAACAGTGTTTTGGGGATTAAGGCACTGTGTCAGCTCAGCGTGGCAGCTCGGCGTGGCATCTCAGCGGGGTAGCTCAATGCGGCAGCTCAAGCGAGGCAGCTCAGCGTGATAACCTATATTTTAGCTTGCTGTATTAGTCATATTGTATTTATGTTTATATTTACTATAAGCCATAACGATTGTAATGATGTAACAAGAATAATAAAGAGTTTTAGTGTGAGGTCAAACGGTACTCGCGAGAGACCAGGCTTGGCAGGCCCTGGGAGAGCTTTCATGCTCTATCGAATGACCTCACCGTGGGAACTTTAGAGGGACTTGGTTTGGAGGATTGAGAAGTGAGGCACCGTTGGGGCTTGTCCTGACCATCTTAGACACACCTGGTAAAACACTGAACCCTGACCGTGGAACCTCGGGCGGAGCATATTTGAGTTCTATCGGGCGTTGAGTTATGAACCAAATAACCCTCTACTTAATGTCACATCTACTGTAGGTGATGTCACTAGCCAGCTAAACAATATCAGACCTGCACTTGAGTAAACCACCGTGGTATTTGGAGCTGTCAGGCAGTTGGTGAGCCACCTCTGCGACAACAGCTCCCCCTGACACACAGTGGTTAGGCAAAAGGCATGTCTTGGCATTTAATGTTTATGAAATGGAGGCAACTAGTGCATCGGGCATTTAATGTTGTGACATAAAGTATGAGGGATGTCTTTCATAGTCTTAAATGACTGAGTTGCCTCGGGGATAGTGGGGGGGTATTTAAGGACCCCAACCACCCTTGAGGAGAGGATGATCTTTTGAGGGTTTAAGAAGTTATTACTAGAGAGAAGACACATCAAAGAGAGTTATTACAAACCACAGGTCGTATTCATCCACCATTGTCAGTTATTAAGAAGCTTTTAATACCTGATAGAGATTCTTGTAGGTGGTTGGTGTGTTTGTCTTCCTACTAAGGTGTATCTAAGGTGCTTACTTCTCTCTCCCTCTAGCTAAATTACTTCTAAGTTTCCTTACTACTGTTCTGAGCTATACACGAGAGATTTATGAGTTTAAACTAATTCTTATCTTCATTGAGTTTGTGTTTGTGTGTTCTATCACTAATCCAAGGGTTTAGCTAATTAACTTATCATCACCATAATTCAAAGGGGTTACGCCTCCATCTATAATCTAAAGTACCCTCTTACAGTTTTCGTAGTCATTTGTATTCAGGAGTTGGTTTTAGAGCTAGTTATTGTTGTATTTCTTTTATTCTAGTTAAGACATTTATATAAAAGATATTTTTATTGTAACGAATTCAATTTTATTTGAGGTTCAATTTTATCTGAGTTCAATTATTCTTCTTATCATTCCTTATTGAGTTTTTATTATTGATGACTATTATTTATTGTCATTTTTATTTTTACGTTGATACTGAGAATGATATAAATTTTTTAGTGCTTCCTATGTTTAGTGTTCAGCCTAATTAACTGAGGGTGAAAAATAGGGGGTGTTACAGTTGGTGTCATAGTATCCAGGTGTTAGTGTCCTTAGGATTGGTGTTGCATTTGTTCCGCTTTCTACTAAGCATTCTTTGATGTATTTAAATCCTGATGTCGGTTTTTGTATCTGGTGTCACAATGATGTGTGTGTAGGCATCGTTCGTAGCCATTAGAGCATCGGCGAGACTCGAGGATCATTCGATTATGGAGGAGCGTAAGAATTAAGACCGTTGTGTGGCCAAGAAGAGAACCAATGGTTGTAAAAAGGCGTTCATCGTCGTTGTGAGGATGATTTTAGGGATTTATCTTGTTTGAGGTAAGACCTATAACTTGGAGACTTTTTTTGGCATTAGTGGTGAATGTGTTTTATGATGAGGTCATTTTAGAGACATTATAGAATTTGAGCTTTGAAAAGCCTATTATAGATTTTGGTTTTACCTATGATGACATGGTTTGTGATGGAAACTGAGGCTAGTAGAATTCCTTCATGATATTTTATACACCGAAGAGAGAGGGCAATGGATTGCTTCATTTTAGAAAAATATGAAGGTTGCTATGATGAGTTTATATGTGGGGAATTCCTAGGAAATAGTGGAAGCTCATAACTAATCAAGGTTGATTTGTATTGTTAACCTGTATAAGACTAAGGGTGATGGTAATTTGAGAACTTTTACCTAGTAGTAAGGTCACTGCATGGTTATGGAGAATGAGATAGACACTGTTAGAAATGAATTGTCAGTACACCTGACTAGATGGAGACTAGAAGTTAGAGAACTGGTGTTTCTGTTATTTGGGTTGAGACAACTCAATAATAAGTTATGGTGAGAATGTGGTTGCCTACATGTTATGTATGTGTTTATTGTTGATGAAGAAATTATGCAGAAGTTAAGGGATGAGTAAGTTCTAAAGGTATCAAAGGAATAACTTATTTTCATTGAGGGTTGTGATTGTAAGACTAAGAGTACCTTATTAGAGATAATTGGAAGGAAAAGGAAGAGGATGTTGCAAGGTAATTAGTTGATCCGTGAGAGAGAGATCTTAAACATAATTGTGTTTATCATTTTATGACGTTTAGTGTGTGGCTATGTAGTTTGGGGTTTTCGAATGTGAATTATGGGCATTATAGACAAGGGACAAAGATGTTTTGGTTGAGGCTAAGAGATATAAGTTGTTGGCATTACTACCAACAGTTGGGTGATAGTCGTAGGTTTTACGTGATTTGGGAAATAGCACCTTATTGAGAGTGTGTTCAATAATATGAGGAATAATATGTGTGTGATTTATTTGAATTGGTAAAGTCATCGTATGTTTTTTATATCTATCACTTGTGTAATAGTGGGATTTAGTGTCGCCTAGATTGGGAGTTAACCAAGGTGGGAATATTATGGTCTAATTTTATCTAGGGTATGGGAGAGTATGAAACCCACAACTCGGTGCGGATGAATGCGTACGTGTACCTATCATTATGCAAGTTGAAGCATGAATTAATGATATGTAATTTTGGAGTACATAGCTCAATATGTGTAGCTATTGTGTGAAGATGGCTTAGGGTATACCTATTTTGGGTTGTTGTTTGTGGTTTCATGGGTCGATTGAGTACCTATGTCATGTGGAGATTCTAGGTTGGCTATTGACATAGTCCTTTTATCTAGGATTTAATGAATCACGTGATTACTAATACATATATGTTGACTAGTAATGTACATTGTTTGGGCAAGGTTATTTTGTGAAGAGTAATGTCCTTATATATGGATTGACTGTTGATGCAATCCCGTGGGTTATGGTTTGGTGTTCACTAGGATATGGCTTGGGCGGTGAGAGATGCCGCCCCATATGGAAGTGACTATGCAATTTATTGTGTATGAGTAGATTATGTGTGTTTTACCCTTAGATTTTGATTAGTGTGAACATGTGAGTGTCCCCTATGTTGTGTTTCTTATTTGTGAATTATGGAAGGACCCTAGTGGTTATTAGGTTCTGTGAACACCTTGTGAGCTTGTTAGTTATTCTTGGGAGGTGGTAATGACCTACTGTGGATTTACAGAGTGAGTGTGATAATGAGTTTCAATTTTTGGTGTGAGAGTGACTATTGGATGTGAATTGAGTTTAGAGTACTCAAATGGGTTATATGGAAGTGGTTGCATATTATACAGGATGGTTTCGTGGGTTGGTCAGCCAATGATAGATTTCTCTTAGTGTATGAGGATATGTGTGATGTGAAGCATTTGTAATGTGAATGGTTGAGTTATTTTAAGAACTGTATGGATAGGGATGGCCTCAATTACATGGAGTGGTGTATGGTCACGTGTGGGTGAGCATGGTGACATTTTTAGGGTGATTAGTGATAGTAAGCCCTTATTGGACTGATTGGGTGTTCGGATGTAAATGAGTGGTTCAAACACTCTATTAGATTAAGGATGGGAAGATTATGATCTATACGATGTTTGAGAAAACTGTGATATTTTTCTAGTGTTGTTAAATCGATTAACTTATGGAGTTTGGGTATCACTATTGGAAGGGTTGAGCCTTTTTTTGGAATAGTCACAGTTGGGATTTACCTTGTGATGGATATTGATTTGCGTGGATAGTGCATTGACACGAGTTTGATCCTAGGCCAACGAATCTTAATTACCGATTGGGTAGGTAGTAGTGCATCGGTAGGGTTTCTTATATGGATTTTGCTTGCGAGATGTCCCACGCACGAAGCTTAGTAAAGGTCGATAGTTAAGAGGCAGTTTGATGCTAGGACATTTATTTATTACGTTAGGCGTTATTTATATGGAGAGATAACGCATCGAGTGACGAGATATTCCAAGGTTTAGGGTCAGCGAGGCCAAGGAGTGTAATGTTGAGAGCACCTAGGAACGTTTTCACTACCAATAGAATAGGTGGGGTAATCTAAAAAATAGTTGAGTCACAATTAATAGGGTAGTAGAGTATACCATTACTTTATGGTTTATATATATATATAGGAGAATTCTCACCTACATCATGCTATATACATCACACCTAGCTATAGGTCCTAAGAAACCTTTTCTTTCAAAGTTTTTATTTTTCTCTTGAAATTAACCTTCTAATAAACCCATGTTCAAAGAATTGGGTCAAAATACATTTTGTAGCTATTTTTAACAAATCCACAAAAAACTGGTCAAAATACCTTATTTATAAGGGTATGTGCCAACAGTTTTTTGTGGATTTTTAAAAAATATCTAAAAAATGTATTTTGACCTAATTTTTTTAATATGGGTTGATTGGAAGGTTAATTTCAAGTAATAAATAAATAAAAAATTGAAAAAAAGATTTCTTAGGCTAATTTTTTTGCTATTTTAAAAAAATCGATCAAACTTTCACAGCATTTAAAGCAATTTAAAAGCTGCAAAAGTTCGACCGATTTTTTTAAAATAGCAAAAAAAATTATTTTGAACTAATTTTTTTTATATGGGCCCCTTGAAATGTTTAATATCATATAAAAAAACTCAACTCAAAAATATTTTTTTAATATTTAAAAAAAAATAGGTATGCGCCAGTATGTATACTTGGTATGTATGAAAGTCTCTCTCTCTCTCTCTCTCTCTCTCTCTATATATATATATATATATATATATATATATATATATATAGATTGGTTGGGCGTATGGGCGCCCCAATCGTAGCACTATGGTAGGCGTATGTGAGACTTATCTCTTTATCTCGCAAAGATACGCGTAAGGGATAATTGTGTCTAAGCATATGGTATTTGTGTGATTTACATTGTGATGTTATGCTTTAGAGAATTTCGATGACAAAATACTTGTATTAATGAGAAAAACTGTAATAATACCCCTTAATTTAGTAGATTTTATTTATTATTTATTTAGTGAGAAATAAATTAATAAAATAAGAGTAATTATTAATTGTGTGATTGGTAATAATCAAATGCATAATTTAGATAGTAATTAAATTTTTGCATGTGAAGTAATTTTTGTGTCGCGTGTTATAAACAATTAATCGGTGATATTAACCATATGATATTAGACTACATGTTACGCGTAAAATAATTAAGTGAGTATTTTATTTACGTTGTGAGGTATTACCATATGTGTGTGAGGTATTACCGTTTAGGTTGGACTTTGATGTGTTACGGAGGCCCAGATATTTTTTTTTAGTGCTTAGGATTGCTCATGTGGGATAGGTATACCTTTTGACTAGTTTGAGTAGTATTTTTGGCTCATTCAGAGGCCCAAACTTAGGCCTTTTAGCGACCAGTGGGTTTAGATTTATTTTAAGGGTGTTAACCCTCATTAGTTGGACACATTAGACACAAATAGAAATCGTAGATGACCTACAGATATTAGAGAACTTTGTGACACCCCGCCTAATTAAATACCGGACGATCAATCCTTTATTGAATTAAAATCAAGGTGAACAGTTGGTTCATTCTTAGCATCACTGTCGCAAAATAAAATTTCCAATTTAATCACCTATATACGTATATCTATATGAGAACTTTCTAGTGTGTGTAATAGTAGTTAAGTAATGTATAAATTTTCAACTTCACTATAAGTATTCGAAAACTTTATGACGGTACGGGGTTATTATAAATAACGTAGTGAATCCTGAAGAGATTGATTTTCTAAAGTGAATATCATAACCTTATTTTCAAGTGATAAAACCTTATGGATAATAAGTTAGAGAGACTTATGAGATTCATTAGTACGGTAGGCGTGAACATTAGGCAAGAGGCGATAATTCTCAAGAAAGTGTCGCATAGTAACATGGTTGTTACATTAGCAGGTAAGCATTTTAAATACTTGCTAAACTATTTTTAAACTATTTTATAATCGGGCTCTGACCCGTTTTCTGTTATCTCTTCTCTCTTGTGTGTGTGTATATATATATATATATATTACAGGTGCCCAGCCACAGGGGCGTCATGCATAGATTCTTTGGATCGGATGCGTTGTAGCTTATGTGGGAGTTGCAGGCCTTTGTTTTAGACGACCCCTTCATTGATTCGGTTCTTGTTATAGTTCTTCATAGATAGGGCATCTGTCGCCCATTTCCCATTCAGTGTAGATTTTTCAGAGATGTATGTTTACTTAGTTTCAGTATTCGGTACTCTTTGGGTATTAACTCTTGTCAGGATGATTTCATTTGTAGCTTAAAATTTGGTTTGGTTAATCTAGATGGATTAATTCTTTTGTGTTAATTTCTATCTGTAGCACTTATGCGATTCTTAAACTGTTGGTTATTTAAAATGTTTTCAAATTGGAATTTAATAAAAATGGAAATAAAGTTTTAAATTATTTTGACACTTAGCTTAATTAATCAGGGTGTTTAAATTGGAAATTTATTTTGCGACAGTAATGCTAAGAATGAACCAACTGTTCACCTTGATTTTAATTTAATAAAGGATTGATCGCCCGGTATTTAATTAGGCGGGGTGTCACAAACTTTGGAAGAGCTTTAGAGAGGAAGAATAAGAGATCAAGAGGAGGAATCACTCGTTCGTATCGTTCATGCAAGAAATCTCTTGCTTTATTACTTTGTAATATGTAACTTGTTTATGTTTACATTTTAATGGATTTGATTTGGGATTTAAAAGCATGTTTAGAGATTTAATATGCTATCTTAATCACAATTCCATTAGGTATAATCAGGTTGTTAAATTAAACTATTTTTGGGATTGTAATCTGACTTAAATTGAGGACTTATTGGGAACCATAAATATATTAGTTTTGGAATATAATTCTATGATTAGAACCCATGTTTAGTAATAATTTTGTTTATAAGCTCAATCCATATGTTAATTTGAAGATAGGATCTGAAATTATATGTGTAATTGACCTCATATGTAAAGGAGGAACTAGAATTTCATTTGGGTATTTGAAGAAATTAATCCTTTTGATTGATGTTATTTATCTTAAAATGTTGTAGGAATAATTTAGAATCATAAACTCATTAGTAGCTTTAAATATGGTGATGTTCAGGCTGCTGAATTATAGCTGAGGTTTGTTAATGGAAGTTAAATCGCAGTTTTGCGTATCTAGGACAAAGGAGACGAGTTCACCAATCTCATTAGAATGAGATTTTTATCTTGTTAAATTGATATGGGTACATTCATTCGAACGAGTAGGTGAAGATCGTTTGAACAAGCCAAAAGGTCATACGCTCAGTGGCGTTTAGAGCAGTGCATACGAATGAGGGCAGTTTGTCTAGTGATGGGATATTTTGGGTGCGTATGTCTTGGGATTTGATAGGAATTTACATAAGGGCACTAAGGAAATAAATCTTACTAAGATGTTTTAAGAACTTAAGTCGTTAGTGTAAAGACTTAGTCGAAATAATCGGACGTGTAAGATGCATAAGGATGATTTGGATTTAGTTGTTTTGATAAGAACCCGTGGGACGTTTGTGTGTATATTTTTAATAAGAATATGTATATATAAATATGTGTACTCATAGTTTAAGATATGATAAGCTAGTAGACAGTTGTAAATACGGTTTTAAGAGGTAATAAACCTTCAATAAATTTGGGATAATTCGGCGATTGGGGAATGTGATGATTTAGGTACGCTTGAGAGTACACCTTATCTTGTATGTATATATATATATAAGTTATTTGTGGTGAATATATCAGTTGGGGTTTTGGTTTCAAGTGGTTATGACCGTGTAACGCATGCCTAACTGATGATGCAGGACTTTTCAGAGGTGAATATCACACGTTCAGTCGGTTGTCGCTTCACGAGGTGGGATCTGACAACTTGATCCATTCGACGAGTTATTTTATAGATGGTGGTGCAGGATTGCGTGATGATATATTTAAATCATATGTTTTATCAATCTATGCTTCGTAATGAGAGAGGCAGATGATCTAATCCGTTGGTGGAGTTTTGGTATGGGATTACTCGGTAGTGTGTTGCGTAGTGATACCCTATTCTCATATTTGTGTGTATAGTTTTCCAAATTTTCTAGGTGAGGGACTCATATGGTTTTAGCGATAGACGCGCAATAAGTTCTCCCGAAGGTAGATGCCTTCATGTGTTTGTTATGAGACTTTTATACGTGTATATGATATTAGTCTGGTGGTAGATATTTAGATTGCAAGCCCTATGTCACATTTGTGTGCTTTGTTTGAGATTGTATATATCTTATTGTGTGGGTAACATGAGTGGGGGTTGATTTGGGATCGTATTGTGTACATACATTATAGTTCAGTGATTGAGGGGTTTAATTAAAAGATACTAAGATAGATGAAATATTACAATATGAGATTATGAGTATATTAACAAGTATATGGGGATTTTTGGTGTTTTCTATACATGAGTAGTTAGTTGCATCCCATATTAGAAATTCGTATTATGATAATATTTTCTAGTCTAGTGATAGAGAGTTCTTAGTATTTAATTTTTCCTTAGGTTAGGACACATGTGTAGTATTTCACTTATGATGAGCGGTGAGGTATCTCTGGCATATGAGTGTCGATAAGATTACATGTTTATCGTAAATGAGTCGTATAATAATTACTATTTTGATATTGTAATATATGCCATGAAAATTTTGTGTTCGGATGCAAATTTGTAAAAAAAAATCCCCCGCAGGTATTATTATTATATGCAGGTTTAGTCGGGCTGAGTGGTACGACTTGCAGTGTTTGAAGATTTAGTCGCCATCCTTAGAGTGGGAGTTGTTATTCTATTTTCATAGTCACTTATATTCAGGAGTTGGTTTTAGATGTGGAAATTGTTGTATTTCTTTTATTGCAATTGAGACATTTGTATAAAATAGATTTGTATTATAGTGGATTCAGTTTTATTAGAGGTTCAATTTTATCTCAGCCCAATTATTCTTCTTATCATCCCTTATTGAGTTTTTGTTATTGATGATTTTAATTTATTGTCATTTTTATCTTTACGTTGATGCTCAGAATGATAGAAATTTTTTAGCACTCCCTATGTTTAGTGTCCATCTTGATAAACTGGGCATGAAAAAATGGGGATATTATAATCTCCTTCTATTGAAATAGCACTCCCGTATTAATTGAATGTCTCTTGACCATACGAACTTCAGCCTTTGAAATGGAAAGTTTGCTAAATGAACCTATGTTATTTTTTAATGATTTTGAATATAAAAGGCATGTGACAATATTTTCTCAATAAAAACGAGAAGTTAGAAATATATCATAACAATAATTTGATAATATACTTTCAAAGAAACTCTATTGTTTATTCTTCTTCATTTGTTCTATCAAAATTTTAACCTACATGGTACACCAAAGAGTTATATATCCCATGTTGTGACTACACACATTTACCACATGAAGACAAAGTTATAATCCCAATTAGGTAATTTCATACTTAAGACATACACAATTAGATCTTGAAGAAAAGAGTTCATTTTGTGTCTTTGACACATTTGAGCCTGCAAGAATGTTTATGACATACTTCTTAAACCCTATATATAAATATCATAGGGAGTTTGATTTTAAGATTGTTTTTCTTTAGTCCTAAAGTCTGAAGCAAGACTCTTCTTCTCTAAATAAAATAGTTTGAAGGTTCAAGACAATTGTATCGATCGAGTCCGAGATCGATTAGTTGCAACGTAATGGGTGGCTGATTCATTCAAAGTTCATTATTGTGACTTAAAGTTGGAAAATATTTGTCATGCAAGTTTATTATTTGATCTTAGGGTTAATTCAAGCTTGTAAGTTATTTTTTTCTTGATTATAAAAAAAAGTGAGAAGAAAGATATTTTGATTATATATTTTAAATAATTATGTAGAATCTTATAAGCTCAATTGATTATGTCCTCCCAATTAAAAGAGTATTAAAAGGTAGAAAAAACTTTAAGGTAGAAGAGTTGTTTAGTCGATTGACAACTCAAAGAGAGACTCTTGCAAAGAGAGTCGAAGAATGTCAAAATGAGAAGAATGCTTAAAAGGGTAAGGCATCTCTTATGTACCAAATACAAGTTGATCAAGATAATATTTGTGTGAAGATAAAGTTGATAAGGAAAGATTTATTTAAAAATAATTAAAATTCATCAGGATGCTTGATTGAAAAATAAACACTTTGCGGAAAATGTCCAAGCTCTTGAAAATGAAAAATCTAAATTTTTGAGTGAGTTTGTTCTCTTAAGAAAAAAATATTTGTTTGCTCTTCGAAAGCTTAAAGGACCATCCTTTAAATAAATTAATTATGTGTATTTTGAATATAATCTTTTAAAACTTCTTGATTATCTAAAATAAAAGTAATTGTTCAAAAATGTGACGATAAACACCTGTTTGATTTAAAAGAAGAAAAATTATTTTGATAACTTCACTTGAGAAGTTTAATACCAAATATCAAATTTGTGAAAATACAAAACTCAATTTGAAAAAAAAAATAAAAAAATAAGAAAACATTTTACACATTTAAACTATGTCTTAATAAAAGAAAATTGTAAGAACATGTTTTACACTCCCTTAGGTTTTTAGTTTGTGTTAGCTTAATTATATCCAGAACAAACCTTTAAGTCAAGGTATCTTTATATTGAGTTTATTGAGTTGTAATGATATTTTAAATAAAGAGAAAGAGACAAAGCACCGTGACTGAGATTACTGAACTAAATCGGATAACTTCGTTGCATATCAGAGTTGGGTAAAGTGTTTCTTAACTAAATTACGTCAAGGTCCAACTTTAAGTGAGTTTATTTTAATGACGTCACCCTCGATCAAAGAGGTCTTCTAATGAGAACTTTTTTTTTAAAGAAGTAGACTATAACACCCACTATCATTCCAACAAAGTCACTCGAAGTTGACCCCTGACAAAATTTTGTTATAAATAATCTTTTAGAAAAAAACTCTCATTCTCGATCAAAGTGTTCTTTGAAAGAGAACCTATTTTTTGAGGCAGTTAACCTCAAACGAAAGAAAACTTTAAACGAGGATAACTCGCTCGAAGTCTATTTTGAACGAGGGCACATTGTGTTCCAAAAAAGTCCCTCGAATAAATTTTTTATTTATTGGGAACCCCTCGGTCGAAAGCTCTCATTAGAATGAGGTATCCTAGGTTCGAATGAGTCTCTTTAGTCTTGGAAAGTGTGTTTAATTGAATCTCTTTCACTGCTAAACTATTTAAACATATGCGTATTCCAATTGATCAAACTCAGTTTCGTTAGAACCTCAAATTTGGTTTTTGCTAAAGTCCTTCTATTTATGAGAGCATGTAAACTCCGTGTAACTAAAGTAGACTATTGGTTTATGAATACCCAGAGATCTTCCACATTAAAGAAGATAGTGCATTGGATTATGTGTGGGTTGATCGTTACTAACTGAGATCAGTGGATACTAAGGCCTTGGTGGTTGTGTATTTGTTTTCCTGGATTATAGCGGTTATTGCTAGTAAGGGTAGATGCACAAGAACATAATGCAAAGGAGGGGAATCATGGCGGTTATCGATAAAACATGTAATCATAAATTCAGAACTAGTGTACTTGTTATGGGTTAGGGAGATAATGGTTTCTCCCCGCGAGAGTTTTCACTCTAAATCCTTGTGTGCTTTTGTGATTGATTTTATATATTTTCCCTAGCAATCACCAATTTCATGCAATTTGTACTAAATAATGTTGTTCGGTAAAATTAAAATTTGGTACAAGTTAAAAAAAAATGTGTTAATTATATTACGACCCTTAGTCGCGTACCTGCTTTTCAAAAACTCAACAAATATTAATTTGAACTTGAGAATATTATGCAGAGTTGCATTAGTTTTTGTGAAAAATAGTATTTGAATAAGATTTGAAAGAACAAACTTTTTCATATTACATAGGTCTTAATTTCTTTATCGGGGAATGTTATTATCACCCATAAAATTACTCCATAATACCATAGTAAAAATTGAGTTAAAAGGGGCACTTACATGATATATAAGCATATTTACATACATCAAATGGGACCCACAATCATTTTCTCTTCCACCCAAACAACTCTGCCTTTTAACCCTGCCCAACTCCTCACTTACTATGTCGAGAGCCTTATACACCATCACCATATCATATTCAACCCTCCAAAATAAATTGTTTTTATTATTATTTGTTGTTATTAAAGTGATAGTACATAGTTTTCTAACCGTTTTGATACCATTGTTAAGCATAGCAACCCCTATAAACCATGGAAACTGGTCAACATAATACGGCTGGTTATGGGCCTTCAAACTCACCTCAATATAGTCTAATTAATCCCCTAGAGGTATCATTATTTACTTATGAATGAGTTTTTTTATTTTTTGAGGTTTTGATAACTTGTAAAAATGTTAATGGGGGCTTCAGACTTTCAATATCATGATAACAACAACGACATTTTTTGGTATCATGATCCCGAAATAAATATATATTTTCTATGTAAGAAGTTTTAATTCGGCATAGAGATGACGAAACTAGTCTCAAAATCCGTGCTATAGATACCGAATGAAACTAGTTAGGTTAGATATTCATTAAACATTGTTCGATATCTAGACCCAAATAATTATGTAATATATCCTCATATGGATAAATATTTTAGGTCACTTTTTTGTGTCATATTCTCCAAATCAAAGTCTTTCATATGGGGGCATTGGTTCGTAAGGTGTGGCCTAAGACTACTTGCCTATATTGGTGTCGCAACCCTGAATATGTATATATATTTCATTATCTCCTAACCGACATGACATGTTACGTGTAAATGAATTTCTTTAAAGGGATCCATGGAAGGAATTTAACTTTGTTATTTTTCATGATGTAATTATTTATGGAGACGAGGATAAGAAATATGGCGTTGCTCTAAATATTGATGTCAGCAAACATTATTTTACTGATCAGACTCACATGTAATTGGTATTATTTCAGTTACATACATGGTGCACTTGCATAAGGCTAACTCCTAATTGTTCCTTTTTATATAAGGTATTTTCCTCGCGATAAAAGTTGGTTGATCGGGCTCAAAATCAGGCTTGATATTGTTATAACAACCAAGTCAAAGTTATCAAGAACTTCACGGAAGGCTCTTTTTCACTTGGGGTGTGAAAGAGGAGGACAATATAGGGATCACAAATAGCCAAGTAATGATGACAACAAACCAAAGATAGATTCATCCACTAAGAATTGCATTTGTTCGTTTATGTTAAAGGGCATTCCATTGCAATATGATCGTTGGATGCTATATTTTTTAATATAATCCAAACCCACTATATGTCGAGTACACTTGTTATCCATCCATATTTCTAGCGTTTAACTACGAACCAGATAAAAACTCTTGAGGAGATGACTCTCAGTGGTGTGAAGCCAGTCGTTATTTTAACTAATAAAAAATTCCCTCGTGAAAACAACATGTCTAAAATCAAGACCATTTATAATACGAAACTGAAGTTGAAGACATGAGAGAGGGAAGGTAAAACCACAATGTGTCATTTGATGAAATTGAAGACAGGCAAGAACTATGTGTATTAATATAGGGATAATGAGAGTAATGGGGAAGTTAAAGAAATATTTTGGGCCCATACCTAGTCCATACAATTAACAAAATGTTTTTTGTAGGTAGTGATTGTGGATTGTACTCAAAAGATAAACCATTACAAGACGCCACTATTTGAGATGGTTAGGATGACATTTTATGGTAGATCATTCACTATTGCATTTGCTTTCTTGGTAGCATAGAAGGAAGATAATTATCTATGGTATTTGGGACGTTTGAAGACATTGTATAATCCATTTGCGATACCTGGTGTATCTGTTATCGATCGAGAATGTTCATGCATGAATAAGGAAGGTATTATCACATGTAATGTATATGTTGTGCACCTTCCATGTCTTAGGGAACATGAAATCTCATTCAAGGTAAGATATTTTGGACCACGATGTGTTTAAGAAGTTCTCAAACTATTAGGTTTGCTTTGGTGGAAACCCCAACGAAGCAAGATTTTATTAAAGTGTGAATGTTGTTCAATATGGATTGGGTTTCTTACCACAATACCATTATGTACATCCTTCAGACATGGTATAATTTGAAGGAATGTTTCATTAATGCTTGGACGAATTAGATTAAATATCATGGTAACTAAACAACCAATAAATACGAAGGTACGCTTGGGAAGTTGAGGACCAATTGGTTCACTCACAATAAGCATTTGACTTGGTTTGGGCTAGTATGGACAATTTCTTAAAATTGCAAGTAACAAAGATTGAAAAGGAGATTCAAATTTCCGTGCATAAAACCAAGCATGCACATAGTAACCCAATCTTTACCGAACTAATGGGTTGAATTTTTTATTATAGAATTAATATGATATTAGAGGATATAAATAAATATGACATTATAGGGATTAATGTGAAATCATGTGAACATATGTTACAAACTGTTTATGGCCTCCCATGCCCCTAAAGAGTTGTTCATGTATCAACAGGAGGGTCTTATTATACCTTAGGGGGAATTGGATGACCATTTGAACAAACTAATGATGATTCCAAATTTGGTAAAATACCAAGAAGTTGACTATGAGTCAGAGATGATCTTGTTATAGGAGTTATGGATAAAGTTGACTATGAACCAGAGGATGAGCACAGGGAAATATTGTGTAAGCTTAAGGATATGGAAACTCCAACGATAACGAGGTTGTGTGAACCTTTTGTAATGAGGGATGGTAAGGGTCGACCTAGGGGATGTAAAACAACTGTTCGATAATAAAAAATATGAGATGTCAACAAAAAGGGATCCATCAACTTTTGAATATTAAAAGGCCACGGTAAAAGCCCAGCAGTGTAGAGAGCTAAATCAAACATCATGTAAGGAAAAATTTGCGATTGAGTTAATTTGTATATGTTGGCTAAATTCCGAACAAAATTATTTAAGTCATAGGATAGTTTTTGTATTTTTGACCTCTCAAGCCTATAACATTTTTGTTGAAGAGGTAGCGGCCAAGTCGAAGCGATCACATCCTATGCCGTGTTTCGTGCGAGTTTTCGTCATGAACATCCCAAGGATATCTCGGGTATGAATTCTTATATATGTTGAGCCTTGTAAGTTTTTTATTAGGTGTTAGAATTTTTGCTAAAATATTAAACGGACTTTATATTTTTTCAAAAAAAATTCCGATTTTTCCCGGGACATTCAAACGACTTTCCTATGTCGTTCGAACGAGACTTCTGACGAGGTTTCTTTTTATTCGTGTTATATTATCATTTGAAATTTCGTTTAAACAAGATTAGATGTCGTTCGAACGACCAGAACAGCTTTTGAAAAAAATAGACAGTTTTTTCAAACAGTTTTCTCTCAACCTCCCGCTATTTTTTCCCAACCATTTATGTAGTGCGGAAGTGTAATTTTTTATATGACTTTTACCATCTTTTGAGAGCTAAAACATTCTTCCAAGAGTCCCTTAAGTTTTGTTAATCTTTAAGGATTAATTTTCCAAAACAAAACCATGATTACACCCAAATTATTTTATGATCCAAGCTTCTACATAATATATGTTTTGAGATCATTATTTTGGCACCGTGTTTGTTCCATACATTCCTACGGATTGTTTCTTTTGAAGAATTATGTATTCATTAGTGTACATACGGTGGACTCCATATGTTGGACAGTAGCAGTGCCCTATAGGTGGACTCCTACATTGTCATTAGGCAGAGGTGGAAGGAACAAAGAGTGTCAAGGCTTGCGAGGGAGTCGATCCGTTGAGTAAGTCTTATGTCGTATCCTTGTAATAAATCCGTACTTAGTGAACTTGTGGCTGGACCTTCTGAGGTTTTTTCCGTTGTGAGTTTTCCTCGTACATCGGCACATTGTGGTTATGTATTTTTATCTTGCAAATTCTCACCTAGATTCATGCTTAGGTTTCAAAAGATAAAATCGGTTTAATCACAAAAATGGTGTAATTGGTGCTTAATTATTTTGGGTAATTTAGTTTACTATAATTCAAGTTTAAGAAAAATTTAATTTCATAAAATTCATATTTATTTTAGTTAGTATAAATTTGAACTTGAATTGAAGTCTTATTTAAGAAGAAAAACTAATTTGAAGAAATTCAAAATTCAAAATATTCGATGAACCATCCTTTTTTAAATTAAAATTTTGAATTTTTCGGGAACCTGCCTCCCCATCAAGTGGAATAAAAGACAAATATATAAATTCATCCCTTTTCAGAGTGGTATCATATCTTATAAGTTAAGGAAATCGCATTTGCAAAGTGGTATCAAAGTGGGAACACTTACTCATCATGTTAGATCCTTTTTTTTTGTTTGAATATGGAAAATTTGTCATTTTTTAGGTTTCCTATTTTGATGGTTCTAACTATGCATATTCAAAAAGAGCGTATGAATATTAGACTGGTCGATTCCCACATGCTTGCTTGCACATGACTCTTCACTTGTTATATCTTATGGGTGATGGCATGCATGTTTTACATACAATAGTTTTTGTACTTCATGATACATGTGTTTGCTAGTTGTATGTGTTTTGAGTTTTTTGTATTTCAACTTTTCATTTATTAAGTCCTAGTGAAAAATAAAAATTGATTTTTTTTGTCTTTTGAGATCTTTTATTGGTTTTAAAAGTAGAAAAACTCAAAAAGATTTTTCTTGTGTATTTTAGTTTTACCCTTTTTATGTGGCATAACCTTGTGTTTGAATCCTATGTCACTTTTCGCTTCCATATGGCTAGAACTTTTGGTTATGAATTGCAATTCTTAAATTGTTCTTCATCATGCTTGCATGTAGTAGTTTGACTCTGATTTTCTTAATGGATTCTCTTTGTATATGCCCCCTCACACACATGCACGAGCTTTTTTGAATTTTAACATCACGTGTATATTTAATCTAAGTAAGATGTTCTCCCATCAATTTTGTCATCTACATATTTTATGATTGTGGGGGATTTGTGCATCTAAGAACCTTTTCCAATGAGAGTTATAGAAAAGATAAGAGAGTGCATGCGAAAGGGCGACGAAGGGAGAAAATCTCCTTCGCATGAAAGCCACTGTTGGCAAGAGCCTAAAGAAAATATTAAAAGGCAATAAAATAGAACAATTGCCAAAGTCCAACATAGTTTAGTTTGATTATTCAAAAGAAATAACTTCAACAAAATTAAGAAAAGAAAAGAAAATATATAATATGTTGATCTTTAGAGGGTGTTTAGTTGAAGATCAACGGCTTTATACAATGAATCCTAGTTATGCTTATTATGTATTGACTCTATTGATTTATATAATCATTAAAATTCTAGGCGTATGTACATTGTGCTTGTTTGTTCTTTGAGTTCATGTTATCATATCACGTGAGGCTAAATCTAAATTGATAAAGTTTTGCAATCAAATAAAACTTCGTGATCATATTTGAGTGATTATGTCATAACACTTTTGTTTCTAGTTCACACCCATTCATTCCGTTTACCACACTAGGTTTAGACACATTTATGCCATATGAGTGAGGAAAGCTTTTCGTGTTTAGTGTCTTGTGTGTTGTTTATACCTATATATGTGTGCTTATGCTTCATTGATATATTTGGATGCTTATATATATGGCCTTGTTTATTTTGAGTCTTTCCTTTTGTATCTAGTCCTTGTATGTTATTTGTTCATATCAATATCTATCTTGTTGCGATTTTTCATCGGTATCCCTTGCTCATTTTAGTCCATTATAGTCATTTTTCTATCGCATCATAGTTGGTATATATTGTTCCTCATGTGGATTGGTTGTTCTTGTATTGCCGTATTGCTTTGTTGTTCTTGTATCACTATACACCATTACATGATATAGTTGTTTTTTTCCCTTTATGCTTATCCCTTATTTCGTTTAGGTGGAGAATTTGTTTAAATTTGGGAGAAATTAATTATTTTATGCAGTTAATCTTAGTTTATTCCTTAACAAAAAAGGGAAGAAATGGTATCTAACTATTTTCATTTGGGGAGATCTAACTTGGGGGAGACATCTTTCTTAAGTAGACATTGTTAGATAAAGGGAGAGAATTTAATTGTGCAATTTAAATTGTTATATTCCCTATGCATTTGATGGTGTGTTTAAGTGTGCAGGTTTTCATCCATGCGTTAAAGGTTTTAATGCAAAGCTTCTCATAATATGTGTCGATCAAGCATCTGTATTTTCTATTTACATAAGCTTGATGGCCAATAGGATTTTATTTTTGGTTTTGTCCCGGAATAGCCAAATGGGGAGATTTATAAGGACAAATTCCCAATTGAGTCAATTTGTATGTGTTAGCTTAATTTCGAACAAAAATATTTGAGTCATAAAATAGAAGTTGCATTTGTGTCCTTTCAAGCCTATGACATTATTGTTGAAGACGTAGTGGCCAAGTCGAAGCGATCATATCCTATGTCGTGTTTCGTGCCGAGTTTTTATCATCAACATCCCAAGGATCTCTCGGGTATGAATGCCTATATTATGTTGAGCATTGGATTTTTTTTATTAGGTGTTACAAATTTTGCTAAAATATTTAACATACTTCATATTTTTTCAAAAAAAAAAATTATTTTCCCTAGGCTGTTCAAATGACTTTCCTAGGTTGTTCGAATGAGGTTTTGGTGTCATTCGAATGAAACTTCTAACTTGATTTCTTTTTGGTTGTGTTTCATTCTCATTTTAAATGTAATTCGAACGAGATTGGATGTCATTCGAACAACCGGAGCGGTTTTTGAAAAAAAATTACAGTTTTTTTGAGCAGTTTCTCTCAACCTCCCACTACTTTTTCCTAACCATTTATGTAGTACAGGAGTGAAGTTTTCAGATGACTTTAAACATCCTTTGAGAGATAAAACATTCTTCCAAAAGTCCCTTAACTTTTATTAATGTTTAATGATTAATTTTCTAAAACAAAACCAAGCTTACACCCAAATTGTTTTATGATTCAAGCTTCTACATAATATATGTTTTCAGATCATAGTTTTGGCACCGTATTTGTTCTGTTAATTCCTACGGATTATTTATTGCAAAGAATTATGTGTTTATTGGTTTACATACGGTGAACTCTGTATATTTGATGGTAGCAGTGCCCCATCGATGGACTCCGAGACGTAGTGGGCTCCTGAGCTGTCATTAGGCAAAGGTGAAAGGAACGAAGAGAGTCAAGGCTTGTGAGGTCGTCGAATCATTGAGTAATTCTTATGTCGTGTCCTTGTAATAAGTCCATACTTAGTGGACTTGTGGCTGGGCCGTATGAGGTTTTTCCCATTGTGGGATTTCCTCGTACATCGACGCATTGTGGTTGTGTATTTTTATCTTGCAAATTCTCACCTAGATGCATGCTTAGGTTTAACAAGATAAAATCGGTCTAATCACAAAAATGGTGTAATTGGTGCATAATTATTATGGGTAATTTAGTTTACTATAATTCAAGTTTAAGAAAAAATTAATTTAGCAAAATTCATGTTTTGTTTAGTTTGTATAAATTTGAACTTTAATTGAAGTTTTATTAAGAAGCAAAAATTAACTTGAAGAAATTTAAAATTCGAAATATTCAGTGAACCGTACCTTTTGAAATTATCAAAGCCTAATATATAAAATTCACCCCTTTTCAGAGTGGTATCAGAGTTTATAAATTAAAGAAATCACATTTGCACATCGACTATCAGTTTTTTTGGGCCCAATACTGTGGTGTCCTAAATAAACACCTACGTACATGGACTATGTGAAGAAGATACCCTAATTATTTCAAGGTTTCATTGAAGATATAATGAATGGCGACGCCTATGGGAATTGCGGTTTTTGGTGTGTTGTAAAAATGTTAAATAAGGGTCGCGAGATGGATGGTTGGTAAATCGTAAGATCTGATTTTGTGGAAGAGGTTATTAAAAACAAGATGTTCAATGAAGATATTTTTAGGGGCATGGTATCGTGATATAGTTCTAACATTATTGATTAACTTTACTAATAATGTCGGAGAAAGTATTGGTTGCTTATTCCCTAGTGTGTTATTTTATTGCACAAGTTTATAATTGCGTATGCTTCTTTGTATCCCCAATTCAATGTCTTATGTTCCTCCCTACGAGACATAAGCCAAAAAATTCCCAATGATTATTTGAATGGCCCTTCTTTGTAGTTGTAGTGAATTTTTGTTTTAAGAATATGTGATGTGTTACATAATAAATAATTTATGCCAATTTTATTTTTGTAATGATGTGTCAAAAAAATTACACTTTATTCAATTATAAAATAATGTATGGGTTGCAAAATTGTAGTAAAATAATTTATAGAAAATAAAAATAGGTGGGTAGTTTTCGATAATTAATGAGTTATATATATATATATATATATATATATATATATATATATATATATATATATATATCCTAGGGGACTCCAATGTAATTATATAAGTGAAAAAAATATGAAAGTGTAACTAGTAAAAAAAGGGGCTTGTTAATAATTAAATGGAGATATGTATAATTATGTAATAAAATGGATATGGATGCACAATTATGTAAGTATTAATGCATTCATAAAAAAATATGAATGCATGCTCAATGCATTCATAAAAATAAAGAAAGGATAAAATATATCTGAGTGAGACACGCTTCCATCGAATGACCAATTCCCTCACAAGCACGACACCTCTCAGAGTTACTTTCAACAAAAGATTTAAAACAAGAATTCGAGTGAATTTTTCAATTATCCCTTTCAAAAAGTTGGCACCTACATCAATACCACCAAAAGCCATATTTAACAAAATTGGGATTTTGAAAACAGATTTTTCAAAACAATCAATATCACATAATTTTTTCAAAAAACAATATCAAATGCGATTAATTAGCGTAACTTGCTCTCATACCAATTTGAGAGTGTGCTACAGTGGAATAATTCGACTTCTCAAATAAATCTGATTTTAATTATGTGATAAACCAACCAGTTTTAATTAAACCCAAATTTTAGATATACCCTAACACATGCATCTAGGTCATTTAGAGTCATAAATCAATAAACATGCAAAGGAAACCTTTTATTTTCACTAATAATTTGCAAATCGCAACTTACAGAATACAAGCAAAACCTGCAATGGATTAGTGCACAGAAAACCCACAAGAACATGCATCTCTAAATCAGCAATGAATCAACCGTAGTAGATCCACATAGACAGGCAGTCCAAACAATCCAGGAACACTCACGAGTACTACCAATGACACGCAGTTAATCATCAGCCTAGTACCTCCCTCAAGTGGCACCTATATCAGTAGTAGACATCCTCTCTACAAGAGAAAACATCAACAAGATTATATCTTAGGTCCCAGAAAAATTCACATAAAGATTAGGATGTTTTATGAATTGAAAAACAAGGTATTAAAGCCCTAAATGAAGAAGCCAAAAGTGTTCTACTGATTTCCACTGTTTGCAAAATGAAAAACGTAAAGACTTTTTAAGAAAAACATCTCGTTTAACACACCATTTATAAAAAAGTTTAAGGCGACGTGTCATTCAAATGAGATCGAATGTCGTTCGAACTAGAAAGTATGTCGTTCGAACGAATGCTTAGCACAAGATCTGATGTCGTTTGAATGACATATCAGGTCGCTCGAATGAGAAAATTCTCGAAAAATAAATTTAATTTTTTATTTCAAAAAGTCGTCTTTAACCTAAAAAATTCATTTTGACAAAAAATAACGCCTCAGCACTAAGAAAATATTTTTAAAAAATTTCAAACCTCCTTTAAAAATTATCCCAACAACTTTAAGTGAACCGTAAAGGGACTTAAATACTTTCTCATCGAAATTAACCTTCCAACGGCTTGAATGTTGAAGAAGCTTGATATTCAGATCCGTCTCGATGCATATGTGATCTTGAACAATTCTTTGACGATTGTAACGGTATACGACATACTCAATTGTGACGAACATTTATAAAATCATGTCCTTACAAATCTCCCCCTATGTCTATGCCGGTATAAAAGAAAAACATATGTATTATCAACTCAAATATGACCTATACAAATCTACCCTCCCATGAACCCAAAAGTGAAAAGATAAAATGTTAAGTCTTCAAACATTGCTTCAAAACATCTTCAATTTCAAATCTTTGAGCTTTTCTCATTAGGGTGTGCAACATATGATCTTCAATTGTTGTACCTAAATACATGAGACAAAGCAAATACCTCATGACACATCGAGTTTGAAATGATATAAAAATACATCAATCATCATAATAAAATCTCCCCCATAATGCAAAAACTCCCCCATAATTCGTTCTCCTCCTTTTTATTTGATCGAAATAGATAAGGAAACGAATAACCAAATCAAGCATGGAGTTGTCACGATAAACAAGGCAATCAAACTACAATCACAAAGAGATACTCAAACGTATTCCACAAACTATTTTTTATTTTTTTATTTTTTTCTACAAAAAAATATAAATCACACCATGAATTTACACTAAAACAACCAAATCATGGAAACGGAATGAATGGGTATGAACATATTCAATAGGTAATAAAACTCAATCAAGCATATGTGCACGATGCATAAGTGCACTCCTATCGAATGAACATCAAAAATATCCTTAGGTGTAAAATTGTTGAATTTAGATGATATTGACTAAATCAAATCAACAAAATGACTTTCACACCAATAACGTCCAAAACTATTTAGTGCCGTTTCGAAGGAGGTGCAAACCCATTGATACATATCCATCCAAAACTCCCTCATAAATAATAATCTTTTTGTTTTTCTAATGAGGTTCTAAATTCTCCGCTTAGAGAAAACCTATTAGCCCAAAATTTGGCATATTTCATCTTTTTATTGCCTTAATTTTTTTGTTAGGGCTATTTTCAAACGGTGGCTTTCACGACGTGATTTTTATTCACTCGCAGCCTTTTTCCATGTCACTCATAATTTTTTCAAATTTAAATAAATTCCTCACGGGCAATGGTTTTTACATGCATTACTTTTATTACTCTCGTATTATTGCACTTGGTTGGTTTTAAAAACAGGATTGAGATGAAAACACTCGACCAACATGTGATAGACAAGTACAATAATCAAACAAATCTGTTCACGTGTGCAATAAAGGAAATAATGAACCAAACATGTAGGAAGTATCAACTTATAACATCTCAATGACTCCAAACATTATAAAGCACATGGATGACATGGTATATTGTCTCAAAACACTATCAAATAGTCACATGAATAAATGAAATGAAATTGTGACTCAGTCATCCTAAGTGTCCATTCATATACGGTGTAAAACAAAATACAAAAATCTTTTTGTCTTTTTCCAAAAATTTTATCAAAATAAAATATTTTTGACTTTTTCAAAAATTTTATCAAAAACAAAAAATCTTTTTAGATTTTTCGAATGATATATCATAATTGTAGTACAACCATCAATGTGCATATATCATTAATATGAAAGTTATCATATGCTAGAAAACAGTAATCACACAAATAAATCAATAATCAATGCAGGTATGATTAAACAAACAATGTAGTATAAGCAATTAAGCATGAATACCAAGAGCAACTGCATATAAACTATCAGAGGCAACCCAGCAGTACCAAATAAAATCAAGTTGAACCAGTGTACTTCAAACAGACGAAACAAAATATCCAGGGGTCGCTCGAAAGAAGCGCCCTATCGCTCGAACGACAAGGGCTTCTCGCGAGAAGAAGCTTCGCGTGACATCAAATTGTCGCTCGAATGAAAATTAATCTCGCTCAAATGAGAAAATCAAATTTTCACAAATTGCCCAGAATGTAAAATAGTGTTTTCCAGTGAAAAAATTTCCAGAAAACAATACCTGGAATGTGATGACATAAGCAAAACAGTGCTAAAATAGTAGCATACTAATAAAATAATTTAAACTACAACAAAGTAAGTCATAACACTAGTAAGAGTATATCATGGAGAACCACTAGAGTATGACAAATATTAAACACAATCAACCAAAAGATCTCACATGGGGTGGATCGCGTGCAAGTAAACGAGAATCGTGAACAATTAGACCATAAGGCCTCTTAATCGGATTTCTTAATCCAAACAGATTTGTAACGATACAAGGGGGTTTGATTTATCGAATTCATTATTTTATTAACCTTCCTAGGTCCATTTAAAAGTTTGTAACAGAAACACCTTAGATGACCTTGCCTACCACAATGTGTGAAAGTGTAAATCGGGCGATGAGTGTTACCTAAAGGTGGCCCTCTCATAAAGTTTTAAGGTGGCGCTATCCTAAAATTCCTAGGTACCTTTCTCACGATGTGCATAGGTGCTTAACAACCTTATGTGCCTCTCTTCTAATAACCCTAAGAGTCTCTCTCACACATGTGGGATTGGCTTTGTGAATGGGTGCAACACTATCATCGAAGCCTATACCACACCTATCATCCTTGATTTGGACAGTGCCAAACATCTTATCTAGCTTTTTTGACCTAGACTCCAAATCAAACTTAACCTTAATTGACTCTCTTAAACTCTTCTCTAGCTCAACTATCCTAGACTCGAGTACACCTCTAGAATCCTCAAACTCCAAAAGCTCCTTTTTCATAGTCTCCACCAACCCTCTAAGACTATCTCTCTCACCCACGACATACCTTAGCTTATCTCTAAGCATCTTCTCACGTGTCCTAAGGTCCTCAATTAATTCATTCGTGTTATTTTCATCTAAGAAAAGTTTTTTCAATTTAGCTTCAAGTTTGCCTTCTTTAACTTTTCAGATTCCACATACAGGTTATTGTAGGCAACTTGCAACTCACTCAACGCTTCCTCACTCTTGTCACTTTCACTCTCATCACTAATCATAGGGGTGGGGATCTCTCGCTTAATAGCAAAAAAAACTTCTTTTTCAGAATCATTATTACTAAGTGAAGAAGCATGAGGTGTCGGTTTATTAAAATCTTTCTTATATGAGTGGGACACTCTTCCATTGAATGACCAATTCTCTCACAAGCACGACACCTCTCAGAGTTACTTTCAATAGAAGATTTAAAACAAGAATTCGAGTGAATTTTCCAATTAGCCCTTTCAAAATGTTGGTATCTAAAATCATCAATACCACCAAAAGCCATATTTTAAAAAATCAGTATTTTGAAAACAGATTTTTCAAAACAATCAATATCACATAATTTTTGCAGAAAACAAGATCAAATGCGATAAATTAGTGTAGCCTTCTCTGATACCAATTTGAGAGTGTGCTACAGTGGAATAATGCAACTTCTCAAATAAATTCAATTTTAATTATGTGACAAACCAACCAGTTTTAATTAAACCCAAATTTTAGATAAACCCTAACACATGCATCTAGGTGATTTAGAATCATAAATCAATAAACATGCAAAGGAAACCAATTTCAGGAAAAATCCCTGAATGGTAAAACCTTTTATTTTCATAAATAATTTGCAAATCGCAACTTACAGAATTACAAGCAAAACCAGTAATGGATTAACGCACAGAAAACCCACAAGAACACGCAGCTCTGAATCAGAAATGAATCAACCGCATTAGATCCACATAGACAGGTAGTCCAATCAACCCAGGAACACTCATGAGTACTCCCTATGACACGCAGTCAATCTTCAGCCCAGTAACTCCCTCAAATGGCACATATATCAACAGTGGAGATCCTCTCTATAAGAGAAAACTTCAACAAGATTGTATCTTGGGTTCCAAGACAATTCAGATAAAGATTGGGATGTCTTGTGAATTGAAAACTAAGGTATTAAAGCCCTAAATGAAGAATCCAAAGGTGTTCTGCCGATTTGCAGAGTTTGCATAATGAAAAACGTAAAGACTTCTTAAGAAAAATGTCTCGTTTAACACGCCACTTATAAAAAAGTTTAAGGCGGCGCGTCATTCGAATGAGATCGAATGTCGTTCGAACCAGAAAATATGTCGTTCCAACGACTGCTTAGCGTGAGATCTGATGTCGTTTGAACGACATATCAGGTCACTTGAAAGAGAAAATTCGCGAAAAATAAATTTAATTTTTTATTTCAAAAATTCGTCTTTAATCTGGAAAATTCATTTTGACGAAAAACAACACCTCAACACTTAGAAAATATCTTAGAAAAATTTTCAAACCTCCTTTAAAAATTATCCCAACACCTTTAAGTGAACCATAAAGGGACTTAAATACTTTCCCACCGAAATTGAAGAATCTTGATATTCGGATCCGTCTCGATGCAGATGTGATCTTGAACAATTCTTCGACGATTGTAGCGGTATACGACATACTCAATTATGACGGACATTTATAAAATCATTTCCTTATAGTAAATGCTTATGAGAATATTTTGAAAATAATTGTGAGATATCTCCTTCATGCGTTTAGAATATACAAGAAATTTCATAGGAAGATATGATGTACAATTGTTACAATAATTTCCATAAATATGGTGCAAGATTTGAATTAGTCTCAAAAGAATATCATTAAAGAGACTTTAACAAGTATTTTAATTATTTGGAGATGATGAAGAGTCTATTTACTTAACTTATGTGAGAAACATTAAAATGTAGGTATTAGGTGGTTGTGGTAAAGATTTTATATGAAGAATTATTAATTTATGTATGTGTGATACTGACATTGGTGATGAGTCGGTCGGGATTGAGTCATCCTACGGTTAGTGAGTTAATATAGTCGTAATCGGACAAAAGTCTTAGTGGTTATGGATATATACATATGTCAGGTGGGAGTATGTTTTATGACCGAGGGACTTGGTAACTAGCAGGTGGCTAGTATACATGTCTTATTGCTTATATATTATATACGAGTAAAATACTTTCTCACTAGTTTGCATTACTCGTGATGCTACGTAAATATTTTTGTGAGGTTCGAGAAAATAAGAACTTGAAGGTTGGTTAGTTTTCTAGTTAAGATGTTGGAAATAAGAAATTATTGCATCCTTAGATTTTATTTTCTAATATAATGTTGAAATCATGTAATATTGTAAAAATTGGAGAGTTAAAAGAAGAGAATGTGAACTGTATGTATGTATGAATGTGTTACGAAATGGTGATTTGATATTCATCTGGAAACTAATGTTTTGTTGGGTCACACCTCGATTTATGAAAAAGCTTTCAACAAGGTAAAAAATTATTATTTAAAACAAAATGATATTTTGATTTACCTAAAGATATTTGGATAAATTTGTCATAAAGTTGGGGGTGTGATAGTAGTAATCATTTTGTGCTTCTCAAGTTGAAAGACAGCTCCCCAATGCCATCGGTTGCAAGTTATTGGCATAAAAAATCCCTTCTCAAAGACCGGTCCTAGATTGATAAAATACGATGGGAGGATTGCATATTTTGAGAATCGTTGCCCCTTAGATGTAGCTACCTATGATGCTCCACTTGATCTAACTTAATGGGAGTTCGATCTTGCGATCTTTTGTACACTTGTGAATGATAATGTATAGCTTTTTGGTGTTATTATGTATTTGGTTGGATTTTTATTTCAAACTCAATTGTAAAAAATAAGAATTAATGTGATTAAAATATATTGATGGGGTTTTTGTTATCATGTCTTCGATTTGATTGTAAATTCATGAATGACTTATTTTTTCTCTATCCAATAACATATAAAATATTAATACTTAGTTTTTGGTATTTTGCCTTATTGGATTTAAAACTATAATGCCAAATCACTTTCGGTATTGTAAGGCCCAAATTTGTAGTACTATGCCACACCTTGACCCTGATTGCTTCATAATACCACTATTTAGGGAGTTTAGTTCAAAATACCACAAAGGAAAAACAATTCGGGACATAAATCCCGATTCAATGAACAACAATTCAAAATGTAACTCCCTAACATAACCATACATAATTGGAATCAATGTCTTATTTCGTAATCAAGATAACGAATGTATCCCATTTGGCATATAGATAACAAAAGGAAAATAAAATTTAATTTTGTCACGTCTTGTCGGGAAAGAGAGTTATAGACGGAAATTTTGTTCTTCGTCTCATCAAGAAAGAAGATTCAACCAGTGATGTATAACAAATAGGCCATTTCACAACAAACCAACTATTCCACCGGAGCATCGTTTTCCTTGGCCTTGTTCCTAAACATATCGATAATCCAATTCATCTTTACAACTTGTAATGGTTGACACTTTTGTTTTGCTTCTTCCTTGTTGACTCCCAAATATTGAATTAATAGATCCATAACCTTGTCGGGAAATAATTCCCTTACCCGTCATCTTTATATACTAAAGATCCAACTACAGGACATCTCATTATTTGGACTATAGGACATCTAATTATTTGGGCTATGTCATAAAATGTGATTACTCTCTCTTAATGGTTTATGGAAATTATTACTCTCAGCCAGTCACCATTCAACAAACTCAAATTAATGGAGAATCAATAGAATGGTGACTATGTTACATCAACCCCATGAACCCATACTTCACCACTATTTTTGTAACTCCTTTTATAAAGTTTCTCTACTGGCCACTCATTGATTCTAGTTCAGTGGTTCACACAGGGTAATGGTCCACATTCAACCTACATTAAAAACATTAACTTTATCTATTTTAAACATATTAAACAATAATTTTTGTTATAAATATGTATGAATACAGTCAAGTGCATTACGATAGAATCCGTCCATATCGCATATGCAATATGGTTAGTGAAGTTCTTTAGCAACTGGAGATCTTTTAGGCCACCGTAATCTTTAGGCATCACCAATACTGACCTTCCTTTACTGGATGGACCTATCTCGGTGACTTCGGCATCTGCACATTCAGTTTTAGATTTACCGTCATCACTACTAGCCTCGGGGATAATTGTAGGTTGACGCCCATCTTGGACATTGGGTCCCTCCAGTACATGTAATACCCCGTATTTTTGTGATATTTATTTATGGGATTAATTGAATTAAATGTGTATTAATTGAAAATTAATCCGGATAAAAATACTAGTGATATGCGAGTTAGTATTTGATATTAATGAGTATATATGGATATATATAAATATTGAACTATGAAACTTGTCGTGAGATTGAAATACGGCAATTTGGGGAATTTTGTTGAGACGCGGGTGACAGTCGCGTCAGGAATATATTTATTTTAATTAAAAAGTGAATTTTATTTCTATTAACCGTATGGTCATTTTGAGTGCACCAACGCGTTCGGAAGGGTCGAAATAGTCAGAAAACACTAGCCGGGGGTTTAGTTTGGGTCCCGGGGCATTTTTAGGCAATGCCGGCAACGTATAAGGGTAGTTTGGTAATTTTGAATTTTTGGGAATTAAAACCTACGAAAATTGGGAATTAAAAAGCTGACTTGGTAATTGCCCACTAAACCCACTAACCACATCTTAGGACTTAATGGGCTACGGGGGTTATTATAATTGTTCCAAAATTTCCTAAGGCAAACCCTAGCCACCATTAGCACCTTGGAGAAGAAGGCTTGTAGAGAGAGAAGAGAGGAGAATTCTGCAGAGAGAGAGAGAGAAACTCATCAATTCGTCATCAAATCCAGAGATACACATAAGGCAAGTGGTTTAATTACATATTTTGCAAAGAATGCTTATTCCATGCGTAGGAAATTTTAGGAAATTTACAGAATTTCATTGTTCTTGGAGAATGATAAAAACCCATTGAATTGGATGTAGAGATTTATAATTTTATGAGGAAATTGCATGTAGAACACTGTTAGGATGATTAGTCAGGGAAAAATACATCTTTTATACCATAAAAACGGATTTATTATTGCCTATGGATGAATTTAATTTCTAGGGTTCATGTTCTTGAGATTGGGGAAGAAGATGTGGAGATTTAATATTTGGATGAGATTTAGGATGAATTAATCCCACTAAATACGTTAATATATGACCTAAGTATATTTAGGATTGATTAGAACCCAAGTACAATTGTTGGTTTGATGTTTAGAGGAGATTAGAGGTGTAGAAAAATTGGAAAAACGAGTTAAGGAATTTCTGGGCTCGAAACTGGTCCCTCGTTAGAAGACCTACCCAGGTCGTTCGAACGAGCTTCTAACGAGTGAACAGTTTGCCTTCTAACGAGTTGAATGTTCGTTCGATGCCTTTGATTCTAATGAGATCTCGTTAGATACCCAGTTCGTTCGAACGAACTCTCGTTCGAACAGCCTCGTTCGAACGAGACTTCTAACGAGCTGACAGTTTAGGCTTTTTAGCCTGTTTTGATCCCGAGTGTCCCAATACCTTGTTTATATGTAGAGATAACAATTCCTTGTGGATTAATTGATATAATTGGGATATTTGGGATATAATGAGGAGTAAAACCTCGAAGTGTAGTTTGAACCTAAGGGGAATTATGGAGTAGGACGTGAGTGTCTATTACGATGCGAGAACATTTACGGCCTAAATTATTATATTAACCGGGAACATATAAATTGTGTAGCTTTATATGTCGGTACGAGAATGAGAAGTGTACCACCAATATATTATGGTGATTACTAAGATGTGTGCATACTTAGTATAGGTATTACTTTTATGTGTATGACATACCTACCATACTTGCTATCACGGGAGGGTTACGTTCGCTTAGGGCCCTCTAATCCTTGTGTTGCCCGGATTTAGACTGGTACCTCGATGAACATAGGTCAGAGAAGGACTTATTGGGATGTTAATAAGTCTGCTGATCGTGGGAGCGCAGGTATGGGCGTGACCCATGTGATGTGACTGTGTTCGCCTCCATTGTTTGTGATTGTTGTTATCTGAGAACGATTCCTGAGAGATTCGGAATGCGTGATCCTTATGTACGTGATGTACCGGGATGGATAGCAGAGTATGTGTGCACCGCAGCTTAGTCTCGGGATGCTTGTATTGTATATTTATGACGTGAAAAATATACACTTAATTAATGGGAACTTTCATGTTGATATTGTGAATATAATTATGGTAATGTTTTGAGAAAACATAATGGGTTAACCGATAGTGAATTGTATTACTAATTGAGAATCTGAGTCTACGTAAAGCCCTCTATTTAATTGATAACGCTAGAATGTAAATTTGGGAATTGAGTAGTAAGGGGTAGAACTTATTACGGTTTGGTTAGTTATGTATGTTGTTTAGATGGGTACGGTACGTTAGGAGTGCACATGTAGTCGAGAGGTGAGAATTTCATGTGAGTGCACGTCCTAACATGTATTTTGCATTTAATGTTTTAATGTTATTAAAACACTTGTTGTTTTTAAATTGATTTCCACTTTCGGGCTCTGACCCATTTGCTTTCAAATCTATTTTTGTAAAAACCATTTTAGGTGCCCAGCCACAAGGACACCATGCTTAGGATTTTCATTCAGGTGACGAGCTGTAGCTGTTTGTGGAAGTTACAGGACTTTGCTTGTAGACGCTTCATCTATCTTGACTCTGTATTCAGCATTTATCAGTTGTAGGGCATGTCGCCCATTTCTTTTAGAGACATTTCATTTATTTCAGTTATTCAGACTTCGGGTATGTAATTAATTCAGGATTCAGACTTGTCTTATTATTTTCAGTTGTGGGATTGTTGTGAGGAGTTTTCCTCCGGACTTTTTATTATTTGTTGGTTATTTCATTACTTCGTTATGTTGAATGGATTATGTTGTTCTTCCATTATTCTTGTACTGCATGTTAATCAGACTTAAATTAAAATTTGGCACTTACTTTTTAAATACTAGGTGGTTAGTAATCTTTAAAAATGTTTTCGATAGTGATGCTATTAACTGAACCAACTTGGCATTTTGTATTGATTTAATAAAGGAGTAGCTACCCGGTATTTAATTAGTCGGGGTGTCACAGTACATTACTATCCACGTGGTATCAACCTACTCCTGAACATTAGGAGGGTTGGGTTCCTGCACACTATTATCCTCGAGGACGTCTTTCCCTTCATTAAAGACTTGAGTTTTTTTCGATGCTTTCTTTCGGAAGAAGTGATTGGAATCCTCCTTTTCCTTGTATAAAACTCTTTTTATTCTAATTTTAAACCGGAGATAAAAGAAATTTTAACAATTAAGCAAGGAAGGACAAATTCTAAGTAAAACATCCATATATTTGGTTCACTAGTGCCAAGTATAAGCTTGAAATTCGGGATTCTTGTAACAAAACATATATGCCATATTCGGGTTTTAATCCCTGATTCGGTTCAATTAGTTAAAAAAACATTTTCGTTATACAATTCCTGAATATTATTATCTTTACTCTGAATAATTACCCCGATTACATCAATAAAATATCATAATATAGACCCCGAATATGAAAATTCATTTTCTTAAATAAGGTATGACTAAAGATAAGGTCCCTGAGTCATGCCAATAAGGGACGACAATAAGAAAATTGAGTTATACCTTAACTAATCATTATGTGGACTCTAAATGAAAACTTAATATTTATTTTTAGATAAGGTATGACTCAAGATAAGGACCCGAATTCATAGTTATCTATTTCCGTAATGAAATACTGAAGTTACAGAGGTTTTCGAATGTGTGAACAAACTTTGCATGGCATTTCATTTCATTTATATATCATGTTTTTACAATTGTTTAGTAATTTTTGAACAACAAAATAACTTTTTTAAGCTTAAAGGCATTTGTGGATTCTCAACATAGAATACATAAATCAGTTTGGTGTGAAACCTTAGCAAACCGCCAATAACGAATAGGATGGGTACCTTACACGATCATGTTGAGAATATCGAGTACAAAACTCTAATATTCGCAAGAAATGGTTATAAGAAAGTACTCACTAAACCACTCTTTCAAAACACTTAAAGAAGAACTACTACACTCAAACTAAGATACAAATGCAAATTGCCTTATTGTTTTACTTCTTCTTGGATAATTATACAAGCATAGGACATGGGGTATTTATAGCATGGCAAATACATTTTAGTCCATACATTAAACAAGTAAAGAAACATTACAACCAAATTTTTCTACCTAACGCACTATTTTATCACTAGTGAAATATATGTAAGCAATGACATAACACGCACTAATTTAGCACCAATGGTTGTGGGCTTAATTAGTGGTGACCTAATTTCTCCACTAATGGTAGTGGGCTTAATTAGTGGTGACCTAATTTCTCCACTAATGGTAGTGGGAATAATTAGTGGTGACTTAATTTCCCCACTAATTGGTGTTGATATCTTAACACTCCCTCTCAACACCAACTCCCATTCCTTTCACCATGCCGAACTGACGACGAAAGTTTTCAAACTCGCTTGCACTCAACCCTTTCGTGAGCAATTCCACAATTTGATCATCTGTCTTGATTTGTCTCATCTCAATCTCTTCTTTCATAACCTTTTCTCTGATAAAATGATAGTGTACTTCCACATGTTTAGTTTTGGCATGAAAGACTGGATTTTCCGTCAAACGAACTGCCGACTGGTTGTCACAGTACAACGGAACTGCATAGTCTACTGGTTGATGTAGATCATTCATCAACTGTATTAACCACGTACTCTCTTGATCTTCCATTGTTTATGCTCGATATTCTGCTTCCGTAGTTGACAAAGATACAGTTGGTTGTCTCTTACTACACCAAGAAATTGCTCCAGACCCAAGATTGAACACGTACCCGGTAGTTGATCGGCGAGTGTCATGATCTCCTTCATAATCGGCGTCACAATAGCCAACTAACTTGCAATCATCACCTTTCTTGTACAAAATATTTAAGGACATTTTTGTCCATTATCAATTTATATGTCGTACGCCATTACACCATTGAAGATATTCAAGCTTGCATCGTCATCAATAGATCCGAATATCAAAAGAATCAAGGAATCAATTTTCTGGACAGGCGGACCGGTCCGCCTATTTTAAAAAGGAACCGGTCCGCCCCGGACCGATCCGCCTCAATCCGGACCAATCCGATCTGCTCAAAAACTAGTAGACCCCGGATCAAATGCGAACCAAAGAAGCTACTTGAAAAAATGAATCGGTCCGACCTTGGACCAATTCGCATCCATACCGGACCGGTCCGTCTGGGATAAATTCGAGCAGATCGTGTAGAGATTTTTCAGGCCCAGTTTTTTCCTTTATAAACCAATTCCAGGGAGCTATTTAGCAAGACCTTCATAAACGATTTTCAGAGTCCTAAATAATCTAAGTCTTCACCCTTGTGAGTCCCAAGACTCATGTTTCGATTCACACAACGTTTCAAACCCTTGTGAATCTATTTGCAACCCAAGAACACAACAGTGTGTCTGTTCATACCCTTGTGGAGAAGACCGTCCTTCTTCTTCATTGCTGCCCTCCTGGAAAGGGAAAGTTCCGGCCGCCGACTATATATCCGAAGCCTGCGGGTAATTCTGTGTCACTGTATTTTCATTGTAATCCGAGAAATTTTATGTTACAATATTATAATGAAAATAAATGGTTTTTCCCCTTTGGGGGATTTTTCCTCAGTTATGTGTGTTTGAATGTTCTTGCATGTTTTACATCTTCTTCAATCACACCTAGATGCATGTGTAGGCCTTAATTGATAAAAACTAAATTTAATTAAATAATTTCCCTATTTGAACGCAAGATCACTCTTTTCAAATTGGTATCAGAGCGGGTTACACTAATCTATTGCGTATTCCTAATTTTTCGCAAAATTTTTCTAAGATATCAATTTTCTGACAAATTGATTTTTGAAAACAAGTGTGTTCATAATGGAGAAGTTATATAATAAAATGTCAGTTTTTGACGGGACAAACTATGCATATTGGAAAGGCTGCATGAGATCTGCATTAAAAGCCATTGATGAATGTGTAAGGATTTTGGTCGAAAGAGGGTGGATACCTCCCTCCGTCACTGTTGAAAATGTGACCAATTTAAAACATGTCTCCTCTTGGACTGGAGAAGAGTTTAGATGGTCATCTTTTAATTCTAAGGGTTTAAGTGTTATTTATGGGTCTGTCACACCTGATGAATTCAAACGCATAATGACGTGCACCATGCCAAAAGAGGCATGGGATGTTTTGCAACTTACCCATGAAGGAACTAATGTTGTGAAAGAGTCTAAGCTGTAAAATTTAACAACTCAATTTGAAACCATCACCATGCATGAAACTGAATGCTTTGATGATTTTTATGCTAGGTTATCTGATATTATTAATACTAGCTTTAATCTTGGTGAACACATTCCTAATGCTAGAGTTGTTAAAAAGATTCTTCGTTCTCTTCCTATGCGTTTTATCCCTAAAGTCACTGTGCTAAATTCTATGGGTAATTTAAATATGCTAAAATTGGAGGAACTTGTAGGAGATTTGCAAACTTATGAGATTGATATGTTCCCTAAATCTGTCAAGTCTAAAGATAAGGGAATTGCTCTTAATGCCCAGGAGAGAAAAGGTGAGGGGTCGGTAAGAAAGAGAGAGTCATATAGAAAAATTGAGATTGATACATCAGATTCTGAGTGTGATTTTGATGATTTAGCCCTGTTTGCTAAAAACTTCAAAAGAATTCTCAAATTCAAGAAAAATGGTAATTTTAAAGATAAAAAGAAGTTTGAGAAAAATAAATCTGAAAAGAAAAATGAAAACATTTTTAAAGATCCTCCTAAGAAAGAAAGTGAGAGATGCTTTGAGTGTGACGGTAGGGGTCATAGAGCCTTTGAGTGTGCCACGGGTCTGAACAGAGAAAAGGGCAAAGTTGTCCTTAATGCTACCCTTAGCGATGAAAGTGAGGTCGAGTCGGTGGATTCTGGAGACAAGTCACCGCATGAGTGTAACTTCACTGCATTCATGGTTAGTCATGTGAGCACTTATAGTTCTCCTCACGACGATGAGGATTTTGCATCACAGAGACACCTCGACAGTGAGATCGATGTGAGTGAGAGGGAGGTTGACACAAGTGAGAGCGAGATAGATCTTCAACGCGCCTATGCCGATCTATATTCTGAGTCCTTTAAAACTAAAAAGCATAACAAAGCGTTAGTTCTTAGGATCACCGCTTTAGAGGAAGATTTAGGAAAAGCAAGAGAGAGAGAGTCATCCATCTGCACTACCTTAAGAGAGAGAGAGAGAAACTTGTTTTGAGAAAGAGAGAGGGGACTTAACAAAACAAGTGGCTAGTCTTACGAGTGAGCTCCATTCCTCCGTGGAGACTCGGAAGAAACTTAAAGCCCTTGTTGCCCAGATTACTCATGATCTTGAGAGAGCACGACAAGTCAAGGTACAAATCGAGGACAGATCTGGGAAGATGGGAAAGATGCTCCTCGGCCCTGCTTTAGGTTTCGGTGATCGGCAGGGAATTGGTCATGATGGTGCCTCCACGACCCAAATTGCACCAGGACCAGTCCTTGAGTTTACTACTACTCCTTATGGTCATCGCCAAAATCCATGAAGGAGAGTTCGACCAAGAAATGCAAGCCAAGGTCCGCCTAAGACTGTGTTCTTTTGCACTTATTGCAAAAGAAAAGGCCACCTGAGGGAGTTTTGCTATAGTATGGGTCAGATACTACATACTACTTACCCACCACAGCATACTGATGTTTTTACCAGTCTGAGAGAGCGAGTTGAGTTTTTAGCTGCCACTTCATAGAGTTTGATGGAGGAATTCCAACGGATGTCTTTACCGTCAGTGAATGCTTCTCACATTCTGGCTAACACCAACAACAATAAAGGTAAACAAAAGGTCAACACTACTTGGGTACCTAAGAAATATAAAAAGGCTTTTGTTATTCATGTCGCTCTCATAGCACATAATACCTCACAGTGGTATTTTGATAGTGGGTGCTCCAGACATATGACAGGTGATGCCTCATTTTTTACGTCTCTTGAGGATTATCAGGATGGCAGAGTCACCTTTGGAGATGGGAGCAAGTCTAGCATTATAGGACGTGGTACTGTAGAGTAACCAGGATTTCCTAAGCTAGAGAATGTTTTGTACGTCAAAGGTTTGAAAGCAAACCTTCTCAGCATTAGCCAGCTGTGCGACGCTGACTTTACCGTAAAGTTTGACCGGGACGCATGTAATGTCTATAATCAAGCCGGTAAACTTTTAGTGTGAGGGATGAGAACTAAGGATAATTGCTATGGGACTGAGCCCACATCCTCACTTGTCTGCAACAGCGCCATGATCACTCCTATGGATATGTGGCAACAACGTCTAAGTCACATGAACGTTAGAGACTTATCTCGTTTAGCTGAAAGGGACCTAGTACGTGGCTTACCATCTCTTGGAAAACCAGCTTTGACGATTTGTGGACCCTGTCAGTTGGGAAAACAAATTCGTAGCCCCCATAGGAAGTTGCATTCCATTACCACCTCTCGTGTACTTGAGCTTGTTCACATGAATCTTATAGGTCCTACTCGTATTGAGAGTCTCGGTGGTAAGAGGTATATCCTCATGATGGTAGATGATTTCTCCAGATACTCTATTGTAGGTTTTCTGAGAGATAAATTCGATGTTGTGGAATTTTTAACGACCAAGTGCCGAGTCCTGCAAAATCAACACGGTGTCACTATTAACAGGATACATAGTGACAACGGCACTGAATTTAAGGAAGCAAAGGTTGATCATTACTGTGATAGCATTGGGATCAAACATGAGTTTTCTGCTGTGAAGACTCCTCAGCAAAATGGGATTATTGAGAGAAAGAATAGGACGATCCAGGAAATGGCTAGATTTATGCTTCTAGGTCGTAAGGTTTCTAGGAGATTTTGGGCAGAGGCAGTGTCTACTGCATGCCACACGGTGAATAGGGTTTACCTACGTCCACACACACTTAAGATGCCTTATGAATTATGGACTCGCAAGAAACCTAACCTTGCATATTTTCGTGTTTTGGGGAGTAAATGCTACATCCTACGGGATAAAGAGCAATTGGGAGTGTTTGACTCCCGAAGCGACGAGGGAATATTGCTAGGGTATTCATCGAATAGTAGAGCGTGTCGAGTTTTTAACCTGAAGAGCTCTAAGGTTATGGAGTCAATAAATGTCACCGTGCAAGATGACAAACCTTTGGCGTGTATTGATTCTAGCCTTTCGTGTGGGGATGAGGATATTTTAGGCAGTAATGATCTTATCCCTCACCCACACTCTGTGGACCCTACTCCTATGTTTGGGGACACACCTGCTTGGGTTCACAAGAGTCATGACCCTTCTGCCATTATTGGTGATCCCACTCTAGGGGTCAAGACTCGTGCTCAGCTCGAGAACGTTGTTAGCCATTTTTGCTATATGTCTAAAATCGAGCCCAAGAATCACAAAGAAGCACTTAAGGATGAACACTGGATATCTGATATGCAGGATGAGTTGCTTCAGTTTAAAAAGAATAATGTCTGGGAACTAGTCCCCCGACCTAGTGAGACTAATGTAATTGGTACCAGGTGGATTATTAAGAATAAAATGGATGAAAATGGTACCATAATCAGAAACAAGGCTAGGTTGGTCGCTCAAGGCTACACACAGATAGAGGGTGTAGACTTTGGGGAGACATTTGCTCCTGTTGCAAGGCTTGAGTCCGTCCGCTTACTACTCGCCTTTGCATGTCATCTGCGCTTCAAGTTATATCAGATGGATGTCGAGAGTGCCTTTCTAAATGGCATTCTACAGGAGGAGGTTTATGTGGAACAACCAAAAGGGTTTGAAGACCCTAAGCACCCGAAACACGTCTATTATCTGAGAAACGCCTTGTATGGTTTGAAGCAAGCTCCTCGTGCTTGGTACGAAAGGCTTACTTTCTATCTCTTAGCCTGTGGCTTCAAGATAGGGGGAGTTGATATGACGTTGTTCGTCAGGAGAGATGACGGTGCTATTTTGTTTGCCCAAGTCTATGTGGATGACATAGTCTTTGGATCCGCATGCTCCCAGCATGCTCACCACTTTGAGGAGGAGATGAAAAGTGAGTTTGAGATGAGCATGGTAGGTGAGCTTACTTTCTTCTTTGGTCTCCAAGTTCGTCAGCTAGAGGATGGGATGTTCATCTCCCAATCCAAGTATGCTAGAGACCTAGTGAAGAAATTTGGTTTAGACTCCGCTAAGCATGCTCGTACACCTATGAGTACTTATATCAAGCTTAGTAAGGACACTTCAGGCAAGGACGTAGATCAAACTTTGTATCGGAGTATGATAGGTAGTCTTCTCTACCTGACTGCCAGTCGTCCCGACTTAGCCTTTAGTGTTGGAGTCTGTGCGTGATATCAGGCGTCCCCGAAAGAGTCACACTTACTTGCTCTAAAATGTATTATTAAATACGTGAGTGGGACTCTCTCATATGGTCTTTGGTATTCCTTTGATACCAATAACCGTTTGTCTGCCTATTCAAATGCCGATTGGGCCGGGGATGTAGATGGTTGTAGAAGCACATCTGGTGGGTGTTTCTATTTTGGTTCTGCTCTTATCTCCTGGTTGAGCAAGAACCAAAACTCTATCTCTTTGTCCACAGAGTACATCGCCGCCGGGAGTTGTTGCACGCAACTCTTGTGGATGAAGCAGATGCTGGAGGATTATGGGATTTCACAGGACACCATGACCATTTCCTATGATAACACAAGCGCGATACACATATCCCGCAATCTGGTCCAGCATTCGCGCACAAAGCACATCAAGATACGCGAGCACTTTATACGTTAGTTAGTTTAGGAGAAAGTCGTATCCCTGAGTTTCGTACCCACCGACCGTCAATTAGTCGATATTTTCACAAAACCTCTAGATGCCCTTAGATTTGAAAGTCTTAGGAAGTCTTTGGGGATTTGCACAGTTGACTGAGGGGTTGGTCTTTTTCTAGAATAGGATGCTTTTTCATGTTCACATCATATGCTTCCTATTAATAGCATGTTTTATATGTATTATTGTTTTTTTGTACAGCTATTTATTTATTCTTTTGAAAAATCCAAAAAGATTTTCGTTTTATAAAACTTTTAAAAAAGCTCAAAAAGATTTTTGTATTCTTTTTACACCTTTTATGGATGAGTATTTAAGATAGCCAAGTCACAACTTCATTCCATTTTTCATGTGACTGTTTGATAGAGATTTAAGACGCTGCAACATTTCATCCATGTGCTTTACATTATTTGGAGTCTTTGAGATGTGATTAGTGATATCTTTCTACATGTTTGACTCCTATCTCCTTTATTGCACACATGCACGGAGATGTTTGATTATTGTACTTGTCTATCACATATTGGCTTGAGTGTTTCCATCTCAATTCTGTCTATACAACAAACAATATGCAATAAAACTTGACATGATTGGAATGCATGTAAAAATCATTTTGGTGAGACTATGTGTTTATTGAAAATGGGGAAGGGCTGCGAAAGGTTTATTTAGCCTTTGCGATTCTAAGCCACCGTTAATAAGGACCTAAAAAATTGAGGAATTTTTATTATCTGAGTTCCAAAGAGGTTAAAAGAGCCCACACAAAAAATTTTAAGGCAATAAAAAGCAATTCATGCCAAATAAGGGCCACTAGGTTTCATCATCCATTCTCCAAAGTTTGAGAATTTAGATCGCCTCTTTTCTAAATATAAATCTGAGGGATTTTGGTTGGATAATATAAATGGGTTTGCTCTTCCTTGAAAGTCCTGCAAAAGCATGAAATAGTTTTGGACGTTATTGGTGTGGAAATCCCTTTGAGCTTTGATTTGTTGATTTGATTGAGTCAATGTCTCATATTACCACTTTTTTACACCAAAGGAAGACTTTGAGTTCATTCATTAGGAGTATCCGATATTCATCGTGCACATATGTCATGTTTGTATGCATTGATTTTCTTATCAAATTTTATCACACCCATTTACGCTATCATCGACTTGGTTGTTTTGTGTTTGTTTATGGTGTGATTTTTATTTGTTATGTTTGAAAAACCTGAAAATTTTCAAAAAATTTAGTTTATTCCTTGTGACACCCTGGCTTTGCTTGTTTGATTTATTTTTTCCTTTTTTTTGTCTAATTGGGGACATCATAAAAAGGGGGGAGATATATTTATCATTTTATGGATCATTTTTTGGGGGAGTTTGAGTTTTTGAGATTTGATAAAGTATGCTTCCATCATATATTGGTATTTATGTTTATCTCATTTCAAACTCGATACGTCACTTGGTATTGGCTTTGTCTCATGTGTGTAGGTACTACTTTGATGATCTCTGAATTGCACACCCTGATGAGGAAAGCTTTAAGATTCCTGAAGAGTTGAAGAACAAACGATGAAGTCTTATTCATTTGTACCTTTTCAGTTTTGGGTTCATGGAAGGGTAGATTTGTATAGGAATTTTGATATTTGATAATTCGGATGTTTGTTTTTATGTATGTACCGGCATAGACATAGGGGAGATTTGTAAGGACATTTTTGTCCATTATCAATTTGTATGTCGTACGCCGTTACACCATTGAAGATATTCAATCTTGCATCGTCATCAACAAATCCGAATATCAAAAGAATCAAAGAATCAATTTTCTGGACAGACGGACCGGTTCGCCTGTTTTAAAAAGGAACCGATCTGCACCGGACCGATCCGCCTCAATCCGGACCGATCCGCTCTGCTCAGAAACCAGTAGACCCCGGATCGAATGCGAACTGAAGAAGCTACTTGAAAAAGCAAACCGGTCCGACCTCGAACCGATCCGTATCCATACCGGACCGGTTCGCCTGGGATAAATTCGAGCAAATCGTGCAGATCGTGCAGAGATTTTTCAGGCCCAGTTTTTTCCTTTATAAACCAATTCTGGGGAGATGTTTAGAAAGACTTTCATAGAAGATTTTCAGAGTCCTAAATAATCTAAGTCTTCACCCTTGAGAGTCCCAAGACTCATGTTTCGATTCACACAACGTTTCAAATCCTTTTGAATCTGTTTGCAACCCAAGAACACAACAGTGTGTCTGTTCATACCCTTGTGGAGAAGACCGTCCTTCTTCTTTATTGCTACCCTCCTGGAAAGGGAAATTTCCAACCGCCGACTACAGATCCGAATCCTGCGGGTAATTTTGTGTCACTGTATTTTCATTGTAATCCGAGAAATTATATGTTACAATATTATAATGAAAATAAATGGTTTTGCCCCTTTGGGGGATTTTTCTTCAGTTATGTGTGTTTGAATGTTCTTGCATGTTTTACATCTTCTTCAATCACACCTAGATGCATGTGTAGGCCTTAATTGATAAAAACTAAATTTAATTAAATAATTTCCCTATTTGAACGCAAGCGCACTCTTTTCAAAATACCATAGTTAGTTGTACTTTTAACATATCTCAATATCCGTCGAACTGCTTCCAAATGAGACTTCTTTAGATTTTGCATGTACCGACTCATCACACCAACTGCATAAGAAATGTGAGGTCGGATCAAGTTTAGGTAGATCATACTACCTACTAATTGTCGATACATTATGGCATCTTCCAAATCTTTTCCTTCATGCGCACATAACTTGCCATTTCGTTCCATCGGTGTCGAGATTGGCTTGCATTCGAGCATCCCGAACTTCTTCAATAAATCTTTGGAATAATTTTGCTGACAAAGAAATATTCCTTCTTGTGTACGATCAACCTCTAGACCAAGAAAGTGCTTGAGTTGTCCAAGTTCCTTCATCTGGAAATGAACTGATAAATTCTCCTTTGTTCGAAGAATTTCTACCTCATCATCACCAGTTATGATCAAATCATCCACGTATACCAGTACGATAGCTAACTTTCCTCCATTAGCTTTGACAAACAAGCTAGAATCTGCAGATGTTACTGAATAACCACTTTGAGTTAGAAATTCAGCAATCTTACCATACTATGCCCTTGGTGCCTGTTTCAATCCATAGAGTGCCTTTCGCAACTTACACACATGCTCAGGATGATATTGATTATGAAAAACCCATTGGTTGAATCATATAGATCTCCCGATCTAACTCCCCATGAAGAAATGCGTTCTCCACATCCATTTTCCATAAATTCCAGTCTTTATTGGCTGCAAGTGCAAGTAGGACTCGTACAGTTGTAATCTTTGCCACTGGACTAAATGTTTCATCATAGTCTAGTCTATATTGTTGAGAGAACCCCCGAGCAACCAGTCAAGCTTTGTATCTCTCAATTGATCCATATGGACGACGCTTTATCTTGTAAACCCATTTACATGATATGGCTTTCACATCTCTTGGCTTCGGCACGAGATCCCAAGTCTGATTTTGCTCCAGTGCAGTGATTTGTTCTTCCATAGCTTTAATCCACTCAGAATTCTGGGATGCTTCTTCAAACCTATCAGGTTCTTTTACACTTGTTTCTTCTTCTATGGCTGCGCTGGCGTATTTGGGATTTGGCTTTCTAATTCTTGTTGATCTCCTGAGTTGTGATTGTGGAATTGATACTTCGGTTTCACTAGGTCCACCTTCTTCATCTAGTTGGTAATATACACCAGTTTGCCAAGGATTCTGAGTTACTTCTTGCTCAATATTATCATCATTATATGAATGTTCAGCTTCGTGTGAGCTTTATAGGATTTGAGGAGTCTGCTCTCCCATTTTTTGTTGCAGCTTTTCTTCAAATTCCTTCGAGTTTGATAACATCTCCTTTTTTGAGGACCACCAAGAAGATGCTTCATCAAACACCACATCTCGTGACGTGTCACACCTTCTAATCGTAGGATCGTAATATTTCCACCCTTTCCTCTGGCTGTCATATCCCACAAAGATACATCTGACTGCTTTCTTGTAAAACTTACTATGTAGATGGTTAGGTATAAATAAATAGCATACACAGTCGCATACTCGAAAGAAACTAACTGTAGGTTTTATATCCCATAATTTCTCAAAGGGTGAAACAAACTCTAACCTTGGTTGAGGAAGTTTGTTAATCACATGGGCTGCAGTTCTCATAGCTTCAGCCCAAAATCCTCCCAGTACATTCTTAGCATGTAGCATACTCCGAAAAAATTCTGTAAGATGTCGATTCTTTCTCTGTTCTACTCCATTCTGTTGGGGGGTGTTGGCACAAGTAAATTGATGACGTATTCTACTGTCTCGTAGATACTGGAAAAACTCATTTGAGGTATATTCTCCTCTATTATCTGTGCATAGACAAATAATCTTCTTCCCCACTTCTCCTTCAATCGTCTCTCTGAAATCTTTAAACTTTGAGAACGTGTCAGACTTTTCTTTTATAAAGAAAACCCACACATACCTGGAGAATTCATCAATAAACGTTACCATATACCGCATCCCACCAACTGATGGTTGCTTGACTGGTCCGAACATGTCAGAGTGAACTAACTCTAATGGTTCCTTTGCTCTAAACTTTGATTCCTCGTATGGTAATTGATGTGCTTTACCATACTGGCATCCCGCACAGATTGTGTCTGTCCTCACATCAAATTGTGGAAGTCCCTTGGGCATCGACTTCTTCATCATCACGCTTAGCTTAGAATAGCTAACATAGCCCAATCGCATGTGCCTAAAATCTGCTGTCTCATTTTTTCTTATCTTATCTATATATGTAGACTCTGTTGACATCACGTAGACTGACTCCAATCACCGTCCCTCCATTATTGGTATTCCTGAGATCTTGAGGTCTTGATATACCTTCACATCTCGTGGATCAAACTAGACAAAGTGGCCTGATGATGTTAACTGTGCCACTGAAAGCAGATTTTTCCTCATACCCAGAACATGGTAGACATTTTGAAGTGGCACCTGGTTAGAAATGTATTGAGGTGCTACTACCGTCTTACCGATATGAGCTATTGTTAGCCTTGAGTTATTGGCTGTTACCACAACTCTATTTCCCTTGTATTTTGACAGGCTCTGTAACTTCTATTTATCACCCGTCATGTGATTTGAGCAGCCTGAGTCGACAATCCAATCATTCTCGTAGTCGATCTGCTCAGTTGTCGAGACTGTGAGAGCTAACTCATCTTCTTCCACAGCAAAAGATGCTTTAGCATCCCAATCATCTTCACTTCTCTCCTTTGAATTGGAAGTAGCATCATTGCTCTCAGCGGGCCTTTTGTTAGACCAATAATCTTTTGCCATATGTCCCTTCTTGCCGCAGTTGTAACATTTGACCTCAAATCTTTTACCATAGCCACGATTCTTTGAAGCTCCCCCTGGATGAGAACCTCCCTCTCCTTGATGACTTTTTGCCTTGTCATCATCCTTTCTATATCCGCCTCCGACGTGCTGCTTGAAGTAGCCTTTGCTTTTGTTGGTGTAGAGCGCTTCCTCCTCACCCTTTAGCGAGACTCCTCCTATTTTCTTAGCCATAGCTTCTTGACTGGAAAGTAAATTTTCAAACTCAACAAGTGATGGTTGAGTCGGCCATCCTTGTATGGCAGTAACAAAACTTCGGTATTTGGACCTCAAACTATGGATAATTATTCTTTTTATCCTAGTTTCACCAATAACCGTTGTTGGATCTTAATTTGAAATTTCGTGGCATATTTTCTTCACCTTGTGAAAGTACTTGGTGATAGTCATGTCGCGTTGCACCATCGATAGCAGCTCGCTCTCGAGAAGTTGTAGTCTTGTGTCGTTCTTCTTTGAAAAAAGTGTAGTGAAAGTGTCCCATACTTCTTTCGGTGTTTTGGCATCCCGGGTGTGGTCCAACATTTCTTCTTCAATGTTGGTCTTTAAGCCAAACATCGCTTTGCCTGCTTTAATCTTCCATTTTCGCAAAGTGCCATTAGCGTCATCAACCTCCGGTTGTATAACTTCGCTATCGCCAACGACCTCCCAAAGGTCTTGTCCTTGCATATAAGACGTCATACATGTCGCCCACGTATTTTAATTTTGGTTGTTGAGTTTCTTGATTCCTCCAACTACTTGAAGATCACCCATCGTGTCGGTAAATTTTTTATAATACCAAACAAGCCTGATTTCAAGATACAAACTTGTATAATACGAATTTCTCACGACTCAAGAAAATTCACTCCAAAAATACCGGTACATGATCGTCCCACTCTGATACCAATTGTTGAGAATATCGAGTACAAAACTCTAATATTCGCAAGAAATGATTATAAGAAAGTACTCACTAAACCACTCTTTCAAAACACTTAAAGAAGAACTACTACACTCAAACTAAGATACAAATGCTAATTGCCTTATTATTTTACTTCTTCTTGGATAATTATACAAGCATAGGACATGGGGTATTTATAGCATGGCAAATACATTTTAGGCCATACATTAAACAAGTAAAGAAACATTACAACCACACTTTTCTACCTAACATACTAATTTATCACTAGTGAAATATATGTAAGCAATGACATAACATGCACTAATTTAGCACTAATGGTAGTGGACTTAATTAGTGGTGACCTAATTTCTCCACTAATGGTAGTGGGCTTAATTAGTGGTGACCTAATTTCTCCACTAATGGTAGTGGGCATAATTAGTGGTGACTTAATTTCCCCACTAATTGGTGTTGATATCTTAGCAGATCGGTCTTTTGAAAGTTTATGGCGATTTAACACTCTTGAGAGACCGTGGATTTTTGTGAGTTTTGTAGTTAGGGACAGTGGGTTTTGTGAGGTTAGAAAGAGAGAGAGAGAACTGTTGAGAATTGTAAAAAATCACTTTAAATACGTGGGTTCTCCTTCGTGGTAAAAGGGAGAAAGAAATGATGTTACTGTGGCGTTAATAAGTTATTTCATCTTATGGGTATTATGAAAGAATTTTTTAGATGTCAATAGTAGCAACCTTTTTTTTAACCCAGGTTTGTTCAACTTTCATTTGAGTAATTTTCATTATATTAGCTTATTATATCATTGGCGATGTTACAAATCTATCCATTAATTCTCTTTTCAGACCAACATCTTGATCGAAAAATAGTCAACATTGCATGACTTCTAAGACTTTCGAAAATTGAGATTTGAACTTTAACTGTCGATGGTGAGTTTGTGCACGTGTGTGTGTGTGTGTGTGTGTGTGTGTGTGTGTGTGTGTGTGTGTGAGAGAGAGAGAGAGAGAGAGAGAGAGAGACGACTTCGGTAGTTATAAGGCGTCCATAAAATGAGACTTTAATTTTAATTACTGATGGGGGGTGTATGTGTGTGTGTGTGAGAGAGAGAGAAAGATTGCAATTGTGCATGTCATGTTGATGTGAGAGAGAGGAGGTAGGTTTTTTAGGGTCTTCAATGTACTAACAATTAGTGTATGATTCACTAAGATATGTTCCTTTAAGGTCCACATATCATTTTGTTTTTTTCTGAACCAGGTGTTTCACTTGTAAGTGTTTTTTGATTAGAATAAAGATACATAAATCTACTCTTAGTACCAACCAACCAAGTATTAATTGTACTTTAAATGCAATGTACCAAGTGCATCCCACTATGGTACAATACGTGTAAAGCACATTAGATACTGAAATGATACTGAGAGCATGTGTTTGTATCACTATTCCATGGACTAAAGTTTTAAAGTTGATAAAATCAGTTTCCTTGAAACCTTAAACCACAAATGTTTGCCACCCCACTATAAAAACCCAAAAAGAAGAAAAAGTAGGGACGACAAGAAAAATGCCACCTCATATATATATATATATATATATATATATATGTATATATGTGTGTGTGTGTGTGTGTGTGTGTGTGTGTGTGTGTGTGTGTGTGTAATAAAGGATCAATTAATGTATAGTCCCCAACATAAATGTATACTCTTAAAAAAATACATATATTTTTAATTTTACCCGCTTAGTTCCTCCATATATATTTTACATTGTGTCTTTCCAAATAAGATCTTCTCATCTTTGAAAAGATTGTTTGCTGACTTCTCTTCCTAAATCTTGGAGTCAAAATAGGATAGTTGGTCAAACTTTCCAAAAAGCATATCCCGTTCAAAATAGGCAACCCGTTCTCCAAAAAAATAATGAAAACTCCATTAAAACATTTTCAATCTGATATTTACGTAAACATTTGTAACACTCTTGCGGTTCATTATTGTTATTCATCTCCTTATGATCGTTGTTGTTGTTCTTCACATTAAAAGGTATCCATTGTTCTTTTCTCAATATTATTCAAATATCAATTATTATATGTGTATGAGAAGACCCTATTGGGATGGGATGGTTTCGAAATTTACACAAACCAAATTAAAAAATATATATTTCCCCAATTAATTTTCACCCAAATAAAATTAATTCAAAATTATATTAAAAAAACAAAATTACCTAAATTAAATAAGCACCATATAAAACAATTTTATGATTAAACCAATTTTATCTTTTTAACCTAAGCATGCATACAGGTGTGAAGCTGCAAAATAAAATAAACAACCATTATTCCCAATGTACAAGAAAAACTCGAATGGAAAAAAATCGAAAACGGCCCAGCCACAAATTTCATTAAGTACGGAATTACAAAGGACACGACAGAAGAATTACACAATGACTCGACTCCCTCGCAAGCCTTAACGCTCTTTGTTTCTTCAACCTTTTCTTAAGGACACGTATGAGTCCACCAATGCCTAGGAGTGCATCGAAAGGGCACAACTATTGTCATGCATACAGAGTCCACCATGTGTGAACCAGCGATCACGGAATCCTCCGTAAGAAACAATTCGTAGAAATGTAGGGAATGAACACGGTGCCAAAAACTTGATCTCAAAACATATATGTATGTAGAATCTTGGATCTAAACTAATTAGAGGTAAACATGGGTTTGTGTTTTGAAATATTAATCAAAAGACATTAACAAACCTTCTTGGACTTTTTGGAAAATATTTATTTTTGTAAGGACATAAATTTACAATTGAGTCCCTGTATTGTTTTGACTTAATTTCGTGAACAAAACTGTGTTTGAAATATGTCATAGGGAGATTTTTATTTTGTCACGATCCCACTTGGTGTATGACGTATTGAAGAAAATTGAAGACGTTGCGGCCAAGCTTCAAAGAATTAAATCATGCCGATGTTTAATTGGTGCAAGTTTATTCGCCTTCAAAGGTAATTGCATTCCGAGATCACTCAGGTATGAATGCGTATAATTAATGGTGCTCGAAATTATTTTTATAAAAAATAAAGATGTATTTTTATAAAGAAAAATGATTTAAAATATAGTGTTTTAAAAGGTTTATACTACGTTTTAATTCTGATAAGCTCGAAAAAGGAGTTTGACTTTACTGGGTCTCTTTGAAGAGACGTTTTGAACTATAAGTCAAAAAGTCAAACATCTCGCTCGAACGACATTAGATCTCGAGCAAACGAGATGTCTAAGTCGCTCGAACGAGATCCTTAAGTCGTTCGAATGACACGTTTTTCGAGGCGGCACTAAATTGTTATTTAAAGCGTGTTTCTATCAGGGTTTCTTAAGTGTGCATTGTGGAAAACAGTTTTACGAATCAGAAACTTGTTTGCACATGTTTTCAAAGGTTTAAAAGATTAAACACATCCTTAGAGTTTGCAAAGATATCATTAGTTTATGTTTACGTGATCTTGCAGCACCAAGAAGTTCGTTCTACACTTGAACATTAAAAGGTTTTGCGATGAAGAAAAGAGAATGACTTCTAGTTCAACATCGTAGACGAATCAAAGCCATTCGGTGGACACCGAGACATGCGTGGACGTGTGTGTTGTGGACAGGTATCACAGAAGATGGACTTTCTGTGTGGCCACTGTGAGAGGAGTGGTTGGAGATCAGAAGAGCATCAAGACCCGTGAGGATCGAGTCGTTGAGTGAGACTTTCTCAGTCTTTGTAAAACGAAATTCATAGTGATTGTCTGGCTTGGGTCATCTGAGGTTATTTTCCCGTTTTGGGTTTTTTCCTCGTACATCCGGCATTGTGAGTATTCTTTACTTTATTTTACTTCCTTTAATCACTAGATGCATGTTTAGGATTAATCAAGATAAAATTGGTTTAAAGTAAGAATTGGGTTTTCAAAACTTGGTTTGGTGCTTAATTAAAAGTTGGATAATTTTTTTGGAGAAAAATTGTTTTTTTTTAAAACACACATATCGGGACACACTCTTCAAATTGGTATCAGAGCTAGAAAATATTTTTTATTTATTTTTTGATCCTATGCGTTTTTCAAAGATGAATTCTGGATATAATGAATTTTCTCGATTTCCTATTTTTGATGGCACTAATTACACTTATTGGAAGATGAGAGTGAGATGTGCATTAAATCTATTGATGAGCGTGTATGGCTAGCAGTTGAGAAAGTTTGGACATCCCCTGTTACTATTGTAGGTGAAGTCACTAGTTTAAAGCCTGTTGAGTCATGGACCCAAACTGAACAAAGACTTGCACAATATAATTCTAAGGGTCTACACATTATTGCTTCACATGTCACATAAGAAGAATATAATAGAACTATGACTTGTGAAACATCAAAAAAGGCATGGGATATTTTGGCACTCACTCACGAGGGTGCTAGCACGGTTAGGGCGTCAAAACTTAAAAATCTCACTACACAGTTTGAAACCATTAGGATGTTAGAGAGTGAGACTTTTGATGAGTTTTATGCTAGGTTGTCCAATATTGTCAACTCGTCCTTTAACCTAGGTGAGAAAATTCCCGACAATCGTGTCATTAAAAAAATCCTTAGGTCGTTGCCTAGTAGGTTTGATTCGAAAGTGACCATTTTAAACTCCTTGGGTAGGTTGCAGTCGATGAAACTAGAAGAGATTGTAGGTGACTTAAAAACCTATCAAATCAACATGATTACCTCCAAGAAGGTGCCTAAGAAAGAAAAGGGTATTACTTTGAAAGCCAGGAAGGAGGAAATTAAAGTTTCAGATTCCGATTTCGATTTTTAGGATGTTGCTTTGTTGGCAAAGAAATTTAAAAAAATTATTAAGTTTCAAAAGCAATTGAAAGATGCCAAGAAATTTGAAAGATTCAAGAACAACAAAGTAGATCCCACCTCTAAGGAAAAGTTTGAGAAGCCTAAGAGAGATGAGTCGGATAAGTGTTTTGGGTGTGAGGGGTATGGTCACAAGGTTAAGGAGTGTCCCACTAGACTTAAGAAAGAGGGAAAGCAACCTGTTGTCTATAATGCCACCTTAAGTGATAGTGATTTGGAAGAGGGAGAGAGTTCCCCCATTGATCATAACTTTATTGCGTTTATGGCATGTCATGTGAGCGACGAAGATTCTCATGTGCATGACACTTCCAAGGAGGTTTTGAGTGTATCACATGTTAGTGAGGGTGAAGAGAAAGACGAGGAGGAGGTAGATGTGAAAGAGGTGCAAAATGCGTTTAATGAGTTGTATGCCGAAACGGTGAAGGTGAAAAAGGCTAACTCAAAATTACAAGCTAAGTTGAATGAGCGTACCATAGAAAATAATGATAATTTGATTGATGATCTTAGGGCACAAGATAAGAAGATTAGGGAGAAACTAGAGTTTGTGGAGAAAGAGAGAGATAATCTCCGTGGTTTGATGGAGTCCTTGAAAAAAGAGATTTTAGAATTTGATGAGTCTAGGCGTTTGTTCGAGTCTAGGATTCACGAGTTGGAGGAGAGATTGAGAGACTCATCTAGAGTCAAGTTTGATTTGAAGGCTAGGTTGGAGAAGTTAGATAAGATCCTAGGCACCGTCCAAATTAAGGGAGATAGGGGAGGTATAGGTTTTGGTGAGAGAGTTGTTCCCATTCCCCCCGCACGTGTGAGAAACACTAGGAAGGTTAGAAAAGGTCCACTTATAAGGAATTATTCCCACCACCGCTACACTTGTACGTTTTGTGGTATGAAAGGTCACCTTAGGCATTATTGTTACGACCTTAGACAAGCTCCTAGGAAGTTTAGGAATAAAGTTACCCCGGTTCCCAAAACCCCCATGCGTCGTTTTACACCTACTTGGGTTAGGAAATCGGATTTAGTGGCTTTAGGAATTAAACTTCTTGATTCTCGTTTGGGTGCCCTTTATTCTTCCCATGCTAAATCTAAAGGATGATAGTGTTGCCATGTTTGTCATATGCTAGTTTGCTTCATGATTTATTCATTGCTAGTACTATGACATGTGTATCACTTTGTATTAAGGTTTTCATTTGTTTGAGTCCAATTGAAAAATACAAAAAGATTTTGTTTTTGTTTAAGAAAACTTTTGAAAAACCCAAAAAGATTTTACTTTTATTTGAGTGAAAATATGAAAAGCCAAAAAGATTTTCATTTTTTGTTTTTGAGTTTACATGTTGAATGTGGCATATTAGTGTGCTTGGACCCTCCCCCCATTGTTTCATTATCCATGTGGCTAGGACATTTGGTCATTATTATCGATGCTTAGAATGATCTTAACCATTGTTTATATGGGGTTGTTTCAAAGTTGATATGCATTTTGATTCGACTTTGTATATATGCCAACATTGCACCCATGCACGAGTTTCTATAGATGTTTGACTTCTCTTACATATTTGAATTTGGTGAGGCGTTCTCATCTCAATCCTGTCATCTATGCGTAAGTAAACTTAAGGAGAAGTGTGCATGTAAGAACCGTTTACCGTGAGGATTTGTATTGAAAAAAATGACGAGTGATTCACGGGAAAGGGCTGTGAGAGTTCAATATTAATTTGTCATGAAAGCCACCGTTTAAAAGAGCCCAAAAGAAAATGCAATATGCTAAGAAAAGGGCCAAATTAGTTCATTTCATTCCAAAGAAAATATGATATTATTGAGGGAGTTTAGATGGATTAAAAATTTAAACGGGTTTGCACATCTAATCCTAATGTTGAAACATTGTAATTTGATGCTATTGTTTGTAGAATCGTCAAAATTCTGGATTTATGTGCATGTAGTATGTTTAGTTCATTAAGCTCACACTTTTATTATCGTATGGCTATAATAAAGTTTGATGATTTATCGCTATCAATTAGAGCTTCTTGATCATTTCGATGTGTTGGAATTGTGACTCATTTGTTGTAGTTTCACGCCTATTCATTCCATATCCATGTTTGAGCACATCGGTACTATGTTTGCATGTAACTCACATTTTTAGTTTTTATAAGTTTTTGCGTTTTGGGTTAAAACCTACTATTTTAACATTATTTTGCTACTTTCAGGCCCTTCCTGGAATTTTTTTTGTGGAAATTGTTTCACTGAGCAAAAATATAACATATTTTTAGGGAAATGTGAAAATTTGGCAGGTCGCGAGAAGTCGTTCAAACGACATCTTATGTCGTGCGAACGACCTCAATACCTCGTTCGAGCGACTTCGCAAGTCGTTTGAGCAAAGTCCTGTCTCGTTCGAACGACAGGATGAATTTTGCCTTCTGATTGGTTTGCAGTCCTCTGGGTTAATTTGGTAATTTTTTTTTGTACTGCTGGAAGTTTTTCTGGACTGGCTGGTTTATATGCATGTTTTAATTTGTTCAAAATTAGATTTTTTTTTTGCATATAGTCCGTTTATCACACCTCATTAGATTGCTATACTATTTGTGTGATTCCTTGGTTTACTAGCTACTGATTTGTCATCTCTTGATCATATTTAGCTGGTTGTTGCATGGTTATCTAGAGTTTTCAATTCTCAAATTGGTATCCAATTGATTTAAATTGGTATATTCTCATGCTAGATACTTGATTTGGTTTATCTTTTCACCGGATTGTTTATTCGAGACAAAAAGGGGGAGAGATGTATGTGATGTAGGGAGAGATTTGTTGAGCGTTTCCATTGATATCTGGATTTACATATTGTTTGATTATATTTCTTTCTAATTGGTATCAGATAATTTCTCACATGTTTCAAATGATTTGTGCTTATTAGAAATATAATTTGGTATCATTTGTTCCTCCATACTTCACTGGGTATTTGTTTGTCTATTTCATGTGTGTAGGTATGTGTCAGCGATTCGAGATTTCAAGTCTACATCACATTCACACATTTTATGCTCGTCGGTGCTACATAATCTAGTCTGTGTCCTGTATTTTTATTTTGGGTTTATGGGATGGGATTTAGGCATCATACGGCTTAACGGACCGGCTTAGGCATTTCACTAGTTTAGTTTTGTCCCGAAATAGTCAAAGGGGGATATTTGTAAGGACATAAATTTCCAGTTGAGTCCCTGTATTATTTTGACTTAATTCCGTGAACAAAACTGTAATATGTCATAGGGAGATTTTTATTTTGTCACGATCCCACTTGGTCTATGACGTATTAAAGAAAATCGAAGACGTTGCGGCCAAGCTTTAAAGAATTAAATCATGCCGATGTTTAATTGGTGCAAGTTTATTCGTATTCAAAGGTAATTGCATTTCGAGATCACTCAGGTATGAATGTGTATAATTAATGTTGCTTGGAATTATTTTTAAAAAAAATAAGGATGTATTTTTATAAAGAAAAATGATTTAAAATGTTTTATAGTGTTTTAAAAGGTTTACACTACGTTTTAATTCTGATAAGCTCGAAAAAGGAGTTTGACTTTACTGGGTCTCTTTGAAGAGACATTTTGAACTAAAAGTCACAGAGTTAAACATCTCGCTCGAACGACATTAGATCTCGCACGAACGAGATGTCTAAGTCACTCGAACGAGATCCTTAAGTCGTTCGAACGACACATTTTTTGAGGTGGCACTAAATTGTTATTTAAAGCGTGTTTCTATCAGAGTTTCTTAAGTGTGCATTGTGGAAAACAGTTTTACGAATCAGAAACTTGTTTGCACATATTTTCTAAGGTTTAAAAGATTAAACACATCCTTAGAGTTTTCAAAGATCCGAGATATCATTAGTTTATGTTTACGTGATCTTGCAGCACCAAGAATTTTGTTCTACACTTGAACATCAAAGGGTTTTGTGCTGAAGAAAAGAGAAGGACTTCTTGTTCGACATCGTAGACGAATCAAATCCATTCGGTGGACACCGAGACATACGTGGACGCGTGTGTTATGGACAGGTATTGCAGAAGAAGGACTTTCTGCGTGGGCACTGTGAGAGGAGTGGTTGGATATCAGAAGAGCGTCAAGACTCGTGGGGATCTAGTCGTTGAGTGAGACTTTGTTTGTCTTTGTAAAACCATGTTCATAGTGATTGTCTGGCTTGGATCGCCCGATGTTGTTTTCCCATTTTGGGTTTTTTCCCCGTACATCCGGCATTGTGAGTATTCTTTACTTTATTTTACTTGCTTTAATCACTAGATGAATTTTTAGGATTAATTAAGATAAAATTGGTTTAAAGTAAGAATTGGGTTTTCACAACTTCATTTGGTGCTTAATTAAAAGTTGGATAAAAAAAATTTGGAGAAAAATTGGTTTTGTTTAAAACACACATATCGGGCCACACTCTTCAAATTTGCTCTCGAAAGGATGAATAAAGTCCGCATCTCCCACAAATTATAGTGGATAAAGGAAGTAGTGGGGAGTTAAGGAAAAAACATAACAGAAAAACTAAAAAAATTTAAATTCGCATCTGGTTGTTCAAACGACATGGGATCTTGTTTAAACGATGTACCTTTCTCATTCGTACAAGAAATGAACGAGTTATCCAACAAGATTCCAAAGAGGCCAAAGGTTTGCCTCATTAGTTATCTTGTTCAACTAGATAGGAACCTCATTCAAACGACATAAGTAAAGCCATTTGAACGACTAGCAAAAAAATAAAATATTTTATCACTTAAATATATAAAGTCATTTTAAAACCCTTTAAAGTAATCATAACACCCAAAATAAAATATCCAAGGCTCAACATAAAATATGCATTCATACCTGAGAGATCCTTGGAACGTTGATGACAAAACATGGCATGAAACTCGCCATGGAGATGAATTCTCTTTGGCTTGGCCACTACGTCTTCAAGAAATATGTCATAGGCTTGAAAGGTCAAAAACATAACTTTTACACTATAACTCGAAGTGTTTTGTCCAAAATTAAGCAAATACATACAAATTAACTCAATTGGAAATTTGTTCTTACAATCTCCCCCTTAGGCTATCCCGGACAAAGCCAAAAATAAAAACACTTATGGTCCACGAGGCTCATCTAACAGTCTCAATCCCAACCCAAAAGGAAAAATTACAGACGCTTAATCGATACATACTCTGAGTAGCTTTGCTTGCATTAAAATTTTGTTGCATGGTTGCAAACCTGCACAATTAAACACATCATAAAACGCATATAGAATATAACAATATAAATTTCATAAGAAAATTATCTCCCTTTGTCTAACAATATCTACATAAGAAAGGACGTCTCCTCCTAAGTAATAGATGTCCCCCAAATGAAAAGAGTTAGATATCATTTGTTCCCCTTTTTGTTCAGGAATAGACAAAGATTAAGGTGCATAAAATAGTTAATTTCTCCCCACTTAAACCAATTATCCCCTAAATAAAACAAGGGATAAGGATAAAGGAAAAACAAGTGTATTATGCAATGGTGTGTAGCGGTACTAGTAAAAATAAAGCAACTTCGTAACACAAGAACAACTAATCCATAAAAAGTACAATGGATACCAACAATGATGCGATGGCAAAATGATACCAACTCGAATGTACTAAAAGAAGCATGGGATACCAATGAAAAGTCATAATTATATAGATATCGATATGAACAAATAGCATACAAGGATTAGATGTAAAATCAAGGACTCAAAACAAATGATACCATATATATAAATATGCAAAAGATACTAATGAAGCATAAGCACATTTATATAGGTACAAACACTGTAAGGACATTATTTTATTGTCCGTTATCAATTGAGTATGTTGTATACCACTACAACCGTCGAAGAATATTCAAGATCATATATACAACAAGACAAATCCGAATTTCAAGTTTTCTTCAACATTCAAGCTTCTGCAAGTTTAACTTTGTTAAGGTTCTGTTTTAAGTCCTTAATGGTTCACTTAGAATATTGGGATAACTTTTTCGGAAAAAAAATTCTAAGTGTTGGAGCGGAGTTTTGCGTTAAAAATAATTTCTAAGTGTTGAGGCGGACCTGATTAAAATATAATATTTCGCTTCCCTCGTTCGAGTGACATATAGGGATCGTTCAAACGACATCCCTTGTCGTGCGAAGTATCGGTCAAACGATATGTTTTTCGTTCGAGCTAGACACTAATATCGTTCGAGCGAGCTCTCACCTCAATATTTTTTATAAATAAGTTTTTCCAATTTCATTTTTGTTCAGAAGACATCAGATTACTATTTTACGAAAACAGCTACTGCAGACACGTTTGTCTTTTCATTTTAAAGGTTTCAATCCTTATTTTCAATTCACAATTCATCCCAATAGTTTATGTGGGTTGTTTTGAAACCCAAGAACACATCTTGTGTGAATTTTCTCTTGTAGAGAGGATCTCTACTGCTGATCTAGGTTCCGCTTGAGGGAGGTGCTGGGCTGACATTGACTGCGTGTCAAAGGGAGTGCTTACGGGTATTCCTCGATTGATTCAAGATTTCACGTCCTTGTGGATCTTCTGCGGTTGATTCATTGCTGATTCAGGACTGAGATTCTTGAGAGTTTGATGTGATAAATTCTTTATAGACTTCGTTTATAATCATTGTATGTGTTATTAGTGAAATAAAAGGTTTTACCCTTCGGGGATTTTTCCTGAAATCTGTGAATCAGTAGTTTTATTTATGATGGCATGATCCACTACACCTAGATGTTTGTTTAGGGATGAAATAAAACTGGACTTAATTAATTTGAATAAAAATTGACACTGATTAAATAAGTATGTAATTAGAAATTTGCGAATTTGTTCGAATCGATATCACACGACATCGCTCACTTTTTACAAACACAACATAAGACGCTAAACACGATAAGATTTCCACACTCATATGGCATAAATGAATCTAAATAAACATGTGGTAAATGGAGTGAAGGGGTGTGAACTAGATACAAAAGAATTTTTTTTTTACCCAATCACTTAAACATGTTCAAGGAATTCTATTCGATCACAAAACTTTATCAAACCTAGATTTATCTTCATGTGACAAGATAAAGTGAACTCAAAGAACAAACAAGCACAATGTACACAAGCCTTAAATTTAGATAATTCTATAAATCAATAGCGTCATGACATTTAAGTATAACTAGGATTCATTGTGCAAACCCATTGATCTTCAACTAAAACACCCTCAAAACTTAACATATATCATCTTTTTATCTCAAATATTTTGAAGATATAAATTTTGATGATCAATATTAACACATGGCCTTGGCAATTTATTCTTTTCTTTTGCCTCTTAATTTTTTAGGCTCTTGCCAACGGTGGCTTTCCCGCAAAGGAGATTTTCTCCTTCCGTAGCCCTTTCCCATGCACACTCAAATTTTTTGATAAACAATGAACTCACAGGCAATGGTTCTTATATGTACAAATCCCCCATCTATTAAACATATGTAGATGATGAGATTGATGAGAGAACATCTCACTTAGCTTAAATATAATATGTGGAATTAAAGTTCAAAAGAGCTCGTGCATGTTTGTGAGGAGGCACATGAAAGGGAATCCATTAAGTAAATTAGTCAAATTAATCCATCCAAGCATGATAAAAAAATATTTTTGGGTTTTTAAAATTTTAAAAAAAATTAAGACAAGGATAACTCAAAAGACAAACAAAATCTTTTTTGTATTTTTCAATAAGACTCAATAAGAAAAATACAAAAGACTCTAAACATATACAACGCAAACAAATATATCATGAAGTACAAAAGCTAGTGTATAAAGACATGAAAACACACTCAACCACTAGATTTAGAATGGAATGTATCGTGTGAATGCATTCAATAAGTCTATCATGTAAAGGCTCTAAATAGGATATCATAACCAACATAGGTGAAATGTGATGTTCTCGGGCTTTGAATATTTTGGTGAGTCTTGGTTTAGACTTCTTAAGACCGTTTTAATATTAAAATAAAAACGCCAAAGGTAACCATTCCTATGACAATATGTGCAAATAAAGACACGTGGAATGTTACTTAAGGGTTTACCACTTTTAACATTATTATTAACGGTTGACTCTTTTAAAATCATAATTTTGGTTTTATTAGTGGAAGCATTTTGAGTATTGAAGTCATTACCACACTTGTCATTTTTAATTTAGACGGCGCCTAACATCTTATCCAATTTTTCGGACCTAGACTCCAAATCAAACTTGACACGACTCGGGTCTCTCAACGTATCTTCAAGCTCCACTATCCTATACTTAAGTAAACTCATAGTCTCTTCAAACTCAAGAAGCTCTTTATTTATAGCTTGTATTAAACCTCGAAGACTATCTCTCTCACCTTCAACATACTCTAGATTCTCTCTAAGAGTCCTCTCACGTGTCCTGAGATCTTCAATTAAAACACTCTCATATCCTACAGCACGTTCTTTCATCCCTAGCATCCAATTTCAAGTTTGCCTTTTTCAATTTCAATGATTCTGGATACAACTCACAGAAGGAAACTTGGAGTTCACTCTCCTCATCAATTTTTAATTCTCACTCTTTTTTCCACTCTTTCTACCATAAAACACTTGGGATTCACAAACAATGGCCTTGGAAGTGTAATGCAAAGGACTATCTTCATGGGAAGATTTCTCATCAAAACTAGCATAACTAGTCATGAAAGTCGTGAAGTTGTGCTCAATAGGGGAATCAGGTCCCTCTTCCGGTTCACTATCACCATGCAATACCCTATATTTCTGAGGATATAGAATTTAATAAATTTGGTGATATAGGATTTAATTAATCAATAGGATTTAATTAATTCGGAGAATTAAGATTTAATTAATTTGGAATATTTTTAAAATTTACATGTGTCATAATTTGAAGTTGAGATTGGAGAATTTTAATATAGTAACTCGGATGAAGATTTTGAGTGCACAATTGATTCTGAATTGGTTAAAATAGTCAAAAAAGAGTATTGGGTAGTAATTGGGTCTCAGAGCATTTTTAGGCATAACCGGGCTCACACAGGGCTGTTCGGGTCATTTGGGCTTGGCCCATAGGCTTAATTTAGGGATTAGTAATATAAAACCTACATTAGGGTGTTTGTGGCAGACACAACTCAATAAGAAAATCCTAGTTTTGCAGAGAATAAAAGAGGGAGAAATTGTGAGAGCTTTGGGAGCCATATAGAGAAGATGGGTGTGTTCTTTGTCAAATATTCGTCTATAACAAAGGAAATCAGACCCTACGAATTTATTCAGGCAAGTAGTTAAACTTGCTTTCATTTAAATTATAGTATTGCAATTCATATCATTGTTGGTGTAAACCATATTCATGTTTGGGTGGGTTATCACGTGTAAATGGGTTTTCGACAAAACTAATATTGTGCGATGTCAAAAAAAAATTGGTGGGTGATGAATGGTTAAACATGTTAGAAGTTGAATTCTATGAAAACCATGATAACTAAAGCTAAGAAAATTCAGAAAGAGAACAAGAAAATAGAAGTTTAGAAAAAACTTGTGTAAACCCATTGAAGACCCAGCTTGAGAAAAATAAAAATTTGTGAACGCATTTATGATCTTAGGTTAGAATTCATGATCTGATTTGGTTTAAAGGAAAGATTAAGTATTGGGGCATTTGAAAGTTGATTCTGGGTCAGAAAGAGGAGCTATGCAGTGTTGTTAATGGCAGAAACAAAGTCACAGGGAAGACGATAACCCAACTTCGGGTTTGATAACTCGTGATGAGAACTCGTAAGGTTAAAAGGATAATAATCGTGTTTTGGAACCTGTTTTGAATCTGAGGATTAGTAGATAGAGATCTGAAATGGGGATTTTGGAGTTCAGAAGGTCGTCCATGGTATAAGTGGGCGTGGGAAGAAGACAAGGTTCGTTCAAACGTGCATGTGGTTCGAACGACATTGAAAAACGAGGAGCAATTCATCATATTTGTTCCGGCTTGAAATCTTTGACAGTTCACTTTTCTTAGTTACAGCCTTCGGGACATTGGGGAATTATTAAGGAGATTTTTATTAGAGTTATCTATATACAAACTAATACTTAAAGTATTGGGAGATGGAGATAAGGAATTTTAAAGTTACATAAAAGTGTGAAATTTATTAAGGGAATTTTGGGGAATGAATTCATAAAAATTTAAATTTACGGACCAAGTTAGGGAGTCCGGGAATTTTGGTTGAGTGACACCACTTAGATAAAACTAACGGATATTTTTAGGCTAGTGCATCGAAAGTCACGCACGTAGTAGCCGGTTTAATTTATTATAGGTATATATAATAAATTATTGAATAGTGAATTTAACGAGAGGTTAACCTTCATAGTGGTTTTTTTCAAAAAGGTTAATAATACGGACCGAAGGAGTAAGTCGGGGTACTGTAGTTGGGTGACATTATTTGAATAAAAATAATAAATGTGTGATTAATTAAATTACAAGTTGGGATATAGACTTGGGTATTTTGGTCTAGTGCTACCCGTGTTAGCCACGGGTTAGCTGGACTTTTATTAAATATATGTATACGGTTATGTGTGATAGTATATATAACGGTGTGAATGATATTTATAGGAATACATACAACTTTAGTGCTATCATAGGAGGTTGCGCGATGTGGGTGAATCCCCTGGCTTGAGGAACAAGGAGAGTATAATCCCCAAGTCATAGTGTCCAGTATTTATATGTTATGATTCTTTTCGGGGTGAGACGTCTTGGGTATGATCCTGTGTCACACCCGGGAACTATGGACGCCTCCACCACGTTTATTTATTTTTCTCAAGTTCGGGAGTGATTCCGACTCGAGTAAGTCGAGTTAGAGTGAGTAGGCCAGAACATGATAGCATTTTAGAAAAAGCATCCCGTGAGTTATTACTCGAGAACGAATGGTTATTATGCTTGACATGTGTCGGAACGTTGTAGTATACTA